>MNCI01021297.1:3048-57551 GCA_015680685.1 Gnetum montanum | reverse complement strand
AGTTCGACCGGATCGCGCGTGCTACGCTCATTTCTTATGGTTGAGTGTAGGGGTACCTCGCCACTCATCACCACTCTATATTACTAGGGCACCTATTGATTTACTGTATTAGACTTGGATGGAGAATCACTCTTGTGAGAAGAAGACATCTGTATTAGAAGCCAAAAATGCAGTGTGTTTTCTTAGAGTTGTTGTAGCTATTTTGATATATGATATAACTTTAGGGTTCATTTCAACAATGTTAAATTAATTTTTCACTAAATCCTAAATAGCGCACGAAACAAATTAAAGATCCCTGACATTGGTGTCAATGATGAGTGGCAAGGTACCCCTATGCCCAACCATACGAATCACAAGCGTTCACGTGCGATTCGGTTGAATTCTGCAAACCTTAAGTTCCTAACTACACTAGTTCCAGGACATGAAATCTAGTTGTGACAATCGTTTTCTTCCCAACTACACTTGTGAAGCTTAGTTGTGTGGTTAAGTGTAATTGAGGCACATGATTTTTATTATTTTATATTTTATTTCTCAACGATTAACAACAAGTTAAAACTTAATTTGTAAATTAATTTAACTAATCTAATTGCTAATTAATAACTAACTATCCTAACATAAGTATTCAATCCCATTTTCTGTGCACATCTTGAATGCATATAATGCTACTGGGTTACCAAACATTAAGCATTGCTGAGATTACCAAGTGTCATATACATGCTCGAAGTGATTGTACTTATGTGCTTAATTAACTACTATTTAATTTAGCTAGCTTACTCTAGCTTAATTACTTAAAATCATTAAATGAAATTGCATAGAACATTAAATGCATGAATAAAATATTTAAGCTATCTAAGGTGCTGCAAAGTTTGATTAGAAAGCTCATCTTTATTACTACACACACTATCTTGCTTGAATAAAGATCTATACACTTAATGACTCCTACTGCGAGCACTTTGGAAAATATTCTAACTCTAGAGAAAACAAATTACAAGAGCTCTACTCTGCTATGACAAAACTATTGCCCAAACAAGCGCTATATTTATAGGCCAACACACATCACACAATATCAGATATCCGATATCGCCTCTTGGGCCCCAATATCAGGGCTTCGATATTGGATATCCAGTATTAAAGTTAGCCAAAATATGGTTAATCACTCAACATACATTTACTTGTCCCCAGCAACGACGCCAATGATGAGTGGTGGAGTAATCCAACACCTAATCATATAAGTCACAGATGTTCATGCACAACCCGATGGTAATCCATGGACAAGGCAATGTGAATATGCTAGTAATTGGTTAAAGTTCGAGATCGTTGTTTTCCCATGTGAGCTAATGAAATCTATGGGTATGGTTTAACTCACAGCAAGGTATACGATATGTTGATGTTGTTTGGCCATCTGGCTCCTAGCATAAATGGTAAAGTGAAAAGAAGTTCTAATTCTAAGGAAAATAGTAAACAATTCTATTCTATCTTATGGTGATGGACATCTAATCCGAATTTATTGTAGATGCCTTGGACTCATATAGTCATCACTAGGATTACCAAGTGTACCATGATTAAACGAATCAAGCGATAACACTACTAGATTACCAGCGCTCAAAACTAGTTGTATCCATATTGCTTCAATAGTGAAAGTAAAGTGCATAGAATAGTAAACATTAACTAGGAAGCAAGAGTTAGTAATCTAAGTAAACATTAAGAAAACTAAGTGGATGTTGTAATGATGATAAGTAATCTTGATCTTTATTGCTAGTCATGAAATGTGTCCAAATACACTTCAAGACTCTATACAATCAGAGCTACAATATAATTGAACCTATAATCTCTTAACCAAGAGATAGTGTCCAAACCACTTGCCTTGCATTTTTTATTTATCACTTATTACTTTTTTTTTTTACAAGAGTGCCGTGCCGAATAAAAGTTGGTTTGCTCACGAGCACCCAATATGCCTACAGGCTTATGGTTGTATTGAAAAAAAAACGTCATTTTTAAAAGTTGGTACGTCAGCTCAATGCAAAGCAGAGGCCACGCAACACGTCAAAAACGCAAATGAGGTAGGCACTCAACTGGTTTCTGGGTGAGATAAGGTAAAGGACACCTCAATTTTTCATCATAGATGTCCAGAGCAGGTCCCGGATTTCTTTATGCTTATCGTTATCTGTTTCGCAAATCGATTTTGTATGCAGTCATTGTATCATGCTCAAATAGATTGAAGATGTCTAGTCATCATTTCAATTTAGGTTCGGTTTTCTTCTCAATTTGTTTCAGATTACTGAAAAGTATTAGACTTATGGCACAATCTTTTACCTTGTTTTTGTTGTGCACTTATGCATTGATTAGCATTACTTTGCCACTGATTTCTGAATTTAATTTAAAAATACGAGGTTTGGAGGTTTAATTTCTGAATTTTCTTCTTACAGTTAGGTAATCATTTCAAGAGTAGCGCATTCACATTTTTTGATACTGTTTTGTTGCATGCGAAATTATACCTTTTAGCATGGATTTTTCTTTTAGCGTAGATATTTAAATCACGTTTTAACGTGCTCTATTTTCCGTTTCCATTCTTTTAGAGGGTTTATGGTTGTTGGTTACATGCCTGAGGTCTGTTACCTATTCAAATGCATGTTTTTACGGTGGATGATTAGTTTTCATTGACTTAAATGTTTCCAGCATTCCATGATTTGAATTTTTTAATAGTTTATTTTCACTACCATACCCAATTTTTTTGGGTATTGGTAACCACTATTTTAGGAGGATATAATCTAAAGAGGGAAATGTTTGTTCTGACCTCATTTTGTTAGAAGAAAGCTAAGATGATAATGAATGAGGTGCTGTTCATCCCTGAATTTGCCACAATCTTTTGATCTTTATCTAATTGTTCTGATTCAGATTTGTATTTAGGATCGGCCGATATATTTTCAGTGAATAATTTTTTTAGGATAAGAGAGACTTGACTCGTGAAAGAAACAATTTTTGGAGGTGAAACTCTCCTTGTTTGCTGTAAATCATTGTCTGTACTTATTTCAATTAAAAAATGCTTCAATTTCTATGTGATCGTTTACCAATGCTGTTTAGTAACTGTCCTTTGGGAGGCATTATTAATTGTTGAATGATTAGAAGAATTTTTCCTAAAAAGCAGGCCCCTGTTTTTTATTCGTTGTAGATTTTTTTGTTACGCAGGATTCTTTCTATCAGCATTATAGGGATTTGGTCCTACTTGCGGGTGAAATTTTTCTTGAGACTTGGGATAATTGTTTCATTGGTGTCCTGCTTGATGACAGTAGTGGCAATGATCTAGACGATTAAAGTAAGGAGTATGTTCAAATTTATAAGGTCCAATCTCAACCTCTACAGTGTTTGGTACTGGCTTTGTAAGATCCACTTGAATACCGCCACTTCTACAGGGATGTGTTGATAAGTCTTTGACTATCCTTGGTAATCTATGGTCCTGTTGTTTTAGCCAATTTTTTTAACAAAAGGGCATAAATGGAGGTGTAGACCAAGAAGCTTTACCCAAATTAAAACTCTTTCTACAATCTAAAAAATGGAGCTTCAAAAAGAAAGAACAAGAAGAGTTCCTCTAGGATGCCATGGACTGTCGGCCATAACATCTGATACAGGGACAGTTTCATGAAACCTAACGAGAAAGAACCTACTTGAAAACTTATGGACTGAGTAACCTAAAAATTCCTTGAATTGCAGACCGCTTGCATCTAGATTCTTAAATCCCTAGAAGAACAAGCACATCCAACAAGGTAGTTAACAAAATGTCCCTTTTGAAACTTTTGATAAGCAACCTTAAATGATTTTCAGATATCACCAAAACAGACTTAACAGAGGCAGAAGGGGGCTTTGGTGGATCCCATTCTCCACCATGAGCAGAACCAGAATTGGAAGTTCAACAGTCCATAATACCTGAAACCGGTGTCACACTCTCACTCTCTTTCAATAGAAATTTTAGAATGATGTATCTGTAAAATTGCCATTGATCGGAGTTCTTAAATTAACTTTGCTAGCAATTAAACTGGGAAATGAGAAGTGGCTTATGTATCTCAAATGAGTCACTGTGGATCTGTATGGATCAATTAAATGTTACTATTCAAATAGTTTGTCAATTAATCATTAAAATTTCTTTACTTACGGTTTCGGCACAATTAGCTACAATGATATTATGCAAGGCAACTTGCAAATATTAAAGTTTAGCTGGAGATTATTATTTCTTTGGGATGATTTCTACCTGTCAATGGCACAGTTTATTTTCAGTGCATATTTTTATACATTGCATAGGAGGAGATTAATCACTAGAGTATCCTATTGCCTGGTTGCATAAGAAAAATCATGTGGAGGAGTTGCCAATCTCCACGTTGGCATAGTCTGGAGACCTGTTTGAACCGGAGAAAAATTTTGAAGATCCTTTCATGCAAATCTTTTATTTTTATCTTGTTTGATGATGATATGGAAGTAGTTATCAAGGATTATTATTGTCCTATATTTATGCAAATGATATACATGAAATTTCTTCCTAACTACATACATTAAATGTTCTAAGTTTTTCTATCCCTGATTTTAATTGTGTCACTATCCATTTGAGTTATGGAATAATAGCATTTAATTTACACAATATTATGTGAGCAAACATTTTTTATTGTTTTTTTTCCAGGCATAAGAGAAGGCAACTTCTGTATGTCTGTGTTATATATCTAGTATTGAAATCAATCTCGTGATTTTTGTAATTTATTCTATCCATTTCTGTGTATAGAAGATGTTGATCACGTATGTCCTTTGGCCATCTTTCTTTGTACAATTTCTAAATTTTAGGACTATAGTTTTAGCATAGAAACTTGTTAGATGCAGGTCTGCTGAGCTGTTACTCTAAAATGTTATGATGCAGAATTGTGTTTTGAAACAAATCATCAAGTTCTTTCCAGCTATTTTTTTGGAGTTTTTTAAGATATAAACACTGTACTGAGACAACCTTTCTCGTAGCTAGCAGTTAATTCATTTTATCATTTGTAGCAGGAAGGCCAAAAACTCACATTTTGTAATGCTAATATCTTGTACTTATAGTTTTTTTTTTAACCAATATGAAAATAATCGCAATTCTTCAAAATATGCTTTAAACAGGGTGATGATTCAGAGCTGATTTCATCAAAGATGGAAGAACGGTTTGAGCTATTTGCTGCTGAGGATTTCAAAGAAAAATCTTCATCAACTAGGACGGCTGATGACCAATATCAAGTGTCAAGTGATAGTAATGGAAAACAAAAATCATGGAATCCGGAGGCCATTCTTGGGCCAGGTACTCTAAGCTCTGCCAGAGATTGCCACAGGCTAGTTGAAGCTATGCAACATTGCTGCCAGCTTCTTACCTATTTTCAACCTGAAAGTTTGGCACAGAGTGATATTCTAAGAATTCAATCTATAATATGTGATCTGTCAAATCTCGTTTCACGGAAAGCTGCATTTTCATCATCACAGATGCAATACCCTTCAGAATCTGATAATGTCAGTAGTGTTTATTTTCAGAGGTCCCTTTTTTTTTTTCTCGAGCTTGCTTTGAGAAATTATTCTTTTAACGGTTTTCTCCCAAGGTTACATTAATTCTAAGAGGAAAGTGCTGAATTTTAAATCTCTCATTCTTATATGATTTAAGAATTTAAACGTTAAAGATACAAACAAGAGTTTAAAGTTATGAGGAATTATTTGTTGTAACTTGTGTTTACATGTGACAGAAAAATGAAAACTGATAGTGGCATCATAATGTCTGAGAAAATATGGTACATATAAATAGGTTTAGGCTTACAGTACTGAGAATGTTTCAGAGATCATCTTTTTCCTCTCTGTTTATGGAAATTTTGTTTTGTTTTGTGTTGCTATTTCATTTTCCTTTTTCCATGGCTTTCTACTTCTGTTTGTTACGCGGTAGTTAGTATTCACTGGTTACATTTGTAGCAGTTCATTTTTATTGTTTAACAAACCAGCAGGTTGCTAAGCATAACTGTTATTCCTCAATTTTAGGTGTAGTGCCAAAGTTTCCTATAAGACATTAAACGTTTATTACCTGAAACAGGTTTCAAAGACGAAAGAACTTAATTCCTTTTCTTCTGATCCGTTTGTCTTTTTGAAACATGATGCGGAATATGTTTTGAATGCCTCGAAGTCATGCCTTCCAAGTGCATCTCAACAGTTGGACAGCACAGAGTCTAATTTGCAGGCTCTTCTCAGACGTTTAGACAAACACTTAAACAGTGAAATGAATGAGAGATATGAATCAATTCTTGAGTATAGAGAAGTCTGCCAAGGCATTACAGCTGAGTTACAGAGATTGAAGCAAGGACAGCAGCACAAAGGTAGTTTGTTTTCTAATTGGATTTTTATTTTTATTTTTTTCAAGGAGTGTCACTTTTGTTTCCCAGGATACTAGTAGTTTGGCACAGCAAAATGTTTGACCAATGTTTTGATGATCTGTCATTTGCTGTTTTTCATAGTCCAGATAGTCAGAAAATTAACTTCTTTGTACAGAAGTGATTTTTTTAAATTTTTATTTGGATGGTTTTCCACTTAACCAAATAATTTATTACATTTATATTAAGTATGTTGTGTATTGGCATGATGTCCGTTAGCAAAGAATGCTGAGTTTGTCTTCTGTCCTAACGAGTTTTCTAACGTTTCCAGAGCAGACCTTTTTGAAAGTAAAACCTACACAAATGGCTGCCACATTCTCTTCTGATCATGCAAATTGCAGAATCAACTCAATGTTCTTTCAAGATGCAGGAAAAGGTACTTTGGCCTCTTTGTACTTCTTGTATTTTTTTGGGTTATTCAAATTACAAGCCTTCATAGCATTTTTACCATTTCCAGATCAGGACTTGGCTCCGGAAGATGAACCCGTACAGAAGCTTACAGGCATCTATTTGAATGATACCAATGGTGGAATAAAATCATGCCCTACCGTTGATGAAGGAAGAAGCGATGTCTTTGATAGAAGAGTACAAAGTCTAAATGATGTAATTAAAAATATGGAAGGCTATAGAAATGTTGCACCACAAACTAACAGAGTATCTGATTCCTTGCAAGAGACTGCAATTCTTGACAGATTAAGAGTCTTACAAGGGAGAGGAGCAGATTCCACGGAGATCAGTAACATTTGGACTGAACCTGACACTCAGTGTTGTATACCACAAAAAATTGACAATGGCTCCAGTTTTTTTAACGTTAAAGAAAGCTTGAACATGGGTCATGGTCCAACGAAAGGATGCCCAAAGACAAAAATGCAAGAAAATGATATATCATGGAGACTTGCAATTATTCAGGAGTGCCATAGAAACCAATATTTGAACAAGAAACTAGGAAATTCTGAACAATTGCAAGGTCAGTTAACTATTCAATCAGATGAGAATTCAGTTACTGCCAGTTCACTTGTTGATTCATCTCAGGAAGATACAGTTTATGACCCACTTGAATATGTCTGTCAAGAGAATTTTAATACTGGGGCCTGCCCTTATGCTCGTACACAATGCCAAGGGTTTCCCAGCAACAGGATGTCATATCTAGATGTTGATGAGGTTCAAAAGCGTTTATCTATTCTTAAGAAAAGAGATGAAGGTAAAGCACAAAGGCATCTATCTGCGCCAAAAAAAATGGAGGCTTCTGTAATCAAAGAAACAGATAATTCTGAAGAACAGCCACCAGAAAAGAAGTTAGGCTTTTACTCATCTACTGACCTTTTAAGGACCTTTTTTGGCACGATGAGCGATGAGC
Source organism: Gnetum montanum (assembly GCA_015680685.1). Taxonomy (NCBI): domain Eukaryota; kingdom Viridiplantae; phylum Streptophyta; class Gnetopsida; order Gnetales; family Gnetaceae; genus Gnetum; species Gnetum montanum. The sequence continues at coordinate 49,784 of MNCI01021297.1, read as the reverse complement.
TTCCAAGTGATGAAAGAAAGAAAGAAGAGGTTTCTGGAGAAGAAGGTCGAAGGCATCAATTTCTTGATAACATAGAAGCTTTTAAAGAAGTTAAAAGGAATTTCTTTTTTTCGGATCCAAGAGAGGCTGAAAGAGATGAAGTTCAAATGAGGCTGCCCAATTTGAAAGAAAGAGGAGCTTTTGACGAAGATGAAGTTCAAAGACGTCTATATCTTCTCAAGAATAGGGAAGAATCTTCTGAAATAAATAGTGAGACCTCTTTTGGTTCTGAAAATCCAAAAGATACCAAACAGGTCACTAAACATGTTTATTTCAATTTTGATGGCGTGGAATCAGTGACAAGCAACTCGGGTTCAGAGTATGATTGGCAATATGTTGCGGATGATGAGGCCATGCCTGCAGATTGACCATCTGGTTTAGACGTGGTTTTGTTAGCATTTGGAGATTTGTCCGTTCTCTACAATAATGCTTAAAGACATTGATTTTCTATTTTGACCTCCTTGAATAATAGCTTTTCAAATCTATTTTATGGTTTCTTGGTGGTTGATATTGTCTGAACTGTTAAATGAAAAGTGCTTGTATTTCTTTTTTATTTTGGTGCCTATGATGATTTGCACAACTAAACTAAATATAGAAGTTTCCTGGAAAGTTTATTTGGTTCTTACCACAATAGTTCGTTCCCGCTCCATATAGTACAATGCCACCTTAAATCGTTTCTTTAGTCTTCATCATTTACCCCCTTTTATTCCAGTGGGCGCCAGTCTTCTACCCTATTTAGATTTCAGTGCACCGCTTGTGGTTGACAAAAAGTGTTTTTCTGGCTGGAACCTTTTCATTGCCTTTTTGTACCATATAATTCGCTCTGCTGGTAGTCGTTCATCCTCTTGGCCAGGTTCTCTGAGTTGCAAAAATAAGAGCCTGAATTCCGCTTGGAAGTTTTCTTTTCAGCATGGATTGTTTAGCAGGATAGAATCTCTAAGGGAGGAGGTTGTGGGAGAGATGGATTCAGGGTTTGTAAGCGAGGTGGAACATTCTTAATGGGTCACATTTACCTTGTTAGCCTAACTTGTTTAGGCAAACGGGATTTGACATAAGAGATACAGGTACAAGTAGCTAAAACGTAGCCATTACCATCTTTATAAAATATTGCTGAATATCACCGAACCTTGCGATATCTTCGCTAATTTTGACCATGAAAATGCAAATCTTCTGGGTTCAATGCCTGTCTTTTGAGTTAACAATGTAGTAACTTTAGTTGCCTTGTGTTGAGATACTCTTATAGTGAGTAATGCTATCTGGGTAATGCTTATCTGGACATGCTGTGACATGAGAGAGATTTACAGATATTAGTAGCCATAGAATATTGCTAGATATCAGCGAACCTTATTGTAAAGAGGCATATCTCAGCCAACTTTGACCATGAAAATGCAGAGAAGAAGCACAAGATGATCTTGGTAAGTGTTGTACCGGCTAATGTTCTTAGGAGAATAATGTAAATTTTACATCTCAAAATTGTTGCAGGTATTACAAAGCATACAGTCATATAGCCTGAGGAGAATAATGTTAATTTGCATCTCGCCAAAATTTTTGCAAAGATTACATAAGTATACAGTATACACTCATGTGGGCATCTTGTAACTGTTCATTAATACAGCTTGCTGCTTGAAAAGCTTAACCTAAGAAGAAGAAGAAGAAAAGAGGCAAAGAAAGCATTATTTAAAAATTAAACATGAAGATTCTATATTTTTTAAAAGAAAGTCTGGTCATTTATATAATGAGAGGTGAATCCCAAATTAAGAATTAGAACAGAAGTATAATTATAGAGGGAAAAAGATCCTTCAGAAAAACAGATGAATATCATACGATGAAGAGAGCCAAACCATTAGAAGTATTATGCATCACCTATCAGGGACAGAATTTCATTCTCATTTCTAACTAATCAAAAAGGTCCAACCATTCCTATAGAATACAGAAACCGAAAACCAAAAAACAATCATATGCAACATCATAAAGATTATTTAAAATAGAGAATGTTTATATTTGGGAAAACAAAAGAACAAGGGTATTTACATTGTTCCCTTAAGGGTATTTGTTTCAGGATGAACGGATACATCACTGTTAGGAAAGTACGATGGTTCTAAATTTTTTTAAAAAAATCTTACGCACAGTGTTATTTTTCCGTTTAGAAAATGTGATTGATAAAGTAGGTTGGGGAGTTGACACTCATAATTTGAGTGAAGGTATCCTGGATAACATACAGCTATTATGATATATTAAGATAAAGGTGGAGGTGTTAAAACTGAACCAGTTTAAAATATACTTTATATTCATCATAAGTTTTTGATACTTAGAAACTTTGAAAAGTGGAAACAAGGTTCTAAGACGTAAGTAAGATGTAAGCTTGGGGCCGAAGCTTTTGTCTCCCCCTCTCTGGAAGGGGTTTTTCCTCTGTGATTTGTCATATTGGTTGGCTGCGGGAGTTGCTGGAGGTTAAGTGGTAGACGTGGGGGTTTGTGGCCCCGCCTGAGGGTGTTGTGGGGTACGCTTTTGGGGAAGATGGGAGCTCCCTTGTAACAACGTTGTCCTTGAGCACGTTGTTCGGCACCCCAAGAGTTTCCCAAGCAGATTCTGAATCGAGACAAAACTCAAGAGGAGTACGCCTTAGAAATCAACAATCCTGAAACACATGCCAACAAACAATGTGTTAGTGTTAGCATGTCTCCTGAGCGGTGTTTCATAAACAATATTCGCGATACGTTAACAAGCTAGATAGCACTCCCTTGCTCCACTCACGTGGACACCACGGGGACTACCAATTGAACCCTCTAGATTCATCACCGCGTGCTGGTAGTTGGTGTCATGCTCCAAGGAGCGCACGCAACATCCCATAACACGTCCCATGACACACTTAGTAAAAACACCCTAACGCAGAGTTGAACTATGCAACCCTCCCAGGCAAGGTCCTACCGAGTGGGGTAATGAGGTAGGTCGTAGCCTCCTCTTACTAATGCATGGAACTACCATGCCAGTATGGTTCCGAAGACACAAGGAGCAGAGGACCCCTTGTGCCCCCATGGCCCTCGAACCATGGGGGAGGTAGCAAGCCACCACCAACCCTACTACCTCTCTCACAATCCTTCCTCGCTTAACATGAGCGACGACCTCGGAGCATGGCCTGGGTAGCTCACGAGGCAGCTACATCAAAACCAAGGGAAGATTCTGTCAATTCTGGGGAAGTACGCCCATGCTATTCTGAGTTAAATTCGAAGGGATCTTTGGTTCTGTAAGGTCCAACTGCTAGGGCTTAAGGCTGTAAAGCATTTTTGTTGAACTCGACCGTCTTCCTAGGATCCAGACTCATCCTAGCATCTGACACCCAAATCAGGAGCATCACCCCTCAAGACTTGGACTGTCCATCCTTCCATAACTAGCCTAAAATGCCAGGCTATGGGAGGACATCAAGTGGTCTATCATTCCAACATGATAGAACGCACCGACCTAGGGATCCATGAGTACCAGGGCGTCCCCTGACTCGTTTGATCCAAAGATCTAGGGGTTTCAAGTTCAGCACTCTTTGAATCTTAAGCCCCATCGCCTATAGAGCACTTTGAATGGCTCCAGGCACCTTCCTCCCTGTTTGAGGCCGACTCTCATAGGAATTCGCTCTTGAATCTTATAAAGCATCGCATGTCGCGCCTCTTCCCATTTTTTTTTCACATGAGAGGTTTCTTCATCCATCATCGAAGCAACCAAGGTGGGAGGTCGATTGCTTGCTCCCTATAGAAATCCAGGATCAAGTTTTCCTAGGACCTTAAGCGCTCCAATGGTTCCCAGCTATCGTTAAGTTAGGACGATGTTTCCAGTGGACGAGCAACTCCACTTTCAAATCTGCCCCATGGCTAGTGGTCCGGAAGTTCAGGATGCATTCTGCTCTCTTTCCTTATATAGATTGTATACAAGGTCGCTCTCTGATCGAGAGGCTTCTCTCTGGATATGGGAACCCATCCGACAATGGCTTCAACATGTTGACATGAAAAACTGGATGGACTCGGTCCATATTGATCGATAGCTGAAGCTTATATGTCATAGGGTTAATTTTATCGATGATTCGGAAGGAACCATCATACTGCCTCATTAGCTTGGAGGTAGTTCCCTGTTTCGGTTTAAACTGATGTGGGTCCAACTTCAAGAGGACCCAATCTCCCACCTTGAATTCACGGGGCTGGCGTTTTCGATCAGCATACTTTTTCATTCGTTGCACTGCCCTCTCCAGATGATACTTTGCTGTATCAACATTTTCAGACCACCTCTTCAAGAATTCATCTACTGAGGGATGTCGACCCTGCAATGAGGGGGAGACCATATGAGGGGTAATGGGCTGCCTTCCCATTACTAGTTCTGCAGGAGAAAACCCAGTAGCTGAGGACTTCTGAATGTTATAGCTCAGCTGGGCAATCCCTAACAGAAATGGCCAATTCTTTTGGTCACTATGAACATAGTGATGAAGGTACTCTTCAAGTATCTGATTCATCCGTTCTATCTGCCCATTGGTTTGCGGATGAAAGCTTGTTGACAATTTGAGGGTGGTATCCATCATGCCAAATAGTGCTCGCCAGAAAGCACTTGTGAAACGCAGATCTTGATATGAAATGATGCTCATGGGTAACCCAAAATATCAAACCACCCTGTCAAAATAGTATGCTGCTGTGTCCTCAGCTGAGCACTGTGATGGACAAGGAATGAATATGACAAATTTAGAGAATTTGTCCATCACAACAATGATGCTGCTTAGGCCTTGAATATTTGGCAATCCCGTGATGAAGTTCATAGACACTGTAGCCCATGGAAAGGGAGGGATTTCCAAGGGCAGCAAAAGACCACCTGGATGCTCTGTAGACCCCTTATCTTGCTGGCACACCAGACACTTCTGGATATAAGAAATCACATCCTGATACATTTTTTGGCTAGAAGAAGGTTCTCTCAATGAGAGCCAAGGTCCTTTGCTGTCCAGGGTGCCCTGCCCACTGTGTGTCATGGCATTCTCGGATCATCTCTTTGTGTAGGCCATCCCAATCTAGAATGCATATCCGATTATCCCAAAACCAAAGCAGTCCATCCCTCATTTTGAACTATGCTGCTTGCCCAGTTTCTATCAGCTTCATTAAATCAATGATATGAGGGTCCTTTTTCAAACCATCTTGAATTCTAGCCAATAACGCTTCATCACATTGAACATGTGAAGTTTGTGGCCCAATGCTGGAAAAGAGCTGAGAGGCAGGTTGAGGACAGTGACTCAATGCATCTACCACCACATTTTCCTTTCCAGGATGGTAAGTCAATTGCAAATCAAATTCGAACAACATGGCCAACCATCGAGCCTGTTTGGGCCTCAACTTTGTTTGATTCATCAAGTAGCTAGTGGCCAGATTATCCGTCTTTACGAGGACACGACTCCCCAGCAAGTAGTGTCTCCATGCTCTCAAGCAATGGACAATAGTGAACGTTTCCTTTTCATGGACTGGCCACCTCTGCTCTACGTGATTCAGCTTCCGGCTCTCATAAGCGATAGGATGACCTTCTTGTAGCAAGACGCCCCCAATTGCATTCTCACTGGCATCCGTATGAACCTCAAAAGGTGTCGAGAAATCAGGCAATGCCAACACTGGATGGGAGGTTAAAGCCTCTTTGATCCTCTCGAAGGCTTTCTGACAATTCAAGTCTCATTGCCATGCAACTTCTCTCTTATGCAGATTGGTCAGAGGAGCAGTAATTCCTGAGAAATTTTTGATGAATTTCCGATAGAAACTAGCTAACCCCATGAATTGTCTGACCTCATGCACATTAGTGGGAGCGGGCCATTGGCGCACAGCCTCTACCTTCTTCGGATTTGGCTTTACCTGCCCATACCCCACGAGATGCCCCAAAAATTTTAGCTTCAAGCAGCAGAATTCACATTTTTCCTTCTTAATGTACAGACGATTTTCTCGTAGCTTCTCAAGGACCATTTGCAAGTGGAGAGCATGTTCCTCCATTGTCTGGCTATATATCAAGATGTCATCAAGATAGACGACCACAAATTTGTCTAGGAAGGGTCGAAATATCTCGTTCATCAAGGTACAAAATGTAGCTAGTGCATTGCAAAGCCCAAAGGGCATTACAATCCATTCATATGACCCATACCGAGTTACACATGCAGTTTTTGTTTCATCCCCTTCTGCAATGCGAACCTAGTAGTACCCTTGTCTGAGGTCTAGCCGGGTGAAATATCGAGCCCTTGCCAATTGATCGAACAAGTCAGAAATGAGTAGTACTAGGTACTTGTTCTTGATCGTGTGTTTATTCAGCAGTTTATAATCACAATAGAGCCGTAGCGTTCCGTCCTCCTTGGTGACAAACAGCACTGGTGCCCCATAAGGGGATTTTGAGGGACGAATGTATCCCTTGAACATTAAACCTTCAAACTGCGTTTTCAATTCCCCCAATTCTAGTCCTGTTAAGCGGTATGGCCTTTGGATAGGAGGATCAGTACTAGGCTGCAATTCGATTTTATGATCCACAGCTCCTCGAGGTGGCAAACTACCAGGCAGTTCAGGTGGCATCACATCTTTAAACTTATCGAGCACCTGTGCTATGCATGGGTCAACATGAGTTTGGGATCCACAAGCCTCAGAAGGATCACCCGTTTGCATAGCTAGCAGAAATTTTCTGGTAGGGTCCCTGGCCAAGCGTTTCATCACCATTGGTGACACAATCTTTCCCATCTGTGCTTCGTGAGTTTGAACTAGGCATGGGGAGCTTTCATGCGAAATAAAAATCAGGTCCAGATGTGGGGCCATGAAAAATTTGGCCTTGCGTAAAAATTCTTGCCCCAAAATGACATGGAAAGAGTCCATATCTAGAATTGAAAAATCTAGCACTCCTTGCCATGAGCCCACTTGAACAGGAACACCACGAGACACCCCGATGCACCGAAGGGGCCTGAACTTGGCCAGCTTGTAAGATGCTTGGATGGGTTCCATCTTTAGCTGCAAGTCTTTCATTAGGGCTGGAACCATGTAATTGTGACTAGCCCCATTATCAATGAGGGCACTTAGCTGACTTGAGCTCACAGTGATTGGGGCCAATTGAACTTGATGTAAAGTATCAAGATTAGTATTTTGGGAGTTTCCAGCTCCTGACCTTTGTGTAATCATGTCTGACAACTCCATCATCACTACTAGCCTCCGCTATTCCCCTGATGTGCTTCCATCAGTGATATGAAGACATGGGTCAGGGCGATAATCAAGTGCCATCAGTTGTTTCCCTGGAGTTGGCCCTTGCCTATTCTTAGTCCTTCCTGAACTCAGGGGACAATTTCTTACCAAGTGATTTCCACGACACAAGAAGCATTGAATTGGCCCCTTAAAGGTGCCTCCCGTAAACTGCTTCTTCTTAGCCCCAGGTTGCCACTTGCTCCCTGTATCCTTACGTTTTTGTTGAGAGCCTTGGTTCCCTGGAGGACTACCCATCGGGCGACTACCTTGCTGAACTGATCTGAAGGTATTTCCACCTTTGATGGATCCTATATCTGTTCTCTGAGAGTGGGAAGACGTGACATGCTTACCCTTCCCAAGCTTGTCCTTATCTGGCTTCGTTGCCTTGAAGTCCAGAAAAGTGCCAGCAGCGGCAATAGCCTCCGTGAGGGAGTCAATGCCTCTTTGACGCGACTCCATCTATGCCCATGGTTGTAGCCCATTTACGAACTTGAAGAAACGATCCCGATCTCCCATATCAGGAATTAGCAACTTGAGTTCTTGGAAGCTATTAATATAATCTTCAAGCTTCCATGAATGTTTTAGGGTCTCTAGCTTGGTTCTAGCGACCCATTCAGAGTTTCCAGGACAGAACTGTTTGATCAATGCAGCCTTAAAGTTGTCCCATGTCTCAATCTTTTCTGTTGTGGTGCCCTTTTCTTGGGCACGAAGGAGACTAAGCCACCATAGCTAAGCACTTCCTATGAGAAATTGTGATGCTGTGGAGACCTTTTGGGTTGCAGGAACACCCCAGGTATTTAGGTACATGTCCGCATCATGGAGGAAGGCATCGATTTTAGCATCATTTCTCTCACCATCATAAGAACTCAGTTCTCTAGCTTTGATATGGGCTGTCGCTACTAGCTCATCTGCCAAGCGTCCTGCTAAGGAGGATTTCAGGATGGCGTTTTCAATTTTCAAATCAGATAGTTCCTAATTTACCCCCACCAGGGCATCCTCCAAAACTTTCACCCGACCAACTAGGTCCCCAACCAAGGATGCTTTTATTTGTGCCTCTTCCAAGGATCCAAATAGATCCTTGTAGAGGTTGATCATGCGATCTAGATGACCTTCCAAGATCGAAACCTTAGCCTCTGCCAATCTCACCTTGTCCTTGGAGCCAAGATCCATCTTTTCTTGTGGCAAGTCAACATCTTTAAGAATGTGATGGATCGCATCCACATTTTCTGGACCAGGATAGGCTAAGGCCTCATCAATTGCCTTGACATGATCCCATAACGTTTGAAACTTAGTCTCATCTTGACCAAGTTCTATCTTGGCCTCAATTTCTGGATTTGCTTGAACATCAGCCATGTCACTTAGTCCACCAGGCTCCATGTTTGCCAAAGAGAGCTTTAGCACAAGGCAACCCTCAAAGGGAGAGTGGCTAGCAGAAGTTGAAAATGGAAACCTCACAAACCACAAACCCTCACACCTACTTAGCGAGAAAGTTTTACCAATAACTGAAACTGTGAGGCTTCGATACCATCTGTAACAACGTTGTCCCTGAGCATGTTGTTTGGCACCCCAAGAGTTTCCCAAGTAGATTTTGAATCGGGACAAAACTTAAGAGGAGTACGCCTTAGCAATCAACAATCTTGAACCACATGCCAACAAACAATGTGTTAGTGTTAGCATGTCTCCTGAGTGGTGTTTTATAAACAATATTCACAATACGCTAATAAGCTAGATAGCACTCCCTTGCTCCACTCACGTGGACACCACGGGGACTACCAACTGAACCCTCCAGATTCATCACTGCGTGCTGGTAGTTGGTGTCGCGCTCCAAGGAGCGCACGCAACATCCCATAACACATCCCATGACACACCCGGTAAAAACACCCCAACGTAGAGTTGAACTACGCAACCCTCCTAGGCAAGGTCTTACCGAGTGGGGTAATGATTCCGAAAACACAAGGAGCAGAGGACCCCTTGTGCCCCCACGGTCCCCAAACCGTGGGGGAGGTAGCAGGCCACCACCAACCCTGCTACCTCTCTCACATCCCTTCCCTCTTTTTTTTGGAAGTTTTTTTGTAATATAACCGTAGACTGATCTACTGATCCACCGTCGTGGGCAGCAATGGACATGGAAAACTAAAATTTCTATATTAGATTTTTCACCTGGAGTGAACTTTTAGATGAATAAAATTAGAAAATGCAGCTGCCAAATTAGGTGAATCTAACTGCTCTATTTTGGTATTATATTATTCTTGACTATTTTAATCCGATTCTTACACAGATTTGTTCAGATCTATAAAAACAGTTGCCGATTTAAGGATCCAATCCGATTTTTCAATCTATGACTGCAATAATACTACTATGAATGCCATGGCTCATTGCATACGGCAAACGGACGGAACCGTGGCGGTGTATCTTGGCAGCAACGGACAATAGTCCAGAGCTTCATCAGGAGGCATGGGAGGGATGCTCTGCGCGTGACGAAAAACATTGGTAGGATCGATCTGCGATTTGGCAGCCACCAACCTTTCATAATTCAGGTCGAAGTACCTGCGTCCCCATGCCGCCGCCGCCTCCACGGACGCCGTGCTGTTGCCCCCGGCGTCCCCGAAATCCAGATCCACGTAGTTGACGTACGCCACGCGCGGATTACTGGACACGTACGGCGCCATGTAGTCGTACATGCTCCGTACCTTCTCTGACACGCCGCCGTCGCCGTCCGTACGGAACGTAATCAGCATGTAATGCAAGAGCGCACGGTAGCCGGCCCTGAATGGAAACGGCGTCGCCGACGGTGACACGCCGTCCATGGCGGCTCCGCCCATCGGCGTCATAAACACGTTGCTAACCAAACTGAAACCCAAACAGAGAGCGCCTGTGAATTTAGTGAACGGTGATGGTATAGATTTTGAAAACATTATTAACAAAATTACCATGGTATAGATTTTGAAAACATTATTAACAAAATTACCACGGTTTTGTGTGGTAAACGTTAGTAAACCTTTGAATCTATGGAAAGGTGAAAAAATATACATGTTATGGTTTTAAAAAACCACCGTATGAGTTTTGCAACCCACGTTATGAGTAGGTTTTTTGGTCTGCTGGTGGTTGGTGGGTTAAAAAGCTGTGTCCGAGGTCGTGAGTAATATTGGAATGTGTTAAAGTTAACTGTGCTGCTCCTGGAGTACCAGTAGAATGAGTGACCTTTCGAGAAAGTCTTGAATTAATTAACAAACTTATGGTGATAGGAACAATATACCTGCCGGAAGGATCATCATTAAGTAGGTCTCAGGAAGGAAGGTTGATAGATGAGTGAAAAGGGAGGTTAGGAATAGCTATGGCCAGTTACAAACACATAGATCTTTAAACAAGCACTTAACCATCACTCTAAAAAAATGATCCCTTATGCTATGATTTTTCAAAAACATTATCATCAAAATTACTGAGCAGTAAAAATACATATGCAACCCTGGGTTATTGCTTCGCCGGTAAGTTAAAAACTTTTATCATTAAGCCGGGTGGCCCTAAGTCGTAATGCGATGGGTAAGTCGTAATGCGATGGGTAACGTTGGGAATCTTTTATATAATCTATGGGTAACCTCTAAAAACCCCTTTTAGATTAAGAAAATTCCGCAGTGTTCTGTGCAGGTGAGCAACATTGACGCCAATTTCAAAATTGGCTATTATAATTTTTTTAAAATTTGTTTATTGCTAATTCTAATGTCAACGGACACTCTGAGGTCTTAGATCTGAGATGAAAACATTTGGAAACTACAGGTACTAACATGGATGGATATAATTGCTCTCTGATTCTAACATCAGATTTTTCTCTCAATCCGATTTATAGAAAGGACGGCTGATTTTTGAATGTATGGCTGAACAAACCCTTTGAATCCATGGCACACTAAAAAACTTAAAAGCATAGTTTAACAGAAACATTATTAACAAAACAAAATTACCCACCTGGTGTTGTGTTGAGCGACCAAGTTCCAGAGCCCATGGAGGGCCTTCCTGGGGATGGGTCTCCTGAGCACATCGCTGGTCCCTCGTTTCCAATTCCTGTAACGACGCAGGTGCCGCTCTCGTAGGCCGTCGAGGCCGAGGCCGAGGCCGAGGCCGGGAATCTGGGCAAAATGCCAAACGCTCTCCAAAAAACTCATCTCGCGGCACTCCGCCGCCGTGAGCCGCAGTTGCGGAAAACCCTCCTCCACCAGCCGAAGCACCTGCGGCTTAGCGCCCAGGAACAGCGCGTAGAATCGGGCGACGCGGTGCGTGGAATTCCCCATGAACTGAACCCTGACGGTCAGCTCCGCCACCGTGGACGGAGCAAAGCTCTGCCACGCCAGCACCGTCTCCAGCAACTCGTCGGCCGCGTCGGCGTCCGCGGTTCTCCGGATGTCGAAAACCGTGACCGCGAGCGGCACGCGGACGAGGCGGAGCTTCCACGCGACGACGACGCCGAAGCTGCCGCCGCCGCCGCCGCGGAGGGCCCAGAACACGTCCTCGCCCATGGCGGCGCGGTCAAGGAGTTGACCGCGGCCGTCGGCGATCACGGCGTCCACGACGTGGTCAGCGGAGGTGCCGTACATGCGAGTGACCATGCCGAGACCGCCGCCGCTGATGTGGCCGCCCAGCCCCACCGTGGGGCACGTCCCGGCCGGGAAGCCGTGCTCGGGGCTCGCGTCCGAGATCGCCCAGTACAGCTGCCCCACCGTCGCCCCGGCTTCCGCCCATGCCGTCCCGGCGGCTACGTCCACGCTGATGCGGTCAAGTTGCATGAGGTCTAGAATCATGAACGACCCCGGGACCGGGGACCACGAAGACAGCCCCTCGTAGCTATGCCCACCACTCCGGATGACCACCTGCCAGCTATGCTGCACGCAGCACCGGATTATTTCCCCAACTTGACCACGAGTCGTTGGTAGCACTATGAGTGCCGGTTTAGGCACCCATGAATGGTAGTAGCGTTGGTCTACAAGGGAAGTCTTCAGAAGCTTATCATACTGCGACCAAGTTTGAGGTCCCGTTATGTTCTCCACTCCTCCATCCTGTAGGCAACGTTTCATAGCACTTTGTTCTGTGCTTGTGCTTGTGGCCAAGGTCGTAGCAAAACACATGCTCAACAACAACGCTGCCGCCGTAAGGATTATCTTCATAGGGAAGTGTTTGGCGTTTGAAACTGAAACTGAATTTTCACCTGAGTTCTTAGATTTGGCCAAAGCAATTATCTGAAACTCAAACTGAACGAAACTGAATTTTTACTTCCTTTTCCTGAGTTCTTATCTGAAACTGAAATTTTCCTCGTCTTCACGGAGATCTTAGATATACATACCATACTATAATCGATTCAGAATTTCTCAAGTCTACTAAGACCTTGGATCTAACAAATCGCACTGATGTATCAAAAGTATCACCTGAACTTTTGGTATCGGTAACTGGTAAGCATACCACTGTAATCACATGTTCGAATTTCTGATCAGGCAGATCGATATTCCACGGATTCTGGCCAACACATCTGGCGCGATGATGAGTGAGAGAGGGGTGAAGTTTATCGACACCCTAATATCTATTTTCACACCGCAATGTAATGCCCCACCAAATGGGTAAAAAACGAGCCTCAAACTTATCGACGAACTCATGCGGCACCACGGGAGCCACAGAATCTGGCACCGATATTGATGCAACTACACGAATAATGCATGCCTTTTTGTTTTTTTTTTGTTTTTGGTAACGGTCGACAATGGGGGACGCCACCGGGCCGAGGTCGACCAATTTTCACCAATTTTCAAAGGTCCTTTACATCCCATCATGATGCATCTTGGATTTTTCTTATGGTCATCCTGATTCTCTGTCTCCGTTCAGATCCTTCGTTGAAAACGAGGGCACAGAAAAGCAAGGGCGGCAAGCAAAGCGAAGAGGCCAAGCGGGGCAAGCCCCGGCAGGTGTACCCTTGTACCCTTGACTCTATTCGGGCTGGGCATTTGGGAAAGTAAGATTGATGAGGCCCGGACCAGATAGCCAGGGATTTTAGAACTTTGAAAACTCAGAAAATACAATGAAAGTTAGCAAGATGATTATGTTTTAAATTTTTAATAAAATAAAATAAAGCAATGAAGGGTATCAATTGACAATTGACTGGCTTTGTAATAGCTATGACTTTTATACACTTTTAACAATAAACTAAATTAAGCAATTAAGAGCATAGCTAGAAAACCTCCTTATGTGTATGGTTGATTCTTGTGATTTTAATATTTTATCTTTTTTGTTTGCTATTTGCTCTAAAAGACAAACCCAAGATAATGTTTATTGGTTTGGGAAACATTTGCATATGGAAAAATATCATTTGGACTCTATAATGTACTAAGTACATTCCAAAAGTTAATCCTACACATTTTTTGAAAATAGATTGATGACAAAGTTGAAGTCTCTATAAATATTTTTTGATGTGCAAGTTAAGACAAAGTTGAAGTCTCAGTAAATAATTTTTGGATATGCAAGTTAAGCTGTCTTAGGTACTTGGGCAACTTTGGCTACTCTACCTTAAAACTAATAAGAATGAACTTTATTATGCTTATAATTTTTTATTATTTTCATTAACAAAGCTAAGTTCAATATGGGTGCCGTATGGTCATCGTTTTGGTTTATCGAGTAGAAAAATAAGTGTAATATAGTATCTGTGAAACGTGTAGAAAAGTCAATCCATAGTCTAATAAAATAAAATTATTCTTATTAATTTATTAAAATTAAATATAAATAAAAAGTTTTCAAAGTTTCTAAAATACTAAGTTTCCCAAAATACAATTGTTAGGATCTGAATGGAGAGAGAATCGGGACGGCAAGAAAAATGCATGTATCATGATGGGATGTAAATGAGCTTTGATAATTGGTCAATGCCAGTGGGGTTCCTATTGGACACTGTTACCCCTTTTTTATAATTACTCACAAAATTTGGTGCCAATGTTAGTGGCAACTCATGCTATGATGTGACTTGGTGCCAATGTTAGTGGCAACTCATGCTATGATGTGACTATGTGAACGAGAAGCTCATGTAAGTGGTTCTCCATGTGGAAAACCAGAAATGAGTTTGAATACACAATTAATTAAATGACGCAAAAGAGCTAAGCTCACCTTGGAGAATTAGAACCTGGAGTTGTGTAATGTATTCTTTCTTCAACATACATTAAATACAGTTCATTTTATTTGTACCACTACCTATACCACTATATATTAGATGCTTTGCTAGTTTTGATATTATTGAAATATTTTTAAAAATATTTTAACAACTTAACTTTTAAAACAATTTCTTTATGATGGATAACTTAAAAAAATGTGGTCCTTGATGATGATAATAAAGAAATTTACAAAACATAACTCAATTGATAACTTTAAAACTTTGAAAACAAAAATTAAATTCTACTCCTAGCCTACAAAACAGCTGGTCCAGCTAATTTTAAAGAAGATGATGTTAACCAAGCCCGACTATTGAACAAGGAAACATGATATCTTTTTACAGAATCACTCATCCATCCTCTGTTTCTTTACCCATTTTCCAATTTAGTTGTATCCTCTGGGTCAAGTTTGTTTTGTCTTTGTTTGTTTATGGTGTTTTTGAGTTGTTAGTTATGCTAGAGATTTATGTCTTAAAAACACCAGAACAAACTACCAAAATGGTGTTCCTCGTGCACTAGCAGGCTTGGTTAACCTCATCTTCTTTTAATTCATAGATATATATATATATAAAGCTAGTTCTTAAATCAATACACGTCTGTGAATTTGGGTTTCGGAGAATATCACATGATTCCTGCTCCAGAAATGCTATAATCTAAACGTGAAAAAGAAAGTTAAAAAGGTAAAAATATCATTGGATACAACTCCGAAGGTACGTATGTGATCTTTGCCAAATGACAAAACATGGGAAAATTGTGGAGAGTGCTTTTGCAGTTTTTCTGACATGAATGGCTGTGCCGGTCCCACTACTTTTGAAAAAAAAACATACAGAGCTATAATCTGTCCAAAATTTCTTGTCAGATGGTGAAAGGCATGCAAGAGGTTCCTGTTACACTAGCTGATTCCTTGCAGACTGTAATGCGTCAGCGTTTTGGACCAGATGCTCTCATCCATGCGACACTTTGTTAAATATGAAATGAAATAGTGAACGACAAACTTGCCTATCGTAATGGAAGATTGAGGAATTTTGAAGGTTCCAAGCTTTCAAAAGCAGCCAAAGTCCGCTTCAGCCACTCTCGTCCACCATGTCTACGGCATCTTTATGCAACCTTCGTTTTGATTTTTCTTTGTCTGTTTGCTTTTTCCTAGTCAACAAGCGTTAAGAAAAATGAAGGTGATACCCTACACTCAATCATATGAATACGAATACGAGTGTTTCATGTGCAAGGTTAATCAATTGTTGTCTTCCCAAACTTACTTGTATTGTCAAGTAACCTTGAGGTACATGATTTTTATAACTTTTATCTTTTTAATGTCTTATGCTAATAGGAGAGGAGAGAGAGATAACTAAGCGACTAATTTAACTTAACTAGGCTTTAAACTAATCTTAACACTAGTATCCATTTTCACTTGCCGTACACATCTTGAACCAATGCAACACTACTGGGATTACCAAGCATTAATCGTTACTGGGTTACCAAGTGTTATAAGCATGCTTGAAGTGATCGTACTGTGTGTGCTAATAATAGAAATGTAAAGTGCATAAAATAAAATAAAATAAATGCAGAAAAAAATAAAATAAAGGAAATGAGTAAGAAAACAAATCTAAGTGCTGCAAGGATGAATGCAAGAGTTCGTCTTTATTGCCATACACAAGGTGTGCTCAGGTACACAATGCTCAAATAAAGATCCGTCCACACTTAGACCTCCTACTCTTGGCTAGAGTTTCGCTACTTGATTCTTAAAAGACTTCTGCTTCTGAATTCTTCTTCTAAATTCTTCTTCTTCTTTTTTGACTTCCTTATTGTGTGCCTGGGCACTGTATTTATAGGCTTGGGAGCAACTATTCTAATAATTACAAAAACTGCCACTCTAATTTTAGAGAAATTGCCCCTCTAATTTTAGAGAGAAACTGCCACTCTAATTTTAGAGAAACTGCCCCTCTAATAATAACCACTTTAATAATTAGAGTANTGACAGATAATAGACTCAACGTGCCCAGTGGACGAATCAATAAGCATATTACAACATTGTGGTGAACACTTGTACATAAATGACATCCAAGCCTTTATTTGGCAGCTTGTAGAGAAAGAGAGAGAAAGAAAATGAAGCATGTTGCCGCCAATGCTAAGATTGCACCTTCCGTTATTTATCCATACCCACGCCACCAGACTTGCCCCTTTCGTAAATGCTTCAGTTTCGGTCCATCCTAAGTGCTTCCTCCAAGCCCAGTCCATTATTTGTATGATCGCCATCTGCACATACAACACAGTTACAATTAAGCAAGGATAGATAAACCACAATGCAATTGATACCTTGCCTCGAGATGAAGCGCATTCGCTGAGTTGTGGTTATGACAAAAACTAGTTCGGAGATTTATCACAGGTGACTACCCAAGATGTAGGGGTTAGGTGAATACTAAAATGGAGAAAATTGAAAAATTTGTGCTAGGGCCCCCACGACTAAGAGCAAACCTTCGGTAGCTATAAGATGGAAAAATATGAGAAACAAGAAAGATGGGAAAAAATAATAACAACAGCGCTAATAAAATGCTAATAAAATGGATGTCATGGATGGGGATGAAACAAGAAATGATCAATTGCAAAACATGTTTAAGGGAAAGAAGTTAACAATTGCACCAAAAAGGAATGCCAGTGGGTCCTCCCCAAAGCAGGCTCATGCCTTTTATGCCCTAACAAACCCACAAACCAAAGAGTCCGTAAGCTCTAGGAATGTCATTTGGAAGCAAGAGTTAAAAACTTACCCATAAGAATTCACCAAAGAAAAAAAATGCATCAACCCAGAAATAGACTAATGATAAAACCAGCAATGAGGTGGAAAAATGGGGAGAAAGATGGAGAAAAGAGAATGGAATGGAATCCCACGAATAAGGTTGTGTAAAGTCCCTTGTGTATTTCATAGTTAATGTGACTGAGTAGAACTCATCCCAAATCTAGACTCAAACAAACCACATCCAGTGACCTCGCATCAATACACTTGACCAATCCATCCACCTGAAGCAACAAGAATGCTTCCACAAAGAGTCACCGCCATTCCAAAGAGAGCGAGATGGAGAAGTAGGAAGCGAGAGAGGGCCTTAGTTAGAAAGAACCTTTAGGCATGGGTAACATATCTTTCTAGTTCCATAACCAATGCTTGTAGCCCTTTTATTTGGTCTAAGTGGTGTGCCTGGAATTCCCATGTTGTTGTTTTTTTTTTTTTGAATGGGAACCACACCATGCAAAGACCCATGCATTTGTTTTGCATTTATTTTGTCTAAGGGGTGTGCTTTGAATTCTCACTTTTTTCCTTTTTTTTTGCGTGAAAACCACACCATGCAAAGACTTATTATTTTTATTAGCTCAACTTCCTGATAATGGAGCAATGTTAGAATGGTAAGGGAAACCCATGAAGGAAACATTCAAGCATCCAAGAGAACGGCCAGCACAAATGCATCAAATCCCCTTGAAGTCACACCCTTTTCAATCCTTGAGTCCTTCCTTAGTTGAGAAATGCCCAATCACCAATTCCTTAATAGTTCTATTATTTAAAGAAAGGGACTGTATAGTTCTAAGCCAAGAGAGACAATAGAAATTCATGGATGCATGGACGATGTGGACTCATTGTCTGTTATATCAAAAAAACCATACCTTAATATCAGCATCATAATTCAAAGGTAAAAACCAAACATTAGCAATCAATATGATATAATTCAATCCACCATCATGAGCACTTATTGGATGATGGATAAAAGCAATCAAGAAAATAAGGAAATAGTACAAATATGAATGATGGTGTAAAACAAAAATAAGAAAAGTTGAAAGAATGTGTAAAACAAAAATCTGTGAAACAAAAACATGTAAAACAAAAATTCAAAAAGAACTGAGGGCCTCGATTGATCAGCAAAGGTGGCCATCTCCCCCATGATTGAGTTGAAAGGAGGATATCCGAAATAATGAGCGGGGTCGTCTCTTCTCAGAGGTATTATGTGCACTGGTCGTTCTAAGTTCATGGAAGGGTTTGGTCTGTTGCACATTGACTAGTAATCTCTTATCAGGGCTCTCAGGTTTGTATATGGTCATGGCCCCTGAAGAAAAGGTTGTATAAATAATGATAGGTCCTTCCCACAGTGTTTGAAATTTTGTGCATTGTGGCACATGTGTGGGGTTCCAGTAGAGTACCTTATCTCCTGGTTGATACTTAACATTTTGAATTTTCAAGTCATGATGTTGCTTGTTATATGCCTTGTGCAACTCATTTGACGATAGGGCAGCTGATCGGTTTTCATCTAGCACGTTTAAAGTTGCCAACCTTTGTTTTTGTGCCAGATCAAGGTCGAGGTGGAGGTCACAAGCCATGGATAGTGTACGGAGCTCGATTTGAATTGGAAGCTTTGGAAGTTTTTTGTACACTAACTCATAGGGAGAGTAGCCTATAGGGAGTTTCTAAGTGGAGCGGTATGCCCAAAGAGCATCATTCAGTTTAGTGCTCCAATTTCGCCTATACTTGCTAATTGTCCTTGTCAATCTTTTAGTGATCTCTTTGTTAGTGACCTTGGCTTGTCCATTAGCTTGGGGGTGATAAGGTATAGTCGATTTATGTTCAACCCCAAAGTGTTGCATTAACTTCCAAAAAGTTGAACCTGTGAAGTGTGTTCCATTATCCGAGATAAGTACACGTGGCACACCAAACCTATTTACGATTTGTTGTTGCACAAATCGTGCAGCTGTAGATGATGTGTAGTCTATAATAGCAGCTTCTTCAGCCTATTTTGTTAGATAGTCTACGACAACAATGATGTAAGCTTTTCCATTGGACATTGTTGTAATGGGTCCCATAAAGTCTATTCCCCAAATGTCGAAGGGTTCTAAAGGTTGAATCCATTGTTGCGGATCCTCCATTCTAGCAGTCATTCCCCCATCACGTTGACAGCTTTTGCAAGATTGGACAAATTGATGGATATCCTAAAATAATGTTGGCCAGTAATATCCTACAATTAGGATCTTAATAGTCGTTTGTCTCCTTGCATAGTGACCCCCACAAGGGCCCTCATGAGCATCTTGGAGAACTCTTAGTTAGTCCACCTCGGGCACGAACCATCAAACCAAGCCATTAGGACACACTTTGTAAAGTTGTCTGTTGATCGCCATTAGTCCACCTCGGGCTCTATTTACGCTGTTTACGCTCTTGTTTACGCCCATTTACGCCATTTACGCATAGCCTAGCGTATAGCACTTCGGCATACGCGTGGGTAAATCCTTGTATGATCCGCGTGCGGACCACCCAAGGTACTCTACCTTCGTGCATTCCAGCTCGTCCTCAGGCGAAGGTAGGGTCATCTGTGCTCGCCCTGCGATCTCACAGCCTCTGTTTTCCTTCCAGCTGGAGACCGATGATTTCAGACGGTACATAAATTGGCGCTAGAAGGAGGGCCTCCTAAAGAAAACCTTACCCGTGAATTTCCCAGCATTTATGCTGTCGAGCGTCTACGCCTCTTCTTGCTGAAACTCTCAGCGTCCACGAAGCCCGGTCCGAAAACCCAGTCTGCGAACTGTCCAGTGTCTACGCTGTGCAGCATTTATGTTGTCTCTTGTTCTACGTTGAGCATTCTTTACGCTGTACTCTATTTTACGCTGAACTCTACTTTACGCTCCACTCTGTCTTATGCTGTGCCTGTTTTACGTTGCCTTGTTTTACGCTGAGCCTTGTCTACACTGTCTTGCTTTACGCCGTACTTTGTTTTACGCTCTATCTTGTTCACACTGTACTCTGTTTACGCTGTACTTTATTTTACGCCGAAGCTGTATACGTTGCCTAGCGTATATGCTGCACCCCTTACGCTGTATACGCTGTCTACGCTAACGCTATACGCTGAATGTTGAAGCGTATACGCTGTACTTTGTCCCTTAGTTTACGCTGTACGAAGTACACTAATTTCGCTCCTCTATCCCGTGTCATACCCTTAACGATTCATCATGAACCCCGTCAACACCACCGCTGCCACAGCTCAAGTAATCGACGTTGTGGACACCATGGCTGTCCAACAGCCTATCACGCAACACCCGGGAATACAACCCACCGCGGGGCCCCGTCGATCCCTAAGGTTGCAAGGGAGAGACCCGGCCTCCAACATTATAACCCAGGATCAATATAATTTTATATGCATTAAGATACAAGCTGGCTTGGCTGTAGACCAAGCTGAACTGGAGGTAAAGAGGCAGTTCAAACTCTTTTACAGAGGGGGACGCGAGTTCACTCCTTCACCGTATGACGTAATCCCTGTGCCAGAGCAGTACTCGGAGCTCATCACATAGCTCCTCCTGCACAGGCGCCACTCGTTGGAGCAGCCTGCGGCAGACCCCCAACCGGAAGAAGAGGACGAATTCGCTGCCCAATTAGAGCACGAAGACTCCTATCACACTCTCAGTCCGCAAAACCATATCAACCCTATTTTTCATCCAGACACAGGGGAGATCATGCCCCTCCAACCCCTCAGACTCAGCCACACACAAATGCCTCCGTCGCAAACATCCTCATTTGCTCATGTGCCACCTCCGATTAACCCGCAATTTAGCATGCTCCCTCTCGCTATCATCCCCGATGCAGCAGCCGGCCCATCTTCACAGGCACCGCCCCCTCACGATAGCGTGGGACTAACACTCCTGGCCCGAGTGATAGGGATGCCACACGTAATACCGGCATCCACATCTGCTCATTACATCCCGCACATTCAAACGCATGCAGTCCCCTCGACCGCCGTAACCCAACAAGGAGTCCCTTCGTACAACGTGGCCGGGAAATGGCCAACGATGGGTGTGCCATCACACCAAACCTCCCACCACACGGTGCCACCACCACATGCTCCCCCGGTACAGCCGCTATCATAGCAACAACAGCCTTTCCCCTATAACGTGCCATCCTCAGTGCCACCCACTGTAACCTTCCCGCAAGCACAACTGCCAATCGCCCAACTTTCGGCCTTTCAACCCCTGACTCAATAGTCTAACTTGTATACAGCCCCACACCCCCAGCACGTTGCTTCACCGAGCGCCCAAGATTGGGCAGACGCCAAAAAACTGATGCAGGAATTAACTGACGAGGTGAAATGCCTCAAAACAGCTGCCAATGGGGAATTGAAAGTGGTGGACTTCTACCAAGATGACCCCATCAGCTCTTCTATCCCACCCTTAACCTTGCCCAAAGGCATCTCCTTACCAACGCTAACCAAGTATAATGGGGAGACAGACCCCAATGCACATCTCATAACGTTTAGGCTAGAATGCACACTGCTTCAGGCATGGTCCCATTCCATTCTCCGAGTGTTCCCCATGTCCCTCGCAGGGAGGGCACTTGACTGGTATTGGGCCCTGCCAAGGAATTCCATCTTCTCCTTGGAAGACTTATTACACCAGTTCGTGACTCGGTTCAAGTACAACTTGAAACCCGAGGCCACCCTGGACAGCCTCATACAAGTCAAGTAAGCACCGCTTGAACCTGTACAGAAATTTATCCAGAGATGGAGCACTACCCTCAACGAGTTGCATGAGCTGATTTCCCAAACATACTTGCTCACGATCCTGAAGGGAGCTGTTAATGATTTCTTTAAATCCAAGCTGTATTACCTTAACGCGCGTAATCTAAACCAAGCATTTGAACAAATTAAAAATATTGAAGAAGTGGCCCAAAATAGCCATGACCTTACATACCTAGCCTTTAAGAATCAACACACCAAAAAAGATAAAGAAAAGGCTAAGGCAACTATAGCGGCGATAGCAGGGACGCAACAACAAAACAAACCGCCCGTAACACCTACTAACTACAATAAACCAACCCCCACCACCGTGCAAGAATCATCATTGCAACAGAACCCAGCAAACCGTACACGAAATTTCGAGAGGAAAGAACCTTCTCAATACACGCCTCTGCCAATGAAGCCATCCCAGCTCTTCGATCAGCTCCTGAAAGATGGGCTAATGAAACATAAGCAGTTATCCCCTGCGGCCATCCAGAGACACGACCGGTTCTGTCAATTCATACAGAACCCAAGCCTAGCAACATCGGATGAGCCTCCCGTACCCAAAGGCTTTAGAATGGATCATTTTTGCAATTACCATCAATGCAATGGGCACGGTACGGATTACTGTTTCACCTTGAAGTAGGATATTCAGCGAATGATCGATAACTGCCAAATCACCTTTGACGCGGCCAACCCGATTCAACCGTAGAATCAAGCCATGGGGGTGTATAAAGATCCCCTGAACACCAAAGAGGCGTCGTACGTCATCAGTATGGTCTGCTGCGATGATGATTCCGAAATACTCGACATCAACACTGTCTACCACGAACATAAATAGGAAACACCTAGTAGGCCATTCGTAGTTCAGATTCCTCCCATTGTGCCCACGCCCGCCCCTCAACCACCACGTGCCCCGCAGCAATCGTACGTCGTCCGAGTACCCTCGGCCATACCCACACCCAACATCATGACATGTAAAAAATCATACGTAGTGCGTGTCCCTCCCGTTATCCCCTCAACTGCATCAACCCCTTCTACTCGACCTACCCCTTTCGTAGTCTGAGTACCACCCGCTGTCGCAACAGCAGAGGTCCAACCTCCGCCCCGACCAACCCCATATGTCGTTAGGATACCTAAAACTCCTAATGATTACCAAACCTTCACCTCATGAGCACAAGGCAAACCTAGCCCCTACATCATTAGGGTCCCTGGCCAGCCTCCTAACCAATCACATCCGACGATACAACCGCAACCCCGCCCAGCTCCATATGTGGTAAGGGTCCCAGGGCAACCCTAGACTCTAAGGCCAGCTCCACCTCCACACTACACACGAGAACGCCTAGCAGACAGGCTTACACGTGAACGTGTGGAAAAGGAACGCCAACGGCTAGCTATGGGGCCACCTAAGCCCACTCCACTTAACTCCGTACCCATGTCATCACCCAATAACCAGCAGAACACAGGCAGCGAAGACGAGTCATCTTAAAAACATGAATCACCTAAAACGACAGTTCCAACCGAGAATGAGAAATCAACAAGACGTGAAATAAAACTGTTAGGTCCAATGGATCTAATCGCCGTTGATAAAAACGTCCCCAACAGCAGAGATTTCGCGATGGCCTTGACACAAGTTACCCAGGCGCTGAAACAAAAGAACACTTCACTAAGCTTGTACGATTTGGTTCTAACGTCGCAAACACATCGGGAAGCTTTAGTACGCATGTTAATGTCAATCCTGGTAAGCGCGGACTTGCCCCCAAATGAATCCTCCATTCATGCGGTGATGCACTCGCCTCATGGGACTACCCCTAAACTCGTAAGCTTCCATGACGACAACATTAAGGTGGACAAGAAAACAGGGGAGATAACAACAGCTCCCATGTTCATAACAATATGTATAAATCAATTTAAGATACATAGAGTCCACGTGGATGATGGAGCCGCAACAAACGTTGTACCTTACCCCATCGTTGAACAACTGGGGCTTACTAAGTTAATTAAACCAACCGTGACCACATGTCTAAAGTCATTCAGCAGGTCATGTGTAATGGTAAAAGGCATAATAACCTTGGATTTCATAGCGGGGGACCAATTCCCTACATTTGCCAATTTCCTAGTGGTCGATGAAATGCCAGGATTCAACCTAATATTAGGAAGACCCTGGTTGGCCCAAATGAGAGATGTTTCCTCCCTTATACACCAAGAAATTCACCTGCCTTATGAGGGGGGGTGAAATCATCATACACGGGGAAGCAGCTACTCCTATCATTTCATCACACATGGACATGGACCAGGGCTCGGAGGTCGAGCTCGAAAAGTCTAGCCGAAACGACAGGGATCCGCAACCACTGGTAGGCAGTAAACCTTTAAATACGGCACAAAAGCCTCCCAAAATCGAAACACCTGCGCCTAACACTGTACACGCACCTCCTCATGTAGAAACAAATACAGAAACCATGACAGACCCTGAAACACCTGAAACCACTGACATAGAAGCCATTCCATCAGATGTCCCTTGGGCTGAATTACCCTTCAACGTGATCAGCGAAGGGGACGCCGAATACAGAATCATACCAGTTAATACATCACATGACATAAAAATAAAAAGAGTCAAAAAACAATTAAAATAATACAACACTCCTTGTCCAAAATGACATTAAACTACTCCCTATCCGAAATGACGTTAAACTACACTCCTTGTCCGAAATGACGTTAAACTACCCTCTGTCCAAAATGACGTTAAACTACATGAAGTCTGAAATGACGTTAAACTACAACACCCAAAAACAAAAAGATTAAAATTAAACAACACTCCTTGTCCGGAAAGATGTTAAACTATCATGTCCGCAATGACATAAAACTAGCCACGATCAGAGATGATCGGTCCACCGAAAAACTTACCCACCTTGTCTGAAATGTTACTTGTTTACAATGGGGCCCGAAATGGCCATAAACTAGTACGTGGGGCCCGAAGTGGCCATAAACTACGCATAGGGGCCCGAAACAGCCTTAAACTAGTACGTACTTTGTGTTCCTTTTCACATATCATTTATAATCGCTCCAGTACATTATGCTTAGAACAAAAATGTAAACTCAAAAACATTTTACATTATCGTGCCGTGTAACTCAAAACAAGCCGAAATATTTTACATTGTCATGTCGTGTTTACAATTAAATTCAAAATCAACAAAAATTTTCTGACATGCAATGTTGTACAATTACAAGTGTCAACTGTCTCATCCATCTCAAAATTTTTAAGTTACAAATCCTGTATAAGTTTGGGTCAAACAACAATAAAATGAAGCTAAAACACTAAGCATCTGGGACGGGAGGGTTGTCCCCTTTCGATCCACCAACATCAGGGGCCCCTGCACCGCTGGGGCCAGCTTCTTGAGCATCGTCACCACCTTCATCCTGAAAATGCCAAAGAAGAAACAACCAACGTAAGAATAAACGAATGGCAACTTGTTAAACATTATTCAAAGAATTAACTTCATAAGAACAAAAACGCTTACCAAAGGAGATCCCCCTAATCCGAATTCCAGCCGACGAAGGATTTCCTCCTCTGAAACGCTTGCCCAGTCTATCCCGTCAAGGCTTAAGTCAACGTCTGCCAAATTCTTGCCTTTGTTGACAGCCGACCAAGTAGGATGTTTTAGAGGGAACTCGCCCACCGATGTTTCCCCAGAAGCAGTTGTGATCACCCTTGTAGGCGACTCCATCTCCACAGTTGTATTCTGAGCAAAAGTATCGAAAGCAAAACGTAAACCTAAACCTTCCACAAACATCTCTAGTTGGCACTTTTCAACAGACACCTCTTTTAACGACTTCTTGTAGTAATGTTTGTGACTTTTCTCATCCTGACCCCACTTACGAACCTTGGAAGTGAAGGCTTTCCAATCTTGACATTTAAGGTTCAGGAGATCAATTTGGGCTTTGTGCTCTGCCATTCTCCGAGTCAGCGATGCATGGCGATTCAGTAGGTCCCAATACCTGGTGTACGTGACCTCCGAAGTTCGCCAAGAGTGATCTCCGCTTAGTCTGGCAGCGGTGAACTTGTACCGAGCCTTTAGATCGTCACGTTCCACTGACAACTCAGAGATGACCTTTTCTTTTACCTATATCTGCAGCCACAACTGCTCGATAGAACGCCTACAGGTCAATAACGACTTAGCATTGTGTACAAAGCCTTCTACAACTCCCTCATAAACAGGCCTTGGCACCTGTTCCACTTCTGGGGAAAGCATGATCAAACTTTCTATGCTAATATTTTTAGAGGGATCCCATCTCAATTGAGCACCTACCCACGCAAAAAATACAAATGTTAAAATGATATAAACAGGATATGAAATTCCAAACCTCTAAATCATTTATACCTATATCTGGGTGCGCCTCCTGGATCCGTTCAATAACTTCCTCCGCGAGTCCAGCCACAAAATCCATTTTACGTGGCATCTCCGACCAAGCAAGTGGCTCACGAGTATGGGAACTGACGTCAGCGGTCCTCTCAGGGGGAACCGTCTTCATGGGTACATCTAAGCGTACTGTTCTGGTCTCGCTCCCTTGGTTTGAAAAAATGAAAATATGTACATAGAACACAGTAGAAATGACAGCTAACAGGATAAGACGAAATAAGAAGAGAACATACCGCGATCTTTGTCACCCTCTGGGGCATCGCCCAAATCCAGATCTCCCTTGAGGAAGCTATTGAACATCTGGTTAATACCATCTTGATCATCCAACAGCTCTGTTTCCGTGGTTTTCTCCTTTAACTTCTTCGTTCCTCCGCTCTGATCCTTCCCTGTGCTTCCCCCCTCGTTATTCTTCCCCGTGTTGGTCTCCTCCTCCTCAGTGATAGTCTCTAAAGCCTGCTTCCTCACTTTTTAAAATCAAACCAAAAATAGCAACGACATGTAAGCGATTGAAGTAAAAGTTATAAATAAAGCAAAAACGATAAAACAATAAGCGGGTGAACATCCCTTACCAGGCATCTTGAAGCGTATGCGCTTCACGCGTGGCCGATTCACATCGGTGACTTCCTCAGTCATGCGTTCAGGCCTCTTTAGCTTTGACTTGGCTTGGCCAATGGTCTCCTTGATAACCCGTTCCGCCCTTCTAGCAGTAAGAGGCACGTTTTCTTGCTCCAACCCCAAACTATCACGTGTGTGGATTGAAGCGCCAAATGATCCCCCCGTTGTGATGGAAGCAGATTCATCAATGCCTTCAGGGGCATCTTGGGATTTATTTGTCTCAAACAGATGATTCACCCACGGGCGAGATAATTGACCCCGATCCCGCAGAACAAACTTGTTGTCTCCACGAACTACTAGGAATTCAGCAAAACGACATAGGTAACCAGCAAAGAATGCAAAGGTGAAATGGAACTGCGCTTCGATATTCGAACGCAACCGCACTATCTCCTTGTGCATGCCCGACAACAAAATTGGGCCCAGTTATACCGCATGCCTGTTTCCAAGATAGTTCGCATGACACGAATAGCCTCAACCCCAAGACACCTCACCTGGGAAAGGGTTTTAGGGAACACCCGTGCCCTGAACAGGGGATATAATTCGTTCACTGCCACAACTTTTGCTTTCCCCTGCGTCGGGAATCCCTTGGTACCCTTGGCCACACCTAGCTAATCTTCCAACTCACGAATTGTCTAGAGCTCCTTATGAGTTCTGTCTAATACTACATTTAAGCCATCCGCCGGCACGCCAAATAAGTTTGAAAAGAACTCAGGCGACAGGCGAAAAACTACCTTGACACACTTAATCCGGGTGCTGTAATGTTAGACAGACTCATTGAAAGAGTCCACAATCCCAATCATCTCCCCGATGGAGACGTCAGGACTCGGCATCATAAAGAGCTCCATGAGGCCGGCATCATCCAGGCAACGAGTGATGGACGGCGGAGCTTGCCTACGCAACCAATTTTGCGCCTTGGCCACCTCCCCGAACTTCATCGACAAAGTAGTCTCGGATTGCCCGGTTGTCACCGGATCCCCACCAGAAGGTACATCAACTGTAAAAGAAATTTAACATGGTCATATCAGCGTAACTCCAAACAGTTAGACAAACCCACTAACATATCAAGGAAATGTAATCACATACCGTTAGTGGTGGATCTAGATGTGCTACCAAAGTCACGAGGGAAGACGGGCCCGTTATCCGTCCAGTCTTCATGAAGCCACCCATGAGCTTTGCACATCACAAACGCTCTAGAAAACTTATTATGAAAATGGGCCATCAAACCCTTCATTTGACTCAGTACAGCTCCACGAAGGGTGGGGCCCTTCATGAATGCCTCCATAGCAGTGCGAGCAAGGGCTAGTCCTTCGTCTTCAATGAGGGTCCCATCCGGGTTGGTCTTCGGCCTGTAAGCAAATATGGATCAAAACAAGAAACAAGCACCAAACAGCGAAAGGAAAATGACAAACTTACATATTCCTACCTAACCACTCGATACACCGTGCCGAGAGGATTCTGGAATAATGTATGTGCTCGGGCAGTTATGAACAACGTATTATTGAGGTAGTCTAACCCTCGTGGCAATAGCGCCCACACGCGTGCTAAGGGGCGTGTTGACCTAGGCCCACGGGTAGTACCATCCTCGTTAACAAGGGGTCCCTCGTCAATGTCTTCTATGAAGACCATGACACCCTCTGCAGCTCCCGGTAGCATTGCATCAAGCATGCTTCGCGCAACCACTTCTCTAAAATTTGACCAGATGGCCACCTCGAAATTGTTCAACAGGAAAGCCAGAAATTCGCTAGCGCCTTCCCTGAACCAAACCCCGTTATCATCCACGCTCAGATTCGAGGGAATCTCGCCCTCCTCAACAGGGCCAACCCATGTTAATACCCCAACAAGCTCAACAACGATGAGGAAGCGCTTACTATCCCTGCAACCAATCGCGATGCTACGATAAATTAGCCATGCTTCGAAATAGCCCGAAAAGCGAACGTTTACATCATAAATCGGCATTTAAAATCAAAAATTCACTAACTATTTACACCCAGCGTATACGCCGCATAGACCAGCATATACGCCGGCGAAGTTGTTTACACTTAGTGTAAAACACTGCTCGACCTCAGCGTATACGCTGTACACTTGGCGTAAAACGTTACTCGAACTCAGCGTATACGCTGTACATTGAGCATATACGCTGACCAATCCAGCGTATACGCCGACAATGGACTGTCTTACGCTATTGCCCAAACCCATCACGCTCAGTGTATACGCCGAACTAACCCTCAGCGTATACGCCGGAGTTCGCTTTCAGTGTAGACAGTCTACGCTAGTGCCGAACGAAAAAGTCTACGCTAGAAATAGAAAATAAGTTTATGCCGGAAAACAATCACAAACGTACAACGTATACACCGAGCAAACCCTCAGCATATACGCCGTCACAGTAAAACAGAATTTACGCTGATGACAAACAAATCACGTTGACAAGATAATGCAGGAAAAATGTTTGTGCCGATAAAACTGACTACGCCCTGACAGTCTACGCTTCACGCTGTAAAGTGACACTCGGCGTATACGCCGCAAAACCCCATACGCCTAAAACCCCTACGCTCGGCGTATACGCCAAGACTGTCTACGCTATAAAAGAAAAAGTGCAGAAATAATTAGAGGCAGAGATCAGAGCCTACCTGTGGGATGTCACGGGCCAGGATGGGATCCTTGGCCTGGGCGGGCCCTGCAGCATAGCTTTCGTCTCCTCTGCGAAGGTCAAGTCGGGACCCTTCGTCCCCTGGCCCTCCACTTCTTTGCCCTTGCCCATCTTGGCCTGTTTACACTGATGATACAGTCTACGCTGAAGAAAAGTGTCTACGCTGACACCCGAAAGTTTAACACTCTGCGTCTACGCTGGGGTTTAATGCTGCGCGTCTACGCTAGGGTTAGTCTTCGGCGTCTACGCTCACAGGAAGCTTACGCTTACGCTAAGGCACTATGGTTTACGCTTACGCTTTAACAGTTTGCGCTGTCGCTTACACTTTGTCGCTTTCAAAGTAAAACAAATGGACACCCCCCTGTTTATATAGCACTTTGCTGACGCTGACGCTGATGTTGACGCCACCGTTTACACCGCCGTTGCACCTTTTTGCCATTTTTTGCCTTTTTGCTCATTTTTCGCTAAAATTTACCCCAAAAAAGCATTAAAAATTATTAAAAATGTTTAAAAAAAGAGATTATTACGTCCTGGTTCCCCCGTGGGCCCCATTTTACATGTTTACGCCGAACATTCTAGTGTAAACCGCCGTTATGGCCCAGTATGGCCTTAAACTGCCATCTCCTCATCTAGCGACGGCCCGGTATGGCCTTAAACTGCCCCTTGCGGCTCGGTATGGCCTTAAACTGCCGCTTGTGGCCCGGTATGGCCTCAAACTGCCATACGTCCCGGTGTGATGAAAATCCACCATTATGCACGTACACATAGTTTAAAATTATCAAAAGGCATAGAACGATCTCCCTCTTTCTTATTCTGCTCTCTGTTTATTGGCAGGAGCAAGCTCAAATGGACAGCTAGCATTTAACCGCACCGTTAATCATTGACGGACCATACGGAAAAATTACACGAGACATTAACATAAACTCCATCAACGTAAATTCACCAACGGACGACATAGCCATAGCCACAACACATCAAATAGCAAATTACAAAGGCATGACAAAGTTCCTTGAAATAGAGGCTGAAAATATCACCGAAGACCCGTTAACTAAAACCCCCATTACCATGCCCGATGGGGAAATCAAAATATTAAAACTAAGCACGTTACTATAACCTCAATTAGCAAAAGACATTGAAAACGTGCTTAGGGAAAATATGAAAGCATTCGCTTGGTCCTATACGGACATGCCCGGGTTAGATCCTAGAATTGTCCAACACAACATTATCCTCGACCCGAAATTGAGACCAATAAAAAAAATGCACGAAAAGTTAGACTCGAAGTAGCATTGGCAGTTCGCAATGAGATCACCAAGCTTTATCAGGCTAGGTTCATTCGGGCTGTTGATTACGCCGAGTGGGTGTCCAACATGGTCATTGTCCCAAAGAAAAACAAAAGCATTCGCCTATGTATCGACTTCCGAGATCTGAATGTAGCAACTATAAAAGATGACTTTCCCCTACCCAGCATCGATCAACTCGTTGATTCGACCGCTGGGCACACCTTATTATCTTTTATGGATGGTTTTTCAAGATACAATCAAATACGTATCAATCCGGAACTTCAACTTAGGACAACCTTCATGACCCCATGGGGAACTTTTTGTTACACAATGATGCCCTTTGGTCTCAAGAACGCTGGGGCCACGTATCAAAGAGCGATGACATTCATTTTCAGTGATTACATGCTACACTCGCTCAACGATTACGTGGATGACATCGTGGTTAAGTCAAAAACATCGGAACAACATGTACAAGACTCGACTTAGTCTTAAAATGATGTTTAAAATACGAATTGAGACTTAATCCAAAAAAATGTGTCTTCGGCGTCAAGACAGGTAAAATGCTTGGATTCATAGCCTCAGAAGCAGGGATACAAGTAGACCTCGATAAGGTTAAGGCCATAACAAACCTGAAACCACCAGGCAATCGTACCGAACTTCGAGGTCTACAAGGTAGACTGCAGTTCATCAGGCGCTTCATAGAAAAACTCACAGACAAACTAAAACCTATGAACCACCTGTTGCGCAAAAACGCCCATTTTGAATGGACTCCGCAATGCCAAGAAGCATTCGAGAACATCAAAACAACACTTGCCCGACTGCCTACGGTTTATCCACCCCAAAACGATAAACCATTTTACATTTACCTTGCCACTTCGGAATCGTCGATCGCGTCTATGCTTTGCCAGAAACAAGATAACGGAACCGAAGTCCCTGTATATTACTTGAGCCATGCATTAGTTACCCATGAGAAAAGGTACAACGACGTGGAGAAGTCATGTTTAGCTTTGGTCTTTTCTTTAAGAAAATGGCGGCATTACCTCTTTCGTAGCCAGGTTCACATAATTTGCAAGGATAATGTACTAAGAGCCATAACAGGGAACATTTACGAAACAAGTCGAATAGCCCGGTGGAAAGCCATGATAGCCGAATTTGACCTGTACTACGTAGCACAATCATCAGTCAAGGGTCAAGCCATAGCAAACCAAATGACAACATCACCAACACATGACCAAGCGACTATAGAGCCAGAGTTCCCAGATGAGAATATAAGCGCCATAGACACAGTGCCCAACGACTACGATGCCATCCTAAACTTTGATGGAGCATCCACCTCTCGAGGAGGAAGTGCAGCCGCTGTCATCACCTATCCCTCTGGGGAGATACGACCCTTTTCTTATTGTTTCAACTTTCATTGCACAAACAATGTAGCAGAGTATGAAGGTCTCCTTAGAGGCCTCGCGGCAGCACTGGCTTCAGACATCACACGGCTCGTAGTTAGAGGAGACTCGCAATTAGTCCTAAACCAAGTCACAGATGTTTATGCATGTAAGGCCCAACACTTACAACCATACTGCGACTTGGCAAAACACCTAATGGGGCGATTCGAAGACATCGATGTGCAACACGTTTCTAGAAATGATAACACCATCGCAGACGCGTTAGCCACATTAGCATTAAACATATCGCCAGACATGTTCCACGCATTACCAAGCTCCGTAATCAATTGTGCCAAACCGATAACCGATACTCCCGACACGTTGCCAATTGCATCTGTTAGTACAACACACGCAATAGAATGGTATGATGACATAAAAGAATACCTTCTGCGTGGTGAAGCACCACGACATCTAACAAATGCACAAAAGGACGCTGTGCGGAAACGTTCTAAGCAGTACACCTTGGTAGGGGACACACTGTGTTGGCGATCCTATGAAAGCATATTGCTAACATGCGTTAGTACTACCGATGCCCAAACTATTGTTGAACAGGTACATGAGGGACTATGCGGAGGACACATAGCGCCAAAAGCCATGGCAACGAAAATCAGACGCTTAGGCTACTATTGGCCACACATGGAATATGACTGTCTCTCCAAGGTTAAAACGTGTAGCACTTGTCAAAAACATAGTAATCTAATACATGTCCCGCCAAATGAATTGTACACAGCGCAACTCACATGGCCCTTTCGAAAGTGGGGATTGGACCTAATCGGCCCAATAACACCCTCATCTTCTGCAGGGCATGGTTTCATCATAACCGCAACCGAATATTTCACGAAGTGGGTAGAAGTAGCTCCACTTCGGAAAACTACATCTAAACATGTATGCAATTTCATCCTCGAAAACATTGTAACCCGTTTCGGCATCCCCATAACAATCATCACTGATAACGGGCCACAATTTAGCAGTACCGAAACCCAAACCTTTTGTGACAGTCTAGGGATCAAACACTCGTTTTCATCGCCTTACTATCCTCAGAGCAACGGACAAGCGGAAGCAACAAACAAGACGATTATTGCAATACTCAAGAAAATGCTTACCCAAAGCAAAAGAAAATGGCATGAGCAACTGACATACTCATTGTGGGCATACCATACTACGCACCGAACGTCAACAGGTAAAACACCATACAATCTTGTTTACGGTTCAGAAGCTGTTTTACCTTTGGAATTACAGGTACCATCTCTAAGGATCACACTCTCCGAGCTCCTTGATGATGGGCAAAACAATGATCTATGCATCGTTGATCTTGACTCGGTAGAAGAAGAACGTATACGTGCACTCAACCAAATCGAATGGTACCAAAAACAGCAACGGCAATGACATCAGCATAACATCAACAAGCGCCCTATCAAAGAAGGCGACCTTGTGCTTAAAGCCGTTAGGGAACATTCAGACAAATTCTCCGCCAACTGGGAAGGGCCTTACTTGGTCATCAAAGCATTTGACAATGGATCATTCAAGTTAGATGACATGGAAGGAAATGAGTTGGCCAATCCAACCAATCACTTGTACCTAAAACCGTTCTACGTTTGAATATAAGCTCAGATACGTGCTTGTCCTGGAATCATGACGATAAACTAATACCACAAAAAGTCCTGGAATCATGACTATAAACTGATACCACAGCAAGTCCTGGAATCATGACTATAAACTGATACCACAGCTTGTCCTGGAATCATGACGATAAACTGATACCACAGAACAGTCTTGGGTTACAACTTAATACTGATGCCACGCCTGTCCTGGCATCATGACAATAAACTGATACCCCATAGTGTCCGCGATGACGATAAACTAGCACCCATCCGGCATGACAGTAAACTGCCATTATTACAACCATCAGAGTCCGCTAAGACTATAAACTAGCTTGCCTCTGCATGGTCTGCTAAGACTATAAACTGGTAACATAACGTCCGCCACGATGCTAAACGGGCAATGTCCGACGGGTTACGACATAAAACTAACCCATGATAGTTCGTTAAGACTATAAACTGACACGTTCATCTCCAGCTCTCGCTTCACAGCCACACTCACTCATCAGAATTACTGCATCACTCACCGTCCGACAAACTCCTCAACATCGCCGCCATTCATATACAGTGCTCAGAACCTCCTCAGTGTGTTCATTCCGTCTGCAGCTATGTAAGTCTGAGCTCGCTTATCCACTCATGGTTTTCTTGTCCCCTTGGAGTTATGTTTGCAGGATGACACCCAGAGGTTTTCGCACAAGAATGCACCTCATCGCAAGTAGCAAGATGGTACAATATTCGCAGCGCACATGGCGAGACTACATCAAACCGTTCACTAGTACATTCCTATTCCCGGTATACTCACCATCCATTTCCTAACCTCTGATACATCGAATACATTCAAAAATCCTTGAGCACGTTGTTGCACACTGCAACACATTACAGCAGTTGCAACACACAGCCTGGCACCGGAGCATGAGTACAAGATCTACGCAAAACTTTCCAAAAAAAAAACAAGACCCCGGGCACTTCCCATAAGCCCCAGGCGGGAAGGCAGTCGTCTCAAAACCAAATACTTATGCCCAAAACGGTCAAGAAGCATCTAGTTGCATGGCTTTGGCTATCCGTCAACAGGTTCCCACTTAAACATTAAACACGGACCCTGTTCCTCCAAAGAATGTAACACATCCTCCCGTGGCTTTGCTCTTCCCAACAAGTTCCCCTGAACACTAATCAAGGGCCTTGTTCCGCCAAAGGACACACATTGCATGTCTGAATTCTGAGTCTGCTAAACAATGACCATTGACAAGGATCAGCATGCCGCACACTAGAGCATCCCCTTTCCCTAGTATAATCCCCTGGATCCGTTATTAATCGTCACAATCTCCATGACCCCCCAGATATAAAATTCCACTTTCCCGATCCCATGTACTACTGAACACGATGCGATGACGTCTAGTCAAGTGGCAAAAGACAAGGTCTATATCAAGTTGCTTGTGGTGTTTTGCACTTCTTTGTCGATGCTTCTCGGGTCGATTCCTCCAAGCGTCAACAAAGAGGGGCCAATGAAACACCACAAAATTTGGAGCTTAGTACTTGTCCGACACCAAGCAGGTCCCCGGGACTCCAGACGACCACAGCTACATGTGGCGT
This sequence comes from Gnetum montanum, assembly GCA_015680685.1. NCBI lineage: Eukaryota > Viridiplantae > Streptophyta > Gnetopsida > Gnetales > Gnetaceae > Gnetum > Gnetum montanum. The sequence continues at coordinate 14,267 of MNCI01021297.1, read as the reverse complement.
CAAACATGGCGACTTCGGAGAACAAATGCTTAATTTTGACTAAGTATGCAGTTCTAGCGTATACGCTCAACGTATACGCCCAAGTGCACATCATCGTATACGCTTAAATCCGCAGCGTATACGCTCAAATTCACAGCGTACACGCCCAGCGTAGACATCCGACTTACACGCCCGATGCACACGCCTCACCTGTACGCTCGGCAGGTACTACAGATGCATACGCTCGACGATGAAGTCTCAGTAACAGAATGAAGACAACACCGAAGAGCAAGAATTGAAGCAAGTCGGCAACCATCAGCATATACGCCCGCATCCATCAGCGTATACGCCCAGCGTCCGTAGCATCTCCACCAAGTCTACACGCCCTGCACATTCAGCGTATACACCCACTGTATACGCTGGCCTGATGCGGCGTATACGCCCAACAAATGTAATATATTGTATCTTTGTAAAGTGTACGCACCCGGTCAACGCGCCACGTGTCTCCTAACCCGAGTCTAGCGTAACAACCGGTATAAAAACCCCAATTTTCCACTTCATCCAGGTTGGTTGGCAAAAATCCCAGAATCTACCAGAGAACATTTACGTTGCGCACTAGAGCAAAAACCCTCTTACGCTGGGAAACCTTGTACACCGTGCACAGTCTCTACGCCGCGTCTACAGCGTAAACCAACCCAGCCGTCCCTGCATTCACCGGGGCTTTTCGTCTGCCTTGTGTTTCACCACAACTGCGTTAGACCGGTGCATTGTACNTTTTCGTCCGCCTTGTGTTTTACCACAACTGCGTTAGACCGGTGCATTGTACTCTCATCCTATAATACAATTTTACATTCATAAATTTATTTATAGTTTACATTATTTTTGTGCATGTGTTCTGTTTACACCCATTTACGTTTACGTCCTGTTCGCATCTGTTACGCTGTTTACGCTCTCGTTTACGCCCATTTACGCATAGCCTAGCGTATAGCACTTCGGCATATGCGTGGGTAAATCCTTGTCTGATCCACGTGCGGACCACCCAAGGTACTCTACCTTCGTGCATTCCAGCTCGCCCTCAGGCGAAGGTAGGGTCATCTGTGCTCGCCCTGTGATCTCATGGCCTCTATTTTCCTTCCAGCCGGAGACCGACGATTTCAGGCGGTACAGGAACACCTTCAGTTTTTTCCATTCATTCTCGATGTTCTGCAAGGCACACGCATCATGGAATGCTTGTAAGTGGTTTTAAGGATCAATGTTGTATCCCCCTTCAAATCATGGGATATTGTTCATGTCTAACCTCTTGATCCTACTGTCCTTTTTGTGCCTTGTTGGAACTCTTATGGCCTCCATGATATCTAACATGCTTCTGGTTGCGAGTAGGGGTTCTTCATGGTCATCTTGTTCATAGAGTCTGTGATGTCTATGAAGTCCCCTACTCTCCCTTCTTCTATGCCATCATTCCCTAGAGTGTCCTCATCCTCGTTCTCGACTGTCCCGTTGATGTTTTTCACTCTGTCTTCCTTTATCCTCATGGTTAGTTTCCTTATGACTGCATCCCGACACCAAAGGAGAGGGTGAATGTGATGATGAAGGTGAAGAAGAAGGATAACCATCGTCATGATGGTGTTTTCTACCTTCTCTTCGGTGGTCTTGGCCTTGATCGTGATTACTATTAGAACATCCATCCTTATTGTGTGTTTGTGTTCCCTCGTTGAACACTTCATGTTCATGGGGATTAGAACCAGGGTTGTGAACTGTGGAGTGGATGTTTTGTTACACCACCTCCTGACCATCGTTAGGAGGGGGAACATCATTTAGTGGGGAACCTGTTGAAACTGGTTCACCATCCCCAATTTCGCTTAAAACGTGTGGGCTGTTATGGGGCCATTTACCCTTCAAGGATGCATGGTAACTCTCCTATCACAAGTCCCGTTGACATTGCGCTTCTATGGGATGATAGTCCCTTGTCTCATGATCGCATGCAACGTATTCCGCGTATAAAAGTAGCATGCCTATTTATGTGAGAGCACGAAGGAGCATGTTGGGGACTGATCAGTCTGGAGGCAGCACTATGTTACCCTCCAAGTCTCTCCAACACAGTTGTTCATCTTGGTGAAGGATAAAGGTGAAATCGGGTACATACTCATCGTGATGAGTATATTCTACCTGAAATTGTTGAGGAACTAGCGGATCTTGGTTATGTGTATGATGCCACCGACTGTCTCTTCTGTTAGTCCTAGGCAGTGAAGTGCTCTTGTGCGAAGAAGAAGACATTTTCGTCTTGTTCGGTGTGCAATTTACTGTTGTCTTATCTTTTCTTTGATCAATCCTAAGGGTTCGTTCTAACGTCCCAACAATATGGATGATTTCCTATGTCCTACGTAGTGCACAAACAACTAAGTCCCCGAAAATGGTGCCAATGATGAGCGGCGAGGTACCCCTACACTCAACCATACGAATGCGAGCATTTCACGCATGATCCGGTCAAACTCCAAGGACTAAGTGCTTACATGCCCTAATGGAACACTTAGGGTTAATTAATCGTTGTCTTCCCAAACTTACTCATATTGTTACGATTGTATGGTTAAGTAAGCTTGAGGTACATGATTTTTATAACTTTTACCTTTTTAATGTCTTATGCTAATAGGAGAGGAGAGAGAGAGATAACTAAGTGACTAATTTAACTTAACTACTAATTAACTAGGCTTTAAACTAATCTTAACACCAGTATCCATTGCCGTACACATCCTGAACCAGCGCAACACTACTGGGATTACCAAATGCTAATCATTACTGGGTTACCAAGTGTTACAGGCATGCTTGAAGTTATCGTACTGTGTCTGCTAATAATAGAAATGTAAAGTGCATAAAATAAAATAAAATAAATGCAGAAGAAAATAATATAAAGGAAATGAGTAAGAAAAAAAATCTCAAGTGCTACAAGGATGAATGCAAGAGCTCGTCTTTATTGTCGTACATAAGGTATGCTCAGGTACACAATGATCGAATAAAGATTCGTCCACACTTAGACCTCCTATTGCGGGCACTTGGCTAGAGTTTCGCTACTTGATTCCTAAAAGACTTCTTCTTCTAAATTCTTGTTTTTCTTTTTTGAGTTCCCTATTGTGTGCCTGGGCACTATATTTATAGGCTTGGGAGCAACTACTCTAATAATTACAAAACTGCCACTCTAATTTTAGAGAAACTGCCTCTCTAATTTTAGAGAGAAACTGCCACTCTAATTTTAGAGAAATTGCCCCTCTAATAATAACCACTCTAATAATTAGAGTAACCACCCTAATAATAACCACTCTAATTATTAGAGTAATCACTCTAATAATTACCACTCTAATTATTAGGGTAACTACCCTAATAATAACCACTCTAATTATTAGAGTAACTGCTCTCATGAACCTTGAAACATAACAGTTACTCAAGATACCTCGGGTGAAATTTATTTGTAACTCAGCCTTCTCTATCAGCACCTAACCCAAGGTCTCGATTGGTTGGGTGTGTAGTCTTGCCATGAATGACCTGATCCCTTGCTCTCAAGATGTGAAGTGGATGTGGTTGGTCATGGTGCAAACACCCATGATTCAAACCAAAAGCTTTACCATTAAACTATTATCCCATTGTTAGTACATAGTGAAATACTTTTCCATAAATATTGTTATTGACCTATGAATAAAAGGTTCTGTTTTTTAGAGGGTAAGGTCACATCTTATTTATATTATGATAAATAAAAAATCTAGTTCTTCATAAAGATAAATGGTGAAAAAGAACTATGTAGTAGACCTTATCCTAGCCTAAACAGTTTTTCTTATGTAAGAGAAGGTCACCATATGCATGTGTTATCAAAGGCTCCTTGTTTCAACCATATGAGACTTTGTTAATGAGGTGTTAACCTAATGGTAATAGTCTTAATATAGAAATCCCAAACCATAGGTTTAATTCTAATGAACAACACTAAGTTATGGACAAATCTTGTAAAAGGAATTTTGAAATTGTTTGGTCCTATAGGTTCAAGAGGGTCTTAGAGAATGTAATTAAACACATTCACCTCTAAGTTCAAAATGAAGTAGTTTATGTTGTTTCATTTTATTTTTGGAATTATAATTGAAACTAAAACTAAAACTAAATTATTATTTTTACTATTGTACATAGATTCTTGCTTTTATTAATAAATTCTAGTAAGTCAAATGTGTCTTATGCCAAATTTGATTCATTATCATGTGTCCATGTCATTTTCATTATGAAAACCATTGAATCTCAAATGATTCCATTCCTTTTAACTAAATTTGCATGTATTATAATCTATTATGAAAAGAGTAATACCAAATTCATCAAATTGAACTAAATTTAAAATTACATGAACCTCAATATTGGTGAACTCTTTGAGTTCAAGCTTTTGTAGTTTTGTTTTAATTTTCATGTCATTGCAACCTTATTATGAGCTTCTATGTTTCTTATGACCAACTAGCAATGTTCTATGTTGGAGAAATATCTTCATTGTAACCTCTATATAATAGTGATTAACTCATAATCCGCTTACAACTATTATTGTGACTTTAGCACATTTGCAACTTTCTTGCAATTTAATTATAATACTTTTTGACAACTTTTGAAGCAATTAGATCAATTTGCATTCTAATCATGGCACACTTATAGTGTAGTCTTGATCAACATAAAGACTTTATTGAGACCTTATCAAATTGAGACTTCATTATGATCTCATCATGACCTAATTAAAACCACATTACTACCTAATCCAAACTACTAGATAAAATATAGTCAAATCATAATGAAATATTTTTTTACATATTTTTAAAATTTTATAAAAATGTTAAGGGCTTTTCATTCCTTAAGAATTCTAAGGCTTAACATGCATGTTAACACATTGTTAGAAATTCAAAGTGTGATAAACTTAATTTCATTATTTAAACTGAAATAGAAGTTTAACTTATATCCACTGAGACCCTCTTAAATTTATCATCTATGATGAGTAGTTGGGTATTCTAATACTTAACCACATAAGTCACAAGTGTTCACGCGTGCGACCATATCATAATCCATGGATAAACAATATAACTATACTAGTGAGTGTTGATACGTAAATATGGGTCACGTGATGACATCCTCAAAAAACTCTATTTAAAAAACTATTGCCTAAGGTGCCTCTCGTATGGGTACTAACCTAGGAACTAACCTAGGAAGCTAATTTTGGTTGCCTAACCAACCTCAGTGGCTAATTTTGGTTGGCTTAGCAAGAAGCCATCCTTTCCCTTCTTTTTATTTATTTATATTAATGTAATGTGGGCTTCATGTTGGAGGAACCTGCACACATCAATCTCCCCCTCCCAACTACATGAAGGGCTTAACCATTCTAGCAATTTCTCAACAAATCTCAATCTTGTCCTTGGATATGATTTTTATCATTATATCCAAACCATTTTCACTTGTGTGAATCTTCTCTAATTCCAATTTCTTGAAATTTAATACATCTCTTATCTAGTGATACCTCACGTCAATATGCTTTGACCTTGAATGAAAATAAGCATTTTTACTGAGATGTATAGTGCTTTGACTATCACAGTACAAGAATACCTATCTTTCTTACACCTGAGCTCTTGTAGGAATTTCTTCATCCATAGTAATTCCTTGCTAACTTCAATAGTTGCAGTGAACTCTACTTCCATTGTTGAAATTGCAACACATTTCTCCAGCTTTGATTGCCAAGACACAGCTCCCCCCTACAAAGGTTATCAAATAACCCAAGATGGATTTTCTAGAGTCTACATCTCCAGCCATATTAGCATTAGAATAGCCCTCTAGTTTAAGATTTCCACTTACAAAACAAAGTGATAGTTTGGAAGTTCGTCGAAGGTACCTAAAAGTCCATTTAACTGCAACCTAATGCTCTCCTTATAGATTGAAGAAAACTCTGGTCACAACACCAATTGCATAAGCAATGTCTAGTCTTGTGCAAACCATAGCATACATCAAACTTCCTACTATTGAAGCATATGAAATCTTGCTCATTTCTTCCTTCTCCATTTTTGTGGAAGGGCATTGCTCCTTGCTCAACTTGAAGTGATTAGCAAGCGACGAAGTTACTAGTTTAGCTTAGTTCATGTGGAACCTCTCCAGCACTTTCTTAATGTATTTCTCTTATGATAGCCATACTTTCCTAGAACTTCTATCCCAGTAAATGCTCATACCAAAGATTTGCTTAGCTGAATCCAAGTCTTTCATAGCAAAACATTTGCTAAAATCCTTCTTCAAATTGTTGATCTTCTGGACATCCTTGCCAACAATCAACATATCATCTACATAAAGTAGGAGGATAAGGAAGTTTCTATCTGCAAATTTCTTCAAACACACAATGATCTGCAGTAGTCTTATTGTAGTCATACTCTATCATGAAAGACTCAAACTTCCTGTACCATTGTTGAGGTGCTTGGTTTAATCCATACAAACTCTTCTTTAGTCTACACACCATGTTTTCTTTTCCTTTAACTTTGAACTCGTTTGGTTGCTCCATGTAGATCTCTTCCTCCAAATCACTATGAAGAAAGGTAGTCTTCACATCCATTTGCTTAACCTCCAATTTTAGACTTGCAACTAAACTCAAAATCATTCTAATTGATGTCACCTTTACCACTGGTGCAAAGATTTCTTCAAAGTCAATGCCTTAATTTTGATTAAAGCCTTTCACAACCAACCTCGCATTATACCTTATTTCATCTCCCTCAGCCTTTAGCTAGTACACCCACTTGTTCTTCAGTGCTTTTCCTCCTTTTGGTAATTCCACCAACTCATATGTGTTATTCTTCTTTAATGATTGCATTTCTAATTGCATGGCTTTAATCAACTCCTCCTTGTATTTATCTGCTAAAGCCTTGTCATAACTATTAGGTTCTCCCCCTTTACTCACCACCACATACTCATTAGGAGGATACTTTCTGGAAGGCTGGTGACTTCTTATTAATCTCCCTAATGGTACTTCAATTGCATCTTAACTTTGTTGTTGAGCATCATTTGTGGGATCCTGAGTAAATTTTTGTTCATTTCCACCTTGATTTTGTGATTTAGGTGTAACGACAAGATTGTGATTCACCTTATCACTTTGCTCTAGTTTCTAAATCTTCTTGTTAATGTCTCTGATAAACTAATCTTCAAAGAATACAATATCTTGCCTTCTCACTATTTTCTTTGTAATAGGATCAAATAGTCTATAGTCAAACTCATCATTGCCATATCCCAAACAGATGCATTCCTTGATTTTTCCATCCAACTTGGATCTTTCATCCTTTGGGATGTGCACAAATGCTCTGCAATCAAACACTTTCAAATGATCATAGGAGACATCTTTATTGCCCCATACTCTCTCTAGAATATTTTCATCCAAAGGAACTAAAAGAGAAATATTGATCAAATCAGTAGTTTTCTTCACCACTTCTCCCCAAAAGGTTTTGGATAGCTTTGCAAGTGACAACATGCTCCTAGACTTTTTCACAATAGTCTAGTTCATCCTCTTAGCTAGACCATTCAGCTAAGGAGTCTTTAGAGGAGTCTTCTAGTTCCAAATATGATGACTCTTGCAATACTCAGAGAATGCTCCCAAGTATTTACCTTTGTTGTCTATTCTGATACACTTCAACGTCCTACCAGTCTCTCTTTCTACACTCGAACGGAATTGCTTGAACACATATACCACCTATTCTTTCATTTTCAAGGTGTATAACTACACCTTTTTGGAGTGATTATCAATAAATGTGACAAAGTAGTATGCCCCATCAAGTGATCTTGTTGGCATAGAACCACAAATATCAGAATGCACTAGATCTAAAACATGTTTACTTCTGTGTGGAAGTGAGCTCTTGAAGATGACTCTATGTTGCTTTCTAGCTAAACAATCTACACAACTCTTCAAATATGTGCCTTTCACCTTCGGAAGTATATTCTTCTTGGCTAGGGTATCTATCCCCTTTTGGCTAATGTGGCTGATGAAGTGTTTAATGGTCATTGCGTCTACTAGGCTGCATATACGGGACCCCATATACACAGCAGCAATGACGTGGCCCTGTCAACGCATCCTTCCATGCGTCGACATGGCCCCGTTTACGTGACACCTATTTTGGCCTATAAATAAGAGGGCCTTCTACCTCATTGAGGCATCTTTTAGTAAATTGTAGTGAAGCTCTTGCAGTTTGTTCTTGTAGGAGATAGAATATTTTCCAAGTGCCCGTAGTAGGTGTAAAGAAGATGTCCAGCTCTTATTCCAACGTTGATATATCTGAGCCCATTAGCGTGAACAGCAATAAAGATTCCTTGCAGCATTTGGACTTAGTCATTTATTACATTCAATAACTTAATATTTATATGCTTTGATAATTAAGTTTCTCTTATTATTAGTTTAATTGCTATCGTTCATTCACAGTTCATAGAAACCATAAGTACGACCATCTCAAACATAAATCCAACACTTGGTAACCTAGTGACACCTAACGTCTGGTAACCCAGTAGTGGTTCAGAAATGCTCAGGACGTGCCCGGAAGATGGGATTAGATACTTATGCTAGGAATAGTTAAGATACAGATACAGATTAGGATAATTATAGGTTAGATAATCTTTCATTCTTTACTTTTGGTACCTTAATTAGACACCAAAAGATAAAGTAAAAACTATAAAAATCAGTTGCCTTAGTCTCACTTAGCCATTGCTACTAGATACTCACAAGTGAGGTTGAGAAGACAATGACCATTCTAACACAGGGTTTTGCTGGTTAGAGGTCTGGTGTATGTTAAGTACTTATAGTCTACGGAATTCGACCGAGTCGCGTGTGAACGCCCAGGATTCGCATGGTTGGGCGTAGGGGTACCTAGCCGCTCATCATTGGCACCGTTGCCGGGAATTGTTAGTCTTACATGCGTCATCTAGCCTTAGTAAAATTATCATACACATCGTTGGAACAGACCCAGGATAGCAACATTTACACACACTAGGTAGATTAAAGTAAACATAAGGTACACTGATTAAATGGATCATCTAACATCCAATTTGACTTTTTATCATAGGTGAGATGTATCCAACCCACCAGTGCCATATGAATGTCGGGTGGTATACACGCATCCTGATGAATATGTCCCTGACTTCACATTCATCCTACATTAGGATGAGCATCTATGATGGCGTGACATGGAGGGTAACATCATACTACCACCCAACTAATCGGCTCCTGCAATGCTATTCCACAATCTTGGCAGACTAGGCATCCAGGACTGTGGAGTGGAGTACGTCATGGAAGACCATGACTACCGGGACTATCATCCCACTGAGGCTCAACGAGCATGAGACCAATAGTAGGCAGAAAGATATGAACACCTGAAGGGGAAACAATTCAGTAATCCCTTATTCTCGCAAGGGCTATAGGACGATGGGGATCCCATCTTTCATGATTCCCATTCAGCTGAACTTCCCCTGGGGTAGTAGATCCTTCAGTCCATCATTCAGAACAAGCCTCCAAGTGACCAAGATCCTCAAGGGGATGGAGGGTCACATAGCAAGGATGGGCAAGATGATTGAGGTCGTTATTAGGGTAGAGGGGGAGATCAACACCAGAGCGGTGGCGACTCTCCTCCCTCTTCTTCATCCTCTCGCTCTCCTATACCTTCATCCAATTCAGGCTTTGATCATAACCAGAGTAGAAAGGAGTGAAAGGACGGTGGTCGAAAGGATCAAAAGGGACAACGTGAGAAAACACATAATCAATCGTGCGATGCTCGTCGGCATAAAAGGAGGGGTAGCTGGAATCATCATAGACATCATGGTCCTCAACAGGACTATGACTCGGATGAGTCGTTGTTGGCTACTCGGAGCATGCTCTAGATCCCCAAGGTAATTCAAATCCCTAGTAGGCATGTTAAGGATAGCCAGATCAAACGCGTTGATATGAACAACATCCCCATATTTGAAGGGAAATACAACTGTGATCTGCAAACTCACCTGTAGGCATTCCATGATGCCTACACCCTACAGAACATTGACAATGATTGGCAAAAGCTGAAGTTGTTCCCTCACACACTCATCAAGGAAGCAGAAAACTAGTACCAGTCTTTGGAACCAGTATCAAACATACTCCAGAGTGGCAAACCTAAGACATCAGATCCAAGGGTGGAAGCAAGATAATCACGAACCCTTGGATGTAGCCATGAGAAAATACTATTCACTGCTACATCGGTGCCCTGGTCATGGCTACTCTTAGTGGGCACAGCTTTGCCATATCATTGATGGGCTCCGTTTTGAAACGCGAAAGACCCTTGGCGTGTACGCCCAGGGACGACTGTTGGAACTAAGGGCCCATCAACTGTAGCGCCTCATAAAGCAAGTGGCCAAAGAAGAGGGGGAACTTAGAAAGAAGGAGAGTGCAGAAGAATTCAACTGGGATCAATGATGAATTATAAGGAGGATGATGAATGTTACATATGCCACTACACCCCTAACTGTTTTATAATTTTTTGTTTTACACTTTTTTTCCAACATCATTCATACGTTTTCCAATTCTTGTTAATTTTTTCCTTTCTTTAATTATTTCCCATTTCTTTGTGTGTGTTTCATTTTCACATGATCGCTAACACATCGTCCTATTGCAATCAGGTGTCTGGCGCGAATGGTTTTCGTTGTGATGGGTCATGTAAAATAGTCTGCCTCATTATCTCGCTTCTTCCCTCACATTGTTGTTCTTAGATTTTGCATCTATTTTTCCTCTCATAAACTCGGCAGTGAGTCCACGTCATCCACCCATCCACCCACTCCATGGTTTTCCTTCCCTTGGGACCGTTTGGGACGCGACCACCAACAAGTGTCCTCAAACAGGATTTAGGTGCTTGCTGGTCTCTGGCAACACCAAGGCCCAAATACCTCCAAATAAACTTAGTAGTTAATGTGAGTATGTGTGTGTGCTGTTGCGGCATGTGGTTGTGTAAAATGTAACAATTGCGTTGTGTGTGAACTACAAATGACTTACTTTAAAGAGATTCAGCCAACTTTGCCAAGTACTGTGAGTTCTTGAAAATTTCCTATTTTGTTCAACTACCTAGTTTACGCGGTCCTTATAATACCTACTTGTAACAAATAAAATTTTGCAAAAACATTTGAGCACAACTCCGCAATCTACTCCTAATTTTCCCCAGAGAAAGAGATAGTTCCACAAGAAAACTAGAAATAGAGCAAGATTCGAT
>MNCI01021296.1:140496-167869 GCA_015680685.1 Gnetum montanum | reverse complement strand
TTTTTTTTACATATTTTTTAAAATTCTATAATAAAGTGTAAGGAATAAAATAAGATGTAGTCCTACTAATGTGAATTTATCCCTATATTATCACATCTTGAAAGAAGGTTTCTATATAGAATGAGACCACATCATCCATTCACTCATATCCAATAATAAGAGGTTCTTATCATGGACATAATCATATTCTTTTCACAATAAAACTAAAATAAAATTGTGATCATTAATCCTAGATAAAAAAGTAAATAACAAACTGGAAATGAAAAGGAAGTCACATCAAGGGTATATGTCTTATCCTATTGATAAGTTGTATTATTTACTAGAGTTTTAACAAATAATGGAAGTATGTCTAAAATAAGTGTGGCCTTACAATGTCACTAGAAAGACATGTTATCCATGCTTAAAGGTAGTGCTTTGATAAGGTTTACATGATAATAACATAATAAATGCATAAAATAAAATTTATGGGGGGTCCACTAGAAAGACATGTTGATTATACCTGAAGATAGGTGACTTCTTAGAAATTTCAAGTTTTTTTGGACTTGCATTAGTTATAGGGATAGAAAGACATGTTACCTATTCTTGAAGGAAATCATTTATCCAATGGCCAAGTATCTTTCAAAAAATAAAATACGCTATTAATAAACTACTTCCTTGAACTTCAATTCTAGGTGTTAATTGTTCTTGCAGTAGTGGTAGTCTTGTGGTCATTAGTTTTGGAATGATGCAGTGCAATGTCACTAGTAAGTGGTGTCAACCTAGTTTGGATCTTGAATATAAAGGTTAATGATTATTTTAACCATACATTATATAGAATTTATTATGCCTATGGTAAGATACCTCCCTTTCCAATTTCTACAATCCCTTACTATTCGCATCTAATCTCACTATTATATATAATCATACTTCAATGGTTTTCTATACTATAGTGCTATTTTCTCATTTAAGTGATACTAACATGTATGTTTTGAAAGATATGTATGTTCGACATTCAATTTCTTTAGTGTCTACAGATACTTCTAGGTGTGGTTATACAAAGACACTAAGGATTGAAGCCTGCTTTGGGGAGGATCCACTTGTATAACTCTTGAGCTTCATATCTAACAACCAATTCTACATCATCTTTTGTCTTTGAAACACTTAAACCATAATTTTGTACTTTTCTACATTCTCATAACTGATCATATTTTTAGCAATTCCAACTACCATATCCTATAGACCTCATTAATTAACTTTGCCAAAGCTTCTTTCTTTTACAAAATCTTGCTACCAAATGTTAATATTCTAAGCATCATATATGATCAAGATTCCTTCAAACCAACTCTACATCTTCTAAACTATCCATTTAATTTAATTTGTGGCTATAGAGAGCTTATGGCAAAGAAGATAAAGAATATAGTGAATTATTTTCCAAAGAAAAAATATATTTTAAGATTAGGACTTATCATGTATTTACCACCAAAAGGTTGAATAGAATTTCCACCTATGTTGTAAGAGAAAGAACTAACCTAATAAGAAAATTCAATGTAAATATGCCTCATTTATTATTTCTAGAGATTCAAAGAAAGTTTGAAAAGAAGAAGTCAATGGAACTCACTTTATCATGCTCATGCCTTATAAGAAGATTATGCAAGTAAGCAGGAATTATAGGCTACACTAATGATATTATATGTAAGGCTTAGAATTTATCCTACACTGAGATGTCCAAGCTAGTGCCTCCAAAGAAAGATTAGCTAAAAAAGCTAGTAGGCATTCAGGGATCTATAGGATCCACATTAGCTAAAAACATTCTAGTCATAGGGAAAAAACAAGCAAGACCTAGTGGATCAACAACAGCTAATGATAGACTTGGATCAAGTGCTCTACCAACATAACAGGACTATAGACCTTCTATGAGCCATCTACAAAAAATTGTAGAAATCATCAGTTAGGAATATTGAGAACTCTCAAGTATGTATAAAGTGCAAGGAAATTATATAAGGCTTATAGTATTAATAGGACCTACCAATAGTCAAATTTCATTACAAGAAAGAAAATATGAGGACCAAGCATAACAAATTTTAGGGAATGTTGCATCCTTCCAAGTCATGCTAGAGATAGGAGAAGGAGCTATAGTTATGGTAATGTAACTCTAGGATGTATTAGAGGTAGCTAAACTGATTAATGATCACATTAAAGAATCCTTTAATATTCCCATTGTGCCACCAAGAGGTATTACTGGAGTTAATCAAAGCCATAGCTAGAACCTCTATGGCCCCACAAAAACACAAAGATATCCTTGATCAACTACTGCAAACAAAACAAGTGATGCAAAATATTTTTGATGTTCCTAATGATATCACTGTAATACAGTTTGATCTAATTTCAACAAAGGGAAAGATATTAATGGTAGAAACTAGAGCTGAACATGTAGCAAATGAAGTGTAGAAGCTACAAGTAGAATGAGCTACCTTAAGAGTAGAAAGATAAGACCCTACATGGCACATCATGCCAGACAAGCTAGATCAATACATAACTAAGTAGGTAGTCCATCTTATGGTCAAAAAAATTCAAGTAGAGATGAAAAGGGTAAAGGAAACATGAAATGCCTGCATGGAAAAAGCTTAAACATATGCTTATGCCAAATCATTAACTATCCTTGAATAAGAAAGCAAAAGAATTACTATTGATAATGCAAGGTTGATTAATATAGAAAAGAAGAAGAATGTGCTAAAGAAGATTGATGAGCTTTGAGGTATCCCTATGCCCAATCATATGAATATGAGCATTCACATGTGATCTGGTTGAACACCATGAATTAAGTGCTTACACACTTACATAGAATAAGGATGGTGGATGTAGTCATTGTCTTCCCAAGCTTACTAGTAAAGCACGATTGTATGGTTAAGTAAACTTGAGGTACATGATTTTTATGCTTTTTATCTTTTCTATCTTAATCTCCTATGTGTGTGCAATGAAAATATTTAATTAACTAATGGATATTAACACCAACATCTATTCCCACTCTACAGACACATCCTGAACCAATGTAACATTACTAGGATTACCAAATGCTAGTCGTTACTGGGTTACAAAGTGTTTCATGTATGATCGAAGTGGTCATGTTGGGTGTGCTAATTCACTAATAAGTAATAATTAATAATTCAATAGAAATAACATCAATTAACTATTGAAAGTATCAAATAATAGTAAATTACATGAAATGCAACAATTAAGCTTTTCTAAATATTGCAAGGTTTATCACAAAGTTCACCTTTATTATTAGTCACAAGGTGTGCTCAGGTACACAATGCTCAAATAAAGATCTATTCACTTTATAACTCCTACTATGGAAACTTAGAAATAATTCTAAATATAGAATAGAAAAACTATAAGACTTTGACTAAGGGACTAAAAAACTAATACAAAACCAAGTGCCCCTGTGTCTTATTTATAGGCAACGAGATAGGCTTCGGCATTGCATGTTCGATACTACTTTAACATATTCGATATCACATATCCAATATTGAGGGCCTGATATCAAGGATCCAATATAAATACTCATCATACCCCCACAACTAAATGAAAACTCATCCTCAAGTTCCTTACAAAATATTTGGAACGTATGGTATTATTGACTGAATGACAACTGATGGTGACATGGAATGACAGACTCAAAGTGACCAATGAATAGATCGATAAACATATTACAACATTGGTGTTCATAACCATTGTGGTGAACACTATACATAGATGATATCCATACCCTCATTTTATAGCTTTAAGGGAGAGAGAGAGAAAAGAAAATGAGGCGTGTTGCTGCTGATGTCAAAATTGTGCTCATCATTGTTCATCCATGGCCACATGACCAAGCTTGTTCCTTGCATAAATGCTTTTGCTCTAGTCCATCCTAAGTGCCCCCTCCTATCCTAGTCCATTGTTCATGTGATCACCATCTACACACAGAACACAATCATGAATAAGCAAGGCTAGATAAGATATAATGTAATTGATACCTTGCCTTAATATGAAGCACATTGGCTAGGTTGTGGGTATGGCAAATACTGGGTTACAGGTTTGTAATTGATAACTATCAAAGGTGTAGGGGTAAGATAAGTAATGGAATGGAAAAATTTGTGACAAGAACCCCCATGACTAAGAGCAAATCTTTGGTAGTAATAGGATGGAAAGCAAAAGAAAAAGGAAGATAAGAGGAATAACAATAGTGAAGCCAATAAAAATGAATAGAAGGATAGATAAAAATAGATGTCATAGATGGAGGTGAAATGAGAAATAGTTGATTAGAAGAGATGTTTAAGGAAGAAAACTTAACAATTGCACTAAACAGAAATGCCAATGGATCCTCCCCAAAGTAGGCTCATGCCCTTTATGCCCTTACAAACCCACAAACCAAAGAGTTTGTAGGCTCTAGGAATGACATATGGAGATACTAATTAAGAATTTACCAAAGAATAACAATGCATCAACCAAGATATAGATTAATCATAAAACTAGCAATGAGGTGGAATATGGAAAGAAATATGAAAAGAGAAGAGAGAATGGAATGGAATTCTAAAACGAAGGTTGTGTAAAGTCCCTTGTGTAGTATGTGGTTAAGGTGACTTAATAAAATTCATCCCAAATCTAGATTCAAACTAACCACATCCAGTGACCTTGCATTAGCACACTTAACCAACCCATCCTCCTGAAGTAACAAGAATACTTACATAGAATAACCACCACCAAACAATAGAAAAATAGAGAAGTAGAAAGTGACAAAGGGCCTTAGTTAGAGGAAGCCTTCAAGCATGGGTAACATATCTTTCTAGTTTCATAATCAATGCTTGTAGTCCATGTTTCTTTATTATGTCTAAGGGGTATGCTTTGAATTCCAACAATTTTTTTTCTTTTCTCTTTTTTTTATGTGGGAACCACATCATGCAAAGACTTATTTGATTCATTCAATTTCTTAATATTAGTCAATAACAGAATGGTAGAAGACCTATAAAAACATCCAAGTACTCAAGAGAATGGCCAACACAAATGTGTTAAATCCCCTTGAAGTCACACCCTTTTCAATCCATTTGAATATTTTCTTGGTTTGAAGAATACCAAGCCACAAATTTATGAATAAGTTTTCTTAGAGAAAGGGATTGTACATTTCAAAAAAAAAGGATGACCATAGAGTTAAATGCATAAATGGATGATGTGGACTAATTGCCTATTTTATCAAAAGAAACCATATCTTAGCATCAACATTAAAAGTCAAAGGTAAAATCCAAACATTAGCAATCAATACCATTATAGTCCAACCCACCATCATGAGCACTTATTATGTGACGAGTGAAAATAATTCCAACAAAGTGTAACAAAGAAAAAAATAGTAAATATGTTAATGACGGTATAAAAAAAACAAGTAAGGATGAAAAATGTGTAAGAAGAAAGAAAATGGAAACTGAGTGCTTAGAATGGTTAGCATTGGTGGCCATCTCCCCCATGACTAAGTTTGAAGGATGAGATCTAAAATAAATAGCAGGGTTGTCCATCAATAGAGGTAGTGTTGGGACTAACCATTTTTGGCTAATGGAAAGGTTTGGTTTGTTGGATGTTGACTAATAATTTCTTATCTGGGCTTTCAAGTTTATTGATCATCATGGCCCATGATGAAAATGTTTTATGAATGATATAAGGTCCTTCCCACAACATTTAAAATCTAGTTCATTATGGCATATGTGTGGGATTCTAATAAAAAACCTTATCTTCTAGTTGGTATGTAACTTTTCTAATTCTTAGGTCATGATGTTGCTTGTTGAAGGCCTTGTGCAATTTGTTGGATGATGGGGAAACCAATTAGTTTTTATCTAGTAGGTTAAGATTTATTAACCATTTTTTTGTGCTAGATTGAGGTCATAGTTAAGGTCACATGCTATAGATAGTGTACGGAGCTCAGCTTGGATAAGAAGTGTTGGAAGTTTACCGTACACTAACTCATAGGGAGAATAGCCTATAGGGATTTTCCACATGGAGCAATAGGCCCAAAAAGCATCATTCAATTTGGTGCTCCAATATTGCCTATATTTGCTAATGGTTCATGTTAATATTTTTGTGATTTATCTATTGGTGACTTCAACTTAACCATTCTCTTGAGGATGATATGGTGTAGTCAGCTTATGCTCAACTCCTAAGTGTTGCATCAACTCCTAAAAATTATCACCTATAAAATGTGTACCATTATTAGAAATAAGTGCACAAGGCATGCTAGACCTATTTACAATTTGTTGTTGAATAAATCATGCAGCGTAGATGATGTACAGTCAGTAATAACTACTGCTTCTATCCACTTTGTAAAATAGTCAATACCAATAAGAATGTAGGCTTTTATATTTGACATTAGTGTAATAGGCCTCTTAAAATCAATACCTCATATGTCAAAGGGTTCTAAGGGTTGAATCCATTGTTTTGGATCCTCCATTCTAGCAGTCATTCCCCCATCACATTGGCAGTGCTCACAAGATTGAATGAAATGATGGGTGTCCCGAGATAATATAGGCCAATAATATCCTAAAAGCAAGATTTTAATGATTGTTCATTTCCCTGCATAATGACCCCTAGAAAGGCACTCATGAGCATCTTTGAGAACTCTGAATTGATCTATATCAGGAACATACCATCAGACCAAGCCATCAGAACATAGCTTATAAAGATGTCCATTGATTTCCATGAAATGTTTGACTTGATGAAGAAACTATTATTTCTTTTTAACATCCAACCCTTGTGGTGTTTCTTGTGTGAGAAGATAGGTAAGAATGTTATTATACCAATTTGTATCTATGGGTAATTAATTGTTTATTACACCTACAAAGAGGATTTTATCAAGAAAGAAATTAGAAACTAGATGTTTGTCTTCTTTGTTATCCAATTGCAACTGAGATAAATGATCAGCAACAACATTCTTGGTGCCTTTACAATCTACTATCGTGATATCAAACTCTTGCAAGATCACCAACCATCATATGACATGAGAGCTCACCGTTGGTTTATTCATAAGGAATCGAGTAGCACTATGATCTATGTGTACAAATACCTTATAGCCTAATACATAGTGCCTACATTTCTCTAGTGAAAACTCCATAGCCATTAACTCTTTTTCTATTGTGGTATAGTTGACTTCTGTACCAGCAATACTTCAACTTGCATAGTGAATGTAATAGGGATGTTTTTGGTCATCTAACTATGTAAGTACAGCTCCTAAAGAAAACTTTGATGCATCAATCATTATATGGGATGGTCTAGACCAATCAAGAGCTTGTAGTATGGGTGTTTCTATGAGCTTCTATTTCAAAGTTTGAAAATCTAGCTCACATTCCTTGGTCCATTCAAAGGATACATTCTTATTTGTTAATTCTACCAATGGTTTTGCGATCTTTGAAAAGTTCTTGATGAAACATCTATAATAGCTAGTATGTCCACGGAATGATCGAATGTCTTTTATAGTTTCAAGTTGACAAGTGATTCCTTGGATGATCTTAATTTTTTCAGGATCTACCTCCATCCCTATTTGTGATATTTTATGCCCTAATACAATGCCCTCTTGGACCATTAAGTGGCTTTTCTGCCAATTGAGCCTTAGGTTGGTTTCTACAAATTGTTTTGGTACCTACTCTAATTGGTCCAATGCTTGTTCAAATTCCACTCTGTAGGTGGAGAAACTATCCATAAAAACATCCATATCATTTCTTAGTTGCTGCTAAAATATACTAAGAACCAAACATTGAAATGTTGCTGAAAAATTGCACAAGCCAAATGACATCTACCTATATGAAAATGTCCCCTGAGGACCTATGAATGTAGTCTTGGCTTGGTCCTTTGGTGCTATTTAAATTTTATTGTACCCACTGTAACCATCTAGAAAACTATAATAGCAATGCCCTACAATGGTATCTAATACTTGGTCAATGAATGGCAATGGGAAATGGTCTTTAAATTTTTCCATGTTTAAATGTCTAAATTCTATACACACCCTCCATTTACCTCCCTTTTTAGGAACAATGAATAATGGACTAACCCATTCACTATTAACACTG
The DNA here is from genome assembly GCA_015680685.1 of Gnetum montanum. Lineage (NCBI taxonomy): Eukaryota > Viridiplantae > Streptophyta > Gnetopsida > Gnetales > Gnetaceae > Gnetum > Gnetum montanum. Next base: position 159,806 of record MNCI01021296.1, on the reverse strand, counting down.
GGATAGATGAACCCAACCTTTAGAAGTTGTTCAATTTCTTCTTTAAATACTTGCTTAAGCTTTGGATTCAATCATCTTTATGGTTGTTGTTGAGGCTTCATAGAGGGATCAATGTAAATTCTATGTTGGCATATCCTAGGATCAATTTTGATTAATTTAAGATATGACCAAGTAAATAATTTTGACCATTTTTTTACCATCTTTAGTAGTCTTTTTTTTGTTGAGGAGTAAGCTTAGTGTTAATGATTACCAATTTTCCATTCTTGAGAAATGTATACTCCATACCGGTGGATAATAGTTTTAATTCAAGGGGCTCTTCCTTAAAATTATCAAGGATTTTCAACTTCCCCCAGTTGATATTTTTGGTGTCAATACTTAGAAGTTGTTGGTGGACTTACTCTAATGCATCTATGATATCGATATAGGCATAAGTCAAGCTCTCAGTTGGTTCCATTCATAAAGTTGAATCGCTTTCTTGATCAGTTGTCAACCACTAAGTGCCTTGCTATCTTGTGGCTACTACATACAAGCATCTTTGTATGTCAGTTACTTATGCACACTAGTTTCATACAGGCAATGTTAAGCATTGTACAATCTTGGATTTCTGCACATAGTTGCACCCTATGTCATTGTATGTGATGCATGGAACTTTCTTCTTCTCAATATTTCCAAACATATTTTCTTTTGATATCTCTAGGGAAAGATCATGTATTCTTAGGAATGCATCAATCGTACTTAGCCATGCTCTTTCCATTATGATTGATAAGTCCCAATTATAGTTGTTAACTTGAATCACTAGGAAATTGGTTGGATACGACCACCCAAAAATAGTGGTGACAATGTCCTCCACTAGTTTCAATGGAACAGTGATGGACTTGTTGACCAACTCTAAATGAATATTACTCTTCTTTAATGAAGTCAGGTTCAAGGCTTTGTACATTTCATGAGAGATTAAGTTAACACTAGTATTTGAATCCAAAAGATCTTTGCAAGGCTCATTTCCAATTATTTGCAAATATATTAGAGGACTTTGAGGATCAAAGAATTTCCTAGGAAGATGGCCAACTTTAAACCAATCAAAGATGGCATGGGTCAACATAACAATGTGCATTAAGTGTGGTGTTTTATTTGAAGTAAGCTCCAAAGATTCGAACAATGGTGAAGCATTTGGATAATTAGTTGCTTGTGGTTATAAGGACTTGGTTGGACTGTTGGTTCTAAAGAAATGTCTCTTCTTTGATCGGTTGTCCAAACCAATGGTAGGTTGAGGATTCATAGCCTTTGTAGCATTATGTTGCTGTGGCTAGGCAGGAAGCTCTCCCTACATAGTTGGAGTAGGTGGCAATGGAGCTGAGGGTGGAAGAGATGTAGTCAGATGAGAAAGATAGTATGTATATGAAGCATCATCCCTAAAATAAGAATTTCTATAGTATTCAGGGGTTTGGTAGTGAGGTTGAAGAGTAATGTGACTAGTAGAGTCACATGGACAGATTGGCTACTGAACATAATACCTATATGGATTAGGTTGATGGTAAGGATACTATTGATGTGGTGGTGGCATTCGCCATGATTGTGGGTGTTGCCACCATTGATATTGTTTGTTTGGTTGTGGTGGAGCTCCACTCGGATAATATGTCAAGGGTTGGTAAAACTATCTTGGGTTATTTTGAGGATAAGGTAACCTTCTAGGTGCTTGTCATCTGTTTAATCATGGGTTTAGTGCATACACCCTAGACTCTTGCAGATGTGGCACCACTGGACAACATCCCTTAGGATGGTCATATTGGAAAATCTTAGATCCACCATCATCGTTTGTATCTAAATCCAAAACCTCTTCGATGATGGAGACTTTGTCCTTATCCTTGTTACATGCATACTTAGCATTTTTCTTTTTCCTTCTCTCTTGATCACTATTTTGTTCTCTAGACTCATCTACTATTTTTAAGATAGTTTGAAATTTATCGTCTAGGGAAGTTCAAATTTGATCCACCTTTGCTGATACTTCTAATGCAAATTTTTGAATAGGAAAAATATTTCTATTCACCATCTCTTCAAATGGTGACTCTTCTTCATCTTTGCAAAATCTAATTATCTTCTTTTGAAAGGAAGGATCTTTGTTATACTCCTCTGCACTTTCTCTTTATCTCAACTTACCTTCCTCCTTGGCAAATTTCTCAAATAATATTTGAATTGAATGGGCTCTAAGATTAGATAGCCTTCCTTGGGCATAAGTCCCAAGGGTTCTTCACATTTTGTACCTAAGACCATTTACAAGATGGTGTAGTTGTTCCTTTTGCGAGTAAGCATGGCCAGGGAAACAATGTAATAATGTATAATATCAGCCCATGGCAGCATCCAAGGGTTTGTGTCCTCGTTGTTTCAATCTTTGTATTTACTTATGTAGGTTGGACACTTGGGAGTACAGTTGATACTTATCATTGAATAGTTCTAACATGGTACTCCATCAACAAATAAATTCTAGTTCTAACAATTGGTACTAGCTTTTCGATTCCTTGATTAGTGTCTATGGAAAGAACTGTAGTTTTTGCCACTTTTTTTCTATATTTTGCAAGGCACATGGATCATGGAATGTTTGTAAATGGTTCTGAGGATCAACATTATATCCCCATTCAAATCGTGGGATGTTATTCATGTCTAGTCTTTTGATCCTACTGTACTTTTGATGCCTTGTTGGAATCCTAATAGCCTCTATTATATCTAACATACTTTAGGTAGTGAGTATGGGTTCATCATGATCATACTGTCTATGGCATCTATGATGCCTATGTTGTTCCCTACTCTCTTTTCTTTCGTGATGTGTCTCTTTGGAATGCCCTCACCCCCTTTCTTTATTATCTTATCGATGACTTCTATCTCATTTGCCATTATCATCTTGGTCTCATCCTTTGCAATTGCATTCAGATCTTGAAGAAGAGGGAGAAGGATATGATGAAGGTGAAGAGGAAGGAGGGCTAGCACTATGATGGCACCTGTCATCTTCTCTTTGGTGATCATGGCCTTGATCGTAGTTATGATCAAAATGTCCATCATTGTCATGCATTTTTGTTTCTTTTTTGGATCCTTTGTATCCATTGGTATGAGAACTTGGGTTATGAATAGTTGAATGAATATTTTGATACCGAATTCCTTGACCAAAGTCAACGAGAGGAACATTGTTTTGTGGAAAACCTCCCAAGATAGGTTCACCACCCTCATTTTCATTTAGGACATACAAGACATCCTAAGACCACCTTCCCTTCATGGATTTGTAATGTATCTCCTATTGTAGGTTCCTCTGACATTGTGCCTCTGTGGGTCATTACTCTCTCTAATCGTATTCATGCATAACGTACTCTAACTATAAGTGTTGTAGGGAAATTCATGTGAGAGCACGAAGAAGCATGCTCGGGATTGAGTGATTGAGAGGTAATACTCTATTACCTTCTAAATCATGCCATTGAAATTGTTCATCCTAGTGGAGGATAAAGGTAAAGTCTTATATATACTCATTAGAATGATTGTATACCAAGTGAAACTATTGGGGCACTGGTAGATCATCATGTGCACCCCACCTCTGATTATTCATGGTGTCAGACCTACCTGATGAAGCACTCTCGTAAGAAGAATGAGACATGATTGATTATTCAGTGTGTGATTCTCTTCTTCAGTGATTGTAGTATAGTTAACTATGAGGGTTCTTCTCAATGATAGAAAAATTTCCTAAGTTCTAATCAGCACACAAACAAAAAAATCCTAGGCAACAGTGCCAATGATGAGTGGCAAGGTATCCCTACATCCAACCATACGATACAAGTGTTCATGCATGATCTGATCAAGCTCCAAAAATTAAGTGTTTATGTGCTTACATAGAAAAAGGATGGATTATGCAGTCGTTGTCTTCCCAAGCTTACTTGTAAGGCACAGTTTTATGGTTAAGTAAATTTGGGGTATATGATTTTTAGGCTTTTTATCTTTTCTATCTTAATCTTCTAAGTGTGTGCAATGATAATATTTAGTTAACTAATAGATTTTTGTAACTTTAATATAAATTAAATCCTAACACCAACATCTGTTCCCACTCTCTAGACACATCCTAAACTAGTGTAATACTACTGGGATTACCAAACACTAGTCATTACTGGGTTACCAAATGTTCCATGTATGCTCGAAGTGGTTATGCTGGGAGTGCTAATTTTTTGATAGGTAATATTTAATGATTCAATAGAAATAACATCAATTAACTATTGAAAGCATCAAATAACAGTAAATAACATGAAATGCAATAATTAAGCTATTCTAAATGTTGCAAGGTTTATCACAAAGTTCATCTTTATTTCCAGTCACAAGGTGTGCACAGATACACAATGCTCAAATAAAGATCCATTCACTTTATGACTTCTACTGTAGGTACTCAAAAATAATTCTAACTCTGGAATAGAAAGACTATAAGAGTTTGGTTAAGGGACTAAAAAACTAATACAAAACCAAGTGCCCCTATCATTTATTTATAGGCAATGAGAAAGGTTCTGACATTGCATGTTCGATATTGCTTAGGCATCTCCGATATCACGTATTCGATATCGAGGGTATGATATTGAGGATTTGATATCGAGGATCCGATATTGGTAGTCATAAAAGAGTATTCATTAGCTTAGAGGCCAATTTGCTAGAGTAAACGAAGACATGCAAAAATTAGCCAAAGAGAATAGAATCCTATCAATGGAGGAAGTCTATGTAATCTACCAAAATTCAACTATTAAGATTAGCACATGGCATAATGAGGCCAAAAAACATAAAATTCTTAAAAAAAACTTCAAAGAATAAGTGGGCATGTACAAATGGGTCAATGAAAAAGAAATCCAGTTGGCTAAGGCCAAAATCAACTATATCAGTTCATAGACACATGATTGGAAGCCAAACTTGGATGGTCTTACCCATGTTCATCAAGCTAAAGTGAAAAATAAAGACCTCTAGATTGAAGATCTTATAGAATACATGAGATTAGCAAATCTCAAACATGCTAATCTAGCCATGTTCATAGTAGGAAGATTGATAAATAAACTTGAGTAGCAAGTAACACAATCTATGCACTATATAAGAAAAAGTTTGTAGATAGAAAAGATGCATAATGAAAATTATACGTCATAAACTTAGAGCTTTAAGCAATAAAAGCTAGCTACTAGGATTAGAAAACATAGCAGCAAACCTAACTCGTAGAATGACAAATTATCAAGAATTAAGAAAAGTGGTCAAGGTATTTGAAAATGAAAGATGAGAGTTTACATTTTGCTATATGAAAGCAAACAAAATGTTTCTATAGTTGTCATGCCCATGGGATGTATTAACTCTAGCAAACATCATTGAATTTTCTTGAAGGGTACATGATCCTAGATCAAAAAAGAAAAAACTTCAAGCATTACTCAACAGATGTCAAATCCCAAAGCCCAGTGATGAAGAAAAGAAGCCAATGGAGGAGCCACTACCTCCATGGACATGAGGCTACATTTATCTTTATTATTTTGTTTTGATTGGTTATTTTGACTTGTAAAATTATGTCAATCATGCAATGCATGATAATTTTTTAAACACCACTCAAACCATAATGTAGCATTCACAGTAAACTTAGCAATGTATATAAGTAGTTATCTCAAAGTCTGATACACCTCACAATTTTCTAAGGAACTCTATCCTCCTTTTCTTTTAACTCAAGTACAAGTTTCCAGCCAATTGTGGGGTTCTGGTAAAAATAGTTTATGTCAGTGATGCAATATTGTATCTATGATATTATAGCTTTGCATATATCATCATAGATACAATGTGGTGGACCAACCCATCATACTTTCATAAGAACAATTTTTGTTCAAAATTTAGTAAAATTCTTGCAATTTCTCTTCGTGAGTTATACTTAGAGTTAGATTTAGAAGTAACTGCTTGTAGTGTTGTGTTTAACAGTTGTAGAAAGTATTTATTTGAGTGGATTTTACTTGGGCATAATTCATCATCAACAATAGAAATTGAGATTGTTTCTCACCATTGTAGCATCTCACTTACACTAATTTTACTTTTCTATGTGATGAGTGGCAAGGTACCCCTACACTCAATCATACGAATACGAGCATTACATGTGTGATCCAGTCAAACTCTACAGACTAAGTGCCTACACACCTTATGGAACACCTAAGGTTAATCAATTGTTATGCTCCCAAGCTTACTTGTATTTGTCATGGTTGTATGGTTAATTAAGCTTGAGGCATGTGATTTATATATCTTTTATGTTTTATTACCTATGCTAAGAGGGAAAAGGGTGAAGAGACTAAGTAACTAACCTACATAACCAAGCTTTAATTATCCTAGCATCAGTATCCATTCCCACTTGTTGTTTCACACCTTGAACCAATGCAACGCTATTAGGATTACCAAATGCTATTCATTACTGGGATTACCAAGCTTAACGCATGTGCTCAAAGCGATCGTACTGAATGTCCTTAACTATGAGAGTTGAGGGTTGAGAGAGATTAAGTCCTTAAGAAATCATTTAAACCATTAAAAATAATTAATGTCCTATTTAGCTTAGTCCATGCATTGCAAGGTTTATCCAAAAGTTCATCTTTATTTCTGTATACAATTGTGTGCTCAGGTACAGAATTGCTCGAATAAAGATTTGTTCACTTTGGGACTTCTACTGCAGGTACATGGAAATTATTCTAACTCTAGAATGGAAAAATGGTAATATTTTGGCTAAGGTCTAGATCTAGATGGGAAAACAAGGGAGAGCTATCTCTTATTTATAGAACTGACGGTAGGCTATGATATCGCATATGCGATATTGCAGGGAAGGACACAATATCATGTATGCGACATTGCATACCTGATCTTGTTGCCCATGCGATATGACATTCCATCATACCCCCATGACTGAATAAAAACTCATCCTCAAGTTCCTTAAAAAATATTGGGAAGGTATGGGATTATTGACTTGAATGGAACTAATGGTGAATGGGATGGCATGTGAATGGATCATCATTATAGAACATGATAAAATTGGTGTTCACAACAACAAGAGTGAAAAATTTATACATTTGACATTAGGCCTTATTTGGCAACTGAGATAGAAGAGTGAAGAGAGAAGAAGTCTGCTACCACTAATGCCAAGATTGTGCCTTTTTTATCCATCCATAAGCGCATCATCTATCTTGCTTCTTGCATAGCTGCTTCACCACTGATCCATTCCAAGTGTTCCCTCTAGATCTAATCCATTGTTGTATGATTGCCATCTACACACACAACACAGTCATGTATTAGTAAGGGTAAATGAATCACATTGCAGTTGATAACTTGCCTCAGTGTAAGGTCCATTGGTTGAGTTATGATATGGCTGATATGGATCTATAGATATACTAATGATGACTACCCAAGGTGTAGGGGCTAAAGGAAAATTGAATAAATTGGACGTGGACCTCCATGACTAATATCAAACCTCTGGTAGCAAGAGAATGGAAAAAGATAAGGAATAAGAAAGATGGAGAAAAAGAGACAATTGTAACATCGATGAAATGGATGTCAAGGATGGAAATGAACAAAATAAATGGTGATTATAGAAATGTTTAAAGGAAAGAAATTAACATATGCATCAAATAGGAATTTTAGTGGGTCCTCCCCAAAGCAAGCTCATGCCCGTAATGCCCTGACAATCCCACATTCAAAGAGTCTGTAGGCTCTTGGAATGTCATTTGGAAACAAGAGTTAAATTCTTAACCACAAGAATTTACCAAAAAGAAAAGAATGCATCCACCAAGATATGGACTACTAATACAACTGGCAATGAGGTGATAAATAGGAAAAGAAGGATGGAAAGAAGCGAATGGAATGGAATCTCAAGAATAAGGTGGTATATAGCCCCTTGTGTATTTAATGATTAATGTAACTTAGTAGATACCATTCCAAATCCAGCCTCAAAAAAAACCACATTTAGTGACTTTGCATTAATACATTTGGCCCATCCATCCACTTGAGTAACAAGAATACATCCCCCAAGAGATACCATGATTTCGATGAAACAAGTGAGGAAAAATTAGGAAGCGAGGAAGGGTCTTGGTTAGAGGGAACATGTTTTTAGTTCCTTAACCAATGCTTGTAGCCTAGATGATTATTTCATCTAAGGGGTGTGCTTTGAATTCTCACTAGTTTTTTTTTTGTTTTTTTTTGCGTGACAACGACACAATGCAAAGACTTATTATTTTTATTGACTCAGCTTCTCAATAATTGGGCAACATCGAAATGGTAAGAAAAATCAAGAAGAAAACATCCAAGCATCCAAGAGAATGGCCAACACGAATGCATCAAGTTCCCTTGAAGCCATAACCTTTTCAATCCTTGAGTCCTTCCTTAGTTTGAAAAATACTCAGTCAATGACTTGTTGGTAGTTCTTATTATTTTAAAGAAAAAAACTTTGCAGTTCCAAGCCAAGAGAGACCATAGAAATTTATGGATGAGTGGATGATGTGGACTCATTGCCTACTATATTAACAGAACCATACCTTAGTATCAACATCATGACTTAAAGGTAAAAACCAAACATTAGCAACCAATAGAAAATAATTCATACCATCATTAAGAGCACTTATTGGGTGGCAAACTTAACAAAATGGATAAGACACACACATACACACACAAATAAAAGAAAAAGTATAAACGATGTTGTAAAATAGAAACAAGAACAGTTAAAGAAATTTGTAAAACAAAAATGTGCAAAACAAGAATATGTAAAACAAAAACATAAAAGAACTGAGGGCCTCAAGTGAACAGCATAGGTGGCCATCTTCTCCATGACTGAATTGAAATGGAGAGATCCAAAATAATGAATGCTTATTTAAATTTTTTAGAAGTTTCCAACTTTTCCCAATTGATTTTTTAGGTTAAGGGTTGGAAGTTGGTGATGCTGATATTCCAATGTATCTATGCTTTTTTTGTGGTTGCAAGTTGTTCCCCCAGTTATTTCCATGTATATTGGTGGGTTTCTCTCTTGATTAGTTATCAACCACTTGGTTTTCTCCTATTGTGTGGTTGCTACATACAAGCACTTTTGTACATTAACTTTTTCAGCACACCAGTTTCATGCAGGAGATGTTGAGCATTCTTGTATGTCATCACCCTTTGTATCACTGTATGTGATGCACGGAACTTTCTTCTTCTCAATCTTTCCATAATTTTTTTTCTTAGATATTTCCAAGGAAAGATTGTGGATTCCTAGGCATGAATTTATGGTACTTAGCCATGCCCTCCCCATTATAATTGTGAAGTCCCATTTATTATTATTGTCTTCTATCACTAGAAAATTAGCTAGGTATGACCAACCACACATAGTGGTAACAATGTCCTCCACAAGTCCCATTGGTCAGCTAGCTCTAATTGAATATTGCTCTTCTTGAGTGGGAGGTAGGTTCCAAGCTTTATACATTTCTTGCGATATTAAGTTGACTCTGAAAACTGAGTCAAGAAGAGCCTTATGTGGTTCATTCCCAGCAACTTGGAGGTAGATTAAGGGACTTCTAGGATCAGAGAGTTTCCTAGGAAGGTGTCCCACCCTTATCTAGTCAATGACGGTATGTGTTAACATAACCGTATGTGTTGAGCTTTGTTGTTGATTTGAAGGGAGCTCCAAAGCCTTACTTGATGGAGGAGCAGTTAGAGACTCAACCGCTTGTAGTTGTGAGAGCTTGTTTGAACTATTGGTCCTAAAGAAAGGTCTTCTCTTTGTACAATTATTAGAACCAATAGTGGGTTGAAGGTTTACAACTCTCATAGCATTACGTTGCTACGGTTGAGTGGGGAGTTCCCCTTGGATCATTGGAGTGGGTGGTAGTGGAACTATTGGCGTAAGAGATGCGGATGGATTCAAAGGATGGTATGCATGTGGAGTGTCTCTTCTAGGCGAGGAAGTCTTAAAATACTCTAAAACTTGGTAGTGCCATTGTGGGGTCATGTAACTAACAGGGTCACTTGGTGAAACCAGTTGTTACATATAATAGCCATATGGATATGGTTGTCAGTAAGGGTATTGTTCTCTCGATGGTGGCATCCCCCATGACTATGGGTATTGCCACTGTTGGTGTTGATTGATAGGTTGTGGTAAGATTCCACCTGTATAATACATTAATGTTGGTGGAACTGTCTTGGGTTACCTTGGGGATAAGGTAACCTTTAGGGTGCGTGATGTTTGTTAAGTCTTGGGTTGAGTGCATACACCCTAGACTCTTGTAGATGTAAGACTATTGGGCAACATCCTTTAGGATGGTCATATTGGTAGATCTCACATTCACCATCATTTTCTATATTTGAATCCACAACCTCATCGGTGATAGTCATTTTTCCCTTACCCTTGTTACGTGCATGGTCTGAATCTCTCATCTTTTTCTTATCATGGTCACTACTTCGCTCCTTAGACTCCTCTATGATTTTTAAAATGGTTTTGAATCTACTATCTAAGGAGTCCCACATTTTATCTACCTTAGCTGACACTTTGGTTGTTAACTTTTGAAGCAGTAAGGTTTTTATATTCACCAACTCCTTTAGTGGTGACTCATCCTCTTCCTCACAAAATCTTACTCCCTTCTTTTGAAGGGAAGGATCGTAGTTATAATCTTCCACACTTTCTCTTTTCTATAGTTCCCCTTCTTCCTTAGGTACTTGCTCAAACAATCTATGAACTTCATGGGACCTAAGTTCAAATAATCTCCCTTTGGCATATGTCCCAAGGGTTCTTCTTGTTTCATGTCTTAGCCCATCTACAAGATGGCATAGTTGATCCCGTTGTGCATAACCATGACCTAGGAAATGATGTAGAAATGCATAATATCGGCCCATGGCAACATCTAAGGGTTCGTGATTACCCTACTTCCATCCTTGGATCTGCTTACAAAAGTTGGACACTCGGGAGTACGTTTGATATTTATCATTAAACAATTCTAACATCGTACTCCACCTTCTAATGGATTTCATTTCTAAGGACTGGTACCAACTTTCTACTACTTTTATGAGTGTCCTAGGGAACAACTTTAACTTTTGTCACTCATTTTCAATATTATGCAAGGTGCAGGCATCATGGAATCCCTGTAAGTGATTATATGGATTAGCATTATATCCCCCTTCAAATTGTGGGATATTATTCATGTCTAGTCTCTTGATTCGACTATCTTTTTGGTGCTTTGTAGGTATTCTAATTGCTTCCATAATGTCTAACATACTTTGGGTTGCTAGCAAGGGTTCATCATGGTCATCTCTCTCATGATGTCTATGATGCCTACATGGTTCCCTACTTTCCCTTCTATGCCTTGACTCTCTAGAATGCCCTTGTCCTCACTCTCGACTCTCTAGTCAAGGGTTCTCATCTTACTTACCCTTATCCTCATGATTGTGCTCTTTGTGACTACATCCTGATGTGGAAGGAGAGGGTGAATGATGCAATGAAGGGGAAGAAGAAGGGGAACCATCACCATGATGATGTTTCTTACCTTCTCTTTGGTGGTTATGGCCCCAATTGTCATGATGATTAGACGGTCCACCCTTGTCATCTGTTTGTGTTCCCTCATTGAACACTTGGTGTTCATGGGGATCAAAACCAGGATTGTGAATCATGGACTATAAGTTCTGATACCCCACCTCCTCACCATCATTAGGAGTGGAAACATCATTTTTTGGGGAACCTATCGAGATAGGTTCACCACCCTTAATTTTGCTTATGATGGTCAGAGCGTTATGGGATCCTTTGCCCTTCAACGATGTGTGGTGACTCTCCTATCACAAGTCCCATTGATGTTGCACTTTTGTGGGATGGTAGTCCCTCATGTTGTAATCATGTGCAATGTACTCAGTGTATAATTGCAACATGACAATTTTTGCAAGACCATGAAGGAGCATGTTGGGGGTGGCTCTGTGTGGAGGCAACATTATGTTACCCTCCAACTCTCTCCAACGCAGTTGTTCATCTTGTTGGAAGACAAAGGTAAAGTTGGGTATATATTCATCATGATGAATATATACAACACTGAATTGTTGAGGGACCAGTGGTTCTTGGTTATGTATATTGTGTCACTAACTATTTCTTGTGTGATCCCTAGGTGGTGAATTGCTTTTATGAGAAGAAGAAGACATTGTTATCTTGTCGATGTGCTATTGACCATTGTTTAAATTTTCTTCTAATTAATCCTAATGGTTCATTTAAACTTCCCAATGATGTGGATGATTTCCTATTGTTCTACTTAGTACACAAAAAACTTAGCTACCCAAAAATAGTGCCAATTGTAACGACGGAAAACGTCGGCAGCTGGAAATACCGACCGAAATTCCATGTACACAGCTTTAACCACGGATCCGTGCGAGGGCTAAGCTAGAAAAACGAATCCGCAGTGCCCTGAACGGTCTTGTCGATCAGACAGGGACTTACAGGTCAGTAAAAGCGATGATGATTATGGATTTTTGCATGCCGTGATTTGGTGCGAGAGATCGTAAAACGGGGAGACAACGACGTAGATGGATCACCACGAAGATAATGCCAAAACGCAGAAAAGATGCGGATCGAGAGAGAAAAAATGTGTACGTCGCAAAGATCAAAGATCTATGTTTCAATGCTGGATCGGATGTATGCTTGCGTGTATATTACGTTACAATGGGAGAAAACCCCCAACAACTGGATACAAAATGAGCACAAAACAACAAGAAAACTGTCTGGACAGAAGTCTGATCTACCTTGTAGGCTCAAAGCTTAGGTGCAGGAATGGTCAAGCTCTGAAGTCTATTGATCTTTTGAACGATAGAACCTGCTAACTGGGCGAGACGACTCTGCAATTTCCGTTCTGCTTCTTTGCTCCGGGTAGATATGCTGTTAGGACTCAGGCGTGCTATGTTCTGTTTCTGCTAAAGGATGGTGTTTGCAGCGATTACCAAAAGGTTGCTCTTGTTTCTCTGTTCAAGGCAATAAGTGTTCCCTTGCTCAGAAAATGCTCTTGTCCTCTTGATCTGCTGCCAACAAAAAGCGATAAGTGGTCTGGTGCTCTGGTTTGTTAACTTGTCTCTTCGCCCGCTCCCCTCGATCTCTCCTTTTCTTTTCTTTTTGTATATTTGTCAGGTGGGGTATTTATAGGCCGTGACACGCGCAACCCTGATGATGTGGGCCCCGAATGTCGTGGATCCTGTTGACGCGATTCTTTTAAGTCGAACTGCGACTACGCACAACACGCTCGTTTGCGTGCTGTGCGTGTAAAGAGCAGGCCCATGATAGGCGTGTTTGAGCTACGTTTGCGCTCATTCGCGTTGTGTTGCGTGTATAAGCGCACTAACGTAAAAAAATGAGTTCAAGATCATTTTACGCTCACCACGCAGCTGTGCGTGGCAAAGCGTAAATGTAACACACGCTCATTACGCAGCTGTGCGTGGTGAAGTGTAAACAAAGTATAACTTACGTTCATCACACAACTGCGCGTGACAAAGCGTAAATAATGCATAACTTACGCTTACCACGCAGCGGCGCGTGGTGGAGCGTAAGGAGCGTGCAACTTGAATTATGACCCACGCATTGGTACGCACCGCCGCGTAACGAGCGTAAAGGCCACTTATGTATGTGCCGCAAGAAAAAATGCCAACCCGTCATGCCTCTGGATTTTTCTTTTAACTGTCCTGGAGCTTATTACGCTCATTACGCTGCCGTGCGTAATAGAGCGTAAACTTTTCCTTAGACAAATTCGCTTTTAACTGTCTTGGAGCTTATTACGCTCATTATGCTGCCGTGCGTAATGGAGCGTAAACTTGTCCTTAGACAAATTCGCTTTTAACTGTCCTGGAGCTTATTACGCTCATTACGCTGTCGTGCGTAATGGAGCGTAAACTTGTACTTAGACAGATTTGAGGCGTGTTCTCGCTTAAATTACGAATCTTCGCCTGAGGCCGACCCGTAATTTTCACAGTGTTTCACCAATGATGAGTGGCGAGGTACCCCTACACTCAACCATATGAATATGAATGTTACACATGCCATCCAGTCAAACTCCACAAACTAAGTGCCTACACGCCTTATCGAACACCTAAGGTTAATCAATTTTTGTCCTCCCAAGCTTAATTGTATTTGTCATGGTTGTATGGTTAAGTAAGCTTGAGGCATGTGATTTTTATATCTTTTATGTTTTATCACCTATGCTAAGACAGAAAAGGATGAAGACACTAAGTAACTAACCTGCACTAACTAAGCTTTAATTATCCTAGCATTAGTATCCATTCCCACTTGCCGTTTCACAGCCTAAACCAATGCAACAATACTGGGATTACCAAATGCTATTCATTACTGGGATTACAAAGTGTAATGCATGTGCTCGAAGTGGTCGTACTAAATACACTTAACTATGAGAGTTGAGGGTTGAGAGAGATTAAGTCCTTAAGAAAGAATTTAAACCATTAACAATAATTAAAGTCCTATTTAGCTTAGTCCATGCACTACCAGGTTTATCCAAAAGTTCGTCTTTATTCCTGTACACAATTTTGTGCTTAGGTAAAGAATTGCTCAAATAAAGATCTATTCACTTTGGGACTCTTACTGAGGGCACATGGAAATTATTCTAACTCTCGAATGGAAAAATGGTAAGAGTTTGGCTAAGGTCTAGATTTAGATGGGAAAACAAGGGAGAGCCACCTCTTATTTATAGAATTGGCGGCGGGCTACGATATCGCATACGTGATATCATAGAAAAGGATGCGATATCATGACCCATGCGATATCACGTCCCATCACTATTTTATTTACAATTACTCAATCATTTACTTTTGTTAAGTCTTTTACTTTCTTAACATCTATTAATGAGGTGAAATAAGTACAACTAGTTTCAAGTGTTAAGTATAATCATTTAGTAACCTAATAGTGACTTCAATTGATTTTCTTAGTAGTGAATTCACTTGGTAATCTAGTAATGGTTACATGAGCCCAGGGCATGTATGAAAATCTAGGAATAGATGCTTATCACCAGAGGCTAGGATAGAATTACATTTCTATTATCACCTAGATTTAGATTTTATTCTTATTTTCATTATAGGAACACGTAGTATTAATTTGATCCCACAATATCATGATATCATAGATCTCACCAAGAGTAAAACCATACTACTCACACTTTACTAACTCAATGTGAAAAGATAACAATCACAAACCAACTATCAACCATTAGCCTACTTACATTGTCCATCCATGAATTATGATTTGGTCATGCATGAATGCTTGCGACTTGTATGGTAGAGTGTTGGAATACCCAACCACTCATCACTTAACAATTACATGTGAGGGCTTTTCATGTGGAACCTAAAACCTTTATCAAATTTTAGAAAAGTTATATGCATATCTCTAAGTTTTTCAACTTTCTTAAATAAAGTTTCATTTGTTTCACCCTTAATGTAGTATTACCTAAATCAAACTCATAACTTAGAATTTCCAGATCAAAAGTCTTACCTAAAAAAGGTTTTTAAAATTAAAAAATAGCAAAAATTACACAAATTTAGTTAATAAACTAAATTAGAATTATTTAATTTCTATAAAATAAAAGCTTATGATATTATAGAGACAACATCCTTTCAAATGGAAATGCAGAATTTGCATAGTAGCGTGCATACATAAGACCGGAAGTCATACAATGATTTCTCATCGTAAATTTGTGGGTTGGTCAAATCTGAAATCTACACTCCTAGATTTTCCAACACACAGTTCCCTTTTTCCATTTTCAAAAGCATATGGGCTTGGAAAGTGGATGGTAACACAGACAAATTTTAAATTGTGTTTATTGTTTAATACCTATGCACTGGAGATTCACGATTCAGATAAATTTTCACGAATCATTCGCATTGGATTTAGGAGTGTGTACGGAAGTGCAATAAGTCTGCAATGGGTACATATTTCATAATTCCCAATGAAATTGTCTGAATCTGTCCATATACATTGAAATGGTTGCATTGCCTTGCCTCATATCATTATTTCCTTGTTCTCAATGTCTACATTGTGCATTAAAATCATACCTGTTTTCTCCTGCTTTGAATCTTTCCAGAAACTTCATTGATTGTGCACTAAAATCATATGTGAATTCTCCTACTCTGAATCTTCCCAGTAACTTCATTTCATTATTACATTTCATTGTTAAGTGGCCAGAAAGAAATCAAGATTCATGGCATTGGTATGACACAGATCACGGAAAACAAAGAGTATGAATATCAAAGGTTTGGCATTGGCATGACACAAACCACAGAAAATAGGGAGTACGAATATCAAAGGTTCCAACATGACTCATGCATTCACGCATGTTTATTGGTCATTGCTAGTTCTTCCTCTTTTTCTCATATCTCCGCTAAAAAAAATAGGGTCATTGTCATGGGTCATGAGTCATTGATGAGTGGCAAGATACCCCTATACTCAACCATATGAATACGAGCATAGAATGCATGATCCGGTCAAACTCCATAGACTAACTTCCTACACTCCTCTTGGAACACTTAGGGTTAATTATTCATTATTTTCGTAGACTTACTTGTATTTTTCACAGTGTATGGTTAATCAAGTCTGAGGTATATGATTTTATGGTCTTTTATGTTTTATGTCTTCTATGCTATAAGGTAAAGGGTTAAGAAACTAATGAATAACTCTAACTAATAAACTAAGTGTAAATTACCTAGCATTAGCATCCATTCCCACTTACCATACACACCCTAAACCTATGCAACCGCGACTACCAAATGCTAATTGTTACTGGGATCATCATGTGTAATGCACGTGCTTGAAGTGGTTGTACTGAGGCACTTAACTAGCCTAAACATGATGAGCATCTATTTCTTGATTATCTGTACACATCCTTAAATGCTCGTAATCAAGTCGTACTCATCCCATGTTACTAGGAGACAAGGGGGAGAGAGAATCTAATTGCGATGAGCATCCATTCCTTGATTATCCATACACATCCGTAAATTCTTGTAATCAAGTCATACTCATTCCACACTATGAAAATAATAAATAACATGTAAGAAATAACAAGTAATAAAATCCTATTCCATGCACTACAAGGTTTATCTAGAAAGCTCATCTTTATTATTGTACACAACTTGCGTTCAGGTACAATGTTGCTCAAATAAAGATCCGTTCACTTTGAAACTCCTACTGTGGGCACATGGAAAATATTCTATCTCTAGAGTAATCAATCTATCAGAGTTTTCCTAATTCTAGCATATGATTCTTAAACAAGGGAAAGCCACCTCTTATTTATAGATATGATGGTGCACTGTGATATCGCGTACGCAATATTGCAGGGGAAGATGCGATATCGCATACATGATATCGTGAGGGATGCGGCGATATCACATTCCATCATACCCCCATGACTAAATGAAAATTTTTCCTTGAGTTCATTATAATATTATCAAGTAGGTATGGGATTATTGACTCAATGGAAACTAATGGAATGACATGTGAACAGATCAT
Organism: Gnetum montanum; assembly: GCA_015680685.1. Lineage (NCBI taxonomy): Eukaryota > Viridiplantae > Streptophyta > Gnetopsida > Gnetales > Gnetaceae > Gnetum > Gnetum montanum. The sequence continues at coordinate 142,312 of MNCI01021296.1, read as the reverse complement.
CATTACAAGACACAATAGACTGGTGTTCATGACAACAAGGGTGAACACCTTATTATATTGACATCAGGCCTCATTTGGTAGTTGAGAGAAAAGAGAAGAATAAAAAAGTCTTGTTGCTACCAATGCCAATATTGCGCCTTCCGTTGTCCATCTGTAAGCGCATCATCGAACTTGCTCCTTGCATAACTACTTCAGCACTACTCCATTCCAAGTGCTCCCTTCAAATCTGATCCATTCTTGCATGATCACCGTCTACACACACAACACAATCTTATATTAGCAATGGTAGATGAATTTTAATGTGGGTAATACCTTGCTTCAGTGTAAGTCCAGTGGCTGGGTTGTCGTATGGTTGATTATAGATCTAGGAATATATAAATGATGACTACTGAAGGTGTAGGGGTTAGGAGAAAATTAAAAAAATTAGGCCCCGTACCCCCATGACTAATCGCAAACCTCTAGTAGCGATAGAATGGAGAAACAATAAGAATAAGAAGATGGAGAAAAAGAGACAACTAGGACATCGATAAAATGGATGTCAAGATGGGAATGAATGAAAGAAAATTAATTGCAAAATGTTAAGGAAAATAATTTAACTAGTGCACCAAATAGGAATGTCATTGCGTCCTTCCCAAAGTAGGCTCATGCCCTTCATGCCTTGACAAACCCACATTCAAAGACTCCGTAGGATTTGGGAATGTCCTTTGGAACAAGAGTTAAAGTCTTAGCCGTAAGAATTTACCAAAAAGAAAATAATGTATCTACCAAAATATACACTAATGATACAACCAGCAATGAGGTGAACAATGGAGAGAAGGGTGAAGAGAAGAGAATGGAATGGAATCCCAAAACAAGGTGATGTATAGCCCCTTGTGTTTTTCATGATTAATGTGACATGGTAAATCTCATTCCAACTACAGCCTTAAACCAACCACATCTAGTGACTTCGCATCAATGCACTTGGCCAACCATTCACTAGAATAGCAAGAATGCTTCTACCAAGATCCACCACCATTCTAATGAAACAAAGGAGAGAATGGGAAATGAAAAGGACATTAGTTAGAGGGAATGATTTTCATTCCATAACAAGTGCGTGTAGCCCAAGTTTATTTCGTCTAAGGGATGTGATTTGAATTCTCACTTTTCTTTGTTTTTTTTTTGTTCTATGTTTTTATGTGTGAGAACCACACCATGCAAAGATTTCTTATTTTTATTGTCTCAGCTTCCAATAATTGGGTAACATCAGAACAACAAGAAAACTCAAGAAGAAAACATCCAAGCACCCAAGAGAACGGCCAACACAAGTGCATTAAATTCCCTTGAAGTCACACCCTTTTCGAACCTTGAGTCCTTCCTTAGTTTGAGAAATACCTAGTCACTAATTCGTTAAAGTTCTTATTATAAAGGGACTGTACATTTTCGAGCCAAGAGAGACCATAGACTTTGGTGGATCGATTGATGAAGTGGACTCATTTCTTGCCATATCATAAGAACATACCTTAGTATCAACATCATAACCTTAAGGTAAAAACCAACATTAGCAATCAATAAGAAAATAGTTCATACCATCGGGAAGAACACTTATTGTGTGACAAACTTTCAAGATGGGTGACACACACACACACACACAAAAATGGGAAAATATAATGATGTTGTAAAACAAAAACAAGAAGTTAAAGAAAATTGTAAAACAAAAATGTGCAAAACAAAAATGTGTAAAACAAAAATGTGTAAGACAAAAAAGTGTAAAAAAAAACATGTAAAACAAAAACTTGTAAAAAAAAACATGTAAAACAAAAAATTGTAAAACAAAAAC
>MNCI01021296.1:126674-139822 GCA_015680685.1 Gnetum montanum | reverse complement strand
AAGGGTCTCCTCTTTGTATAGTTGTTAGAACTAGCACCCGGTTGGATATTTATAGGTTGAATATTTATAGCTCTCATGGCATTACGTTGTTACGATTGAGTAGGGAGTTTCCCTTGCATTTTTGGAGTAGGTTGCATGGGAACTATAGGTGGAAGAGGTATGGATTGACTTAGAGGATGGGATGAATGTGAGATGCCTCCTAGAGGAGAAGGAGTCCTCCTGAAGTACTCCCGAACTTGGTAGTGATGTTGGGGAGTTGTGTGACCCATAGAGTCACTTGGAGAAACTGGCTACTGCACATAATAATCATAATGATCTGGCTGCTAGTAAGGGTATTGTTGTGTTGGTGGTGCCATCCCCCATGACTGTGGGTATTGCCACTATTGATGTTGTCTAATGGACTGTGGTAGAGTTCCACTTGGATAGTACGTTAGTGGTTGGTGGAACTACCTTGATTTACCTTGAGGATAAGGTAACCTTTAGGGTGTTTGCCACTGGTTCAGTCTTGGATTAAGCACATACACCCCAGACTCTTGTAAATGTGAGATAATTGGACAACATTCCTTAGGATGGTCATATTGGTAGATCTCACATCCACCATCATTGTCTGTGTCAGAGTCCACAGCCTCATCGGAGATAGGAATTTTCTCATTACCCTTATTATGTTCAGGGCATAAATTTCTTTACTTTGTCTTACTTTTGTCACTACTTTGTTCCTCCTTAGACTCTTCTACGATTTTCAAGACTGTTTCAATTCTTGAGTTTATGGAATCCCACATTTGATCCACCTTGGCCGATACTTCAGTTTTTAGTTTCTAAATCGGCAAGGTTTTCCTGTTCACCAACTTTTCGAGTGGTGACTCATCCTCCTCATCACAGAATTTCACTCCCTTCTTTTGAAGGGAGGTGTTGCAATTGTATTCTTCCACACTTTCCCTCTTGCATAGCTCACCTTCCTCTCTTCCTACTCGTTCCAACAATAATTGTACTTTATGGACTCTAAGTTGTGATAGTTTCCCTTGGGCATAAGTTCTAAGGGTTCTCATTTCATTCCTTAGCCCATCCACAATGTGGCAAAATTGATCCCACTGAGCGTACTCATGGCCCAAGCAACGATGTGACAATTTGTAGTAGCAGGCCATGGTAGCATCCAAGGGTTCATAAGTACCTTTTTTCCAACCTTGGATCTACTTATGTAAATTGGAAACTCTGGAGTATGTCTGATATTTATAGTTGAAAAGTTTTAGCATCGTAGTCTACCTCCTGATGGTTTCTAGTTCTAAGGACCAGTACCAACTCTCTGCTTCTTTAATGAGTGTCCTTGGGAAAAACATAAGTTTTTGTCACTCATTTTCTATATTTCTCAAGGCATAGGCATCGTAGAATGCCTATAAATGATACTACGAATCAACGTTATATCCATCTTCAAAACATGGAATATTATTCATATCTAAATGCTTGATCCAACTATCCTTTTGGTGCCTTGTGGGAATCCTAACAACCTCCATTATTTCAAGCATACTTTGGATTTCAAGTAGGGGTTTATCATGATCATCTCTTTCATGATGCCTATGATATCTTCATGGTTCCCTACTCTCCCTACGTCCTTACCCTTGTCTTCTCTCTCAACTTTCCCATCAAGGTCTCTCGTCCTTCTTACCATTATCCTCACTGTTATGTTCATGGTGGCTATGCCTAGATGTGGAAGGAGAGGGTGATTGGTGAGATGAAGGGGAAGAAGAAGGGGAACCATTGCCATGGAAATGTTTCTTGCCTTCTCTTCTACTACTTCAACTCTAATCATTATGATGATCTATGTGCTCATCCTTAACATGAGTGGTTGTTCCTTCTGCGAATAGTTAGTGTTCATAGGGATCAGAACCAGTGTCATGTATCATTGAACGTAGGTTCTGATACTTAGCCTCCTCACCATCGTGAGGAGGAGGAACGTCATTTGCTAAAGAACTCGTTACAAGGGGTTCCTCATCTCCTATTTCGCTAAGGACATGTGGGGCCTTACCCTTCAAAAGTATATGTTGTTCCTCCTACCTTAAGTACCTCATACATTGTGCTTTTGTGGGATGATAATCCCTCATATCAAAATCTTCCACAACATATTTAGCAAATAATTCCATCATGCTAATCTGTGCCAAAGCACAGAAGAACAAGTTAGGGATTGATCGATCTGGGGGTAACACGATGTTACCTTATAGATCTCTCCATCGTAGTTGTTCATCCTGATGAAGGATGAAGGTAAAGTTTGGAATATACTCATTAGGATGAGTATAGACTATCTTATATTTTTTAGGACTTGAATAGGTTAGGTTATGTGTTTTATGTTGCCGAATGTCTCTAGTATTAGTCCTAGGTGGTGAATTACTCTTGTGAGAAGAAGACATTTTTATCGGTGTGCTATTTCACTGTTATAGAATTTTTTCTGTTAATTAACCCAAAGGTTCATTAAGGCTCCCAACGATTTGAATGATATCCTTTATGTTCTATTTGGCGTACAAACACTTATTCCTTGGCAACAGTGCCAATGATAAGTGACAAGATACCCTTACACTCAACCATATGAATACGAGTGTAGCACACATGATCTAGTCGAACTCCGCAGACTAAATGCCTACACACCTCTTGGAACACTTAGGGTTAATTATTCATTCTCTTCCCAGACATACTTGTATTTGTCATGGTGTATGATTAAGCAACTTTGAGGTATATGATTTTTATGGTCTTTTATGTTTTATGTCTTCTATGTTACAAGGTAAAGGGTTGAGAAACTAATAACTGACTCTAACTAATAAACTAAGTCTAAATAACCTAGCGTCAGCATCCATTCCCACTTACCATACACACCCTAAACCTATGCAACTGCAGCTACCAAACGCTAATCATTACTGGGATCAGCATGCATAATGCACATGCTCAAAGTGGTCGTATAGAGGCACTTAACTAGCCTAAACCTGATGAGCATCGATTCCTTGATTATCCGTACACATCCTTAAATGCTCATAATCAAGTCGTACTCATCCTACGTTACTAGGAGACAAGGGTGAGAGAGAATCTAATTGAAATGAGCATCCATTCCTTGATTATCCATACACATCCGTAAATGCTCGTAATCAACTCATACTCATTCCACGCTATGAAAACAATAAATAACATGTAAGAAATAATAAGTAATAAAATCCTATTCCATGCACTACAAGGTTTATCCAAAAAGCTCATCTTTATTGCCATACAAAACTTGCATTCAGGTACAATGTTTCTCGAATAAAGATCCGTTCAGTTTGGGACTCCTACTGAGGGCACATAGAAAATATTCTATCTCTGAAGTGATCAATCTGCTAGAGCTTTCCTACTTCTAGCCTATGATTCTCAAACAAGGGGAAGCCACCTATTATTTATAGATATGATGGCGTATCATGATATCGTGTACGCGATATTATAGGGGAAGACGCGATATTGCGTCCCATTAGTCATGAACACGATGATCGATGGATGCTTGTTCAACTATTTTTTTACAGTGTGTTTGGTTTGGTTATCAGCAAATGAACCAACACATGGTGAATGGTCATATGCAAGCTCATGGTGCTCCATAGTTATCAAAAATGGGAAATGGTGCAACATGACTGCAACACAACAGAAATGACAAACAATTAGGTTGCAAAAAAGAAACGAGCTTTAAATATAGAACCAATTAGTAACTTTAGCAATTTTTATATTTTAGTAAAATTATGTATATATTTCTTTGTTCATAGATCAACAATTTAAAATGCAATAAAATACAATGATTTTATATATAAAAATTTACAATATTTTTATTTATTGGTATCTAAGAACAATTACCCATCAATAAACTTAGATAGAAGTTACATAAATATTGAGATTAGCAGCGTTCACAAGCCCCAAATGTGTTACGTAAATGTGCTACTTATTGGTGTATTCACCATAGAATAAACCCTAAATTTTTTTCCCTCCATGTTTGTCATTTCACACATTCAATTCATTGTAGACTTGCATTTAATTCATGACAGACCTGCATTTAATTCATGACAAATGCAGTTGTTGAGAATAAAGCATCAGATGCTTTCATATCTTGAAACCCTAAAATTAAAAAATAAAATCAATGAAAATGTGTCAAAAATGTAACGAAACATGTCAAAACTGTTTCAGTCTACCCAGAAAAATTTTGCCCACCAAGTGATGATTACTATTCATGAAAAATGATGTTTTGAAATGGGATCCCATTTCTGCAACGAAAAATGTGAAACTTTATAAATCCATTGCATTTTTGGCAATAGAGTGGTACTCTGTTTTTACTTTTATCATGGCTAGTGCCAATTCTCCATCGTCTGAAAGGTTTTTGATCATCATAGGTGAGGTGAGTTACTTGTCTATTCCTAGTTTAGTTAAGTTGTATCTTTTTATAATGTGGTTATCTTCAACATGGCCCTATGGCACTACTCACAGGTCATTGTTGAACAAAAGTATTAGCAGACATGATTTGTTATAAATTTTGTTGAGGCTTCAGGCTTATGAGTGGTAGGTATCCCTACAGTCAACCATATGAATACGAGCATCTCATGCATGATCTGGTTGAACTTCGTAGACTAAATGCCTACATGCTACTTGGAACACTTGGGGTTAATTAATTCTTGTCTTCCCAGGCTTGCTTGTATGTGTCACGGTGTATGGTTAAGCAAGTTTGAGGTATATGATTTTTATGGTATTTTATGTTTTTCTCCTATGCTAGGAGGAAAGGGTTGAGAAACTAAGACTAACTCTAACTAATGCACTAAGTTCCTAGCATTAGCATCCATTCCCACTTACCGAACACACCCTGAACTATGCAACTGTGGCTAGCAAATGCTAATCGTTACTGGGATCACCACACGTAACGCATGTGCTTGAAGTGGTTGTACTGAGGCACTTAACTAACCTAAGTGTAATAAGCATCTTCTCCTTGGCTAACCATACACATCCTTGAATGCTCGTAATCAAGTTGTACTTATTCCATGTTTTAGGAGTTTAGGGTGAGAGAGACTAATCGTGATGACTAACTGATTCCTTGACTAATCGTACACATTCGTAAATGCTCGTAATCAAGTCGTACTCATACCGTGCTAACAATAGGTAATAAATAACTGGTAGGAAATAACATATAATAAACCTATTCCATGTACTGCAAGGTTTATCCACAAAGCTTGTCTTTCTTGCCGTACACAACTTGCATTCAGGTACAAAGCTACTCAAATAAAGATCTGTTCACTTGGGGACTCCTACTATGGGCTCATGGAAAATAATCTATCTCTGGGGTGATCAATCCATTAGAGCTTCGCTACTTTAAGCCTAGGATTATCAATAAGGGGAGTATCACCTCTTATTTATAGATATGGTGGCAGACTGCGATATCGAATACCCGATATCACAGAGGACAACGCGATATCGTGTATGTGATATCGCATGGGATGCAATATCGCAACGGTCGCAATATCGCATACGCGATATCATGGCTCGTGCGATATCGTGTCCCATCATACCCCCATGACTAAATGAAAACTCGTCCTCGAGTTCATTACAATGATATCGGGTAGATATGGAATTATTGAGGGAATGGAACTAATGGGATGACATGTGAATGGATCATTATTACAAGACTTGAAAAAACTAGTGTTCATGAAAACAAGGTGAACGCCTTATTACATTGACATCAGGCCACATTTGGAAGCTTGAGAGGAAAGAGGAGAGAGAAGAGAAGAGAAGAGAAGAGAAGAAGTCTTGCTGTTGCCAATGCCTAGGTTACACCTTTTTTTGTCTATTCGTAAGCGCATCATCAATCTTGCTCCTTGCATAGCTACTTTTACCATTTCTCCATTCTAAGTGCTTCCTCCAGATCCAGTCCGTTGTTGCCTGATCGCCATCTACACGCACAACACAATCTTATATTAGCAAGGGTAAATGAATTTCAATGTGATTATACCTTGCTTCAGTGTAAGTCCATTGGATGGGTTGTGGCATCGCTGATACGGATCTAGGAATATATAAATGATGATTACTGAAGGTGTAGGGGTTAGGAAGAAAAAAAAAATTCAAGGCTAGGAGAAAATCAAAAAAATCAGGCCCCATACCCCCATGACTAATTGCGAACCTTTGGTAGAGATAGAATGGATAAAGAAAATGAGTAAGAAAGAGAGATAAAAAGGGATAACTAAAACATCAATTAAGTAGATGTCAAGATAGAAATGAATAGAATAATATTAATTGCAAAATGTTAAGGAAAAGAATTTAACTAATGCATCAAATAGGAATGTTAGTGGGTCCTCCCCAAAGCAGGCTCATGACCTTAGTGCCCTGACAAACCCACATTCAAAGAGTCCGTAGGCTCTGGGAATGTCCTTTGAAACAAGAGTTAAAGTCTTAACCAGAAGAATTTACCAAAAAGAAAACAATGTATCTACTAAAATATACACTAATGATACAATCGGCAATGAGGTGAATAGTGGAGAGAACGGTGAAGAGAAGAGGATGGAATGGAATCCCAAGAATAAGGTGGTGTATAGCCCCTTGTGTGTTTTATGATTAATGTGACTTGGCAAATCTCATTCCAACTCTGGCATCAAACCAACCACATCCAATGACTTCGCATTAATACACTTGGCTGAACCATCCACTGGAGTAACTTGAATGCATCTCCAAAAGTTACCATCATTCCAATGAAACAAAGGAGAGAATGGGAAGTGAGAAGAGCCTTAGTTAGAAGGAACACTTTGGTTCCGTAACCAATGCTTTTAGCCCAAAGTTATTTTTTCTAAGGGGTGTTCTTTGAATCCTCACTTTGGTTGTTTTTTTTTTGTTTTTTTTTGTGTTTTGCGTTTTGGTGCGTGAGAACCACACCATGTAAAAACTTCTTAATTTTATTATCTCAGCTTCTGAAGAGTGGGTAACATCAGAAGGGCAAAAAAACTCAAGAAGAAAACATCCAAGAACCCAAGTGAATGACCAACACAAATGCATCAAGTTCCTTTGAAGTCACACCTTTTCAACCCTTGAGTACTTCCTTAGTTTGAGAAGCACCCAGTTACCGATTCATTAAAATTTTCATTAGGAAGGCAACCGTACACTTCCAAGCCAAGAGAAACCATAGACTTTACTGGATGGATGGATGAAGTGGACTCATTACCTTCCATACCAAAAGAATATACCTTAGTGTCAACATTGTAACTTAAGGTTAAAAACCAAACATCAGCAATCAATGAGAAATAGTTCATACCATCGTTCTGAACACTTATTGGGTGACGAACTTACCTGGTGGATGGCACACACACACACACACATACAAAATGGAAAAGTACAATGATGTTGTAAAACAAAAATAAGAAAAGTTAAAGAAATTTCCAAAACAAAAACGGAAAAAGTTAAAGAAATTTGTAATACAAAAATATGTAAAGCAAAAACTTAAAAAGAACTGAGGGCCTCATGTGATTAGCATAGGTGGCCATCTCCCCCATGACTAAATTGTAAGGGAGAGATCCAAAATAATGAGCACCTATTTGAATTTCTTAAAAGTCCCCAACTTCTCCTTGCTGATGTTCTTAGGTTGAGGTGTGGAAGTTGGGGACACTCATATTCCAATGTGTCCATGCCTCTATTGTTAGCATGACTTGTCTCCTCAGTTCATTCCATGCATATTTGTTTGCTCCTTTGAGTAGTTGTTAATCATGAGGTATCTACTACTGGTTGTGTGGTTGCTACATACAAGCATCTTTGTTTCAAAGTTTCAAGGGCACACCTGTTACATGGAGATATTTCCTCCATGTCATCACCTGATGAATCATTGTATGTGATGCATGGAACTTTATTCTTCTCAATATTTCCATAAAAATTTATTTTAGAGATTTGCAAGGAAAGATCACGGATCCCTAGGTACACATCTACTGTACTTAGCCATGGCCTTCCCATTATAATTGGAAAGCCCTCTTCATTGTTAACTTTAATCACCAAGAAATCAGTTGGATATGACCACCCACACACAGTGGTGATGATGTCCTCCACCAATCCTAAGGGAATGGTGATGGACTAGTTAGCCAGCTCTAGATGAATGTTACTCTTCTTAAGTTGGGGTAGGTTCTAGGCTTGATACATTTTTCCTGATATTAGGTTGACTCTGGAACCTGATTTAAGAAGAGATTGATATGGTGCATTCCCGATGATTTGTAAATGAATTAAGGGGCTCCCAAGGTTAGATAGTTTCCTTGGAAGGTGGCCCACCTTGATCCAGTTGGTTATGGTATGTGTTAACATAACCATATGTGTACAAGTCTTTTGGACTGAAGGGTGCTCCGAAGGGTTAGTTTTTGGAGGCATATACATGTACTCAACCGCTTGTTATTGCGAGAGTTTGTCTAGGATCCTGGTTCTGAAGAAGGGCCTCTTCTTTGTATAGTTGTTAAAACTAGCACCTGGTTGAATATTTACAAGCTGAATATTTATAGGTCTCGTGGCATTAAGTTGTTGCATTTGAGTAGGTGATTCCCTTTGCATTGTTGGAATAGGTTGTATGGGAACTATAGGTGGAAGAGGTGTAGATGGAGTTCGAGGATGGGATAAGTATAAGATGTTTCCCGAAGGAGAAGGAGTCCTCTTGAAGTACTCCCGAACTTGGTAGTGATGTTGGGGAGTAGTGTGACCCATAGAGTCACCTTGAGAAACCGACTACTGCACTTAATAACCATAAGGATCGGGCTACCGGTAAGGGTATTGTTGTGTTGGTAGTGGCATCCCCCATGACTGTGGCTATTACAACTGCTGATGTTGTCTAATGGGCTGTGGTGGAGTTCCACTTGGGTAATACGTTAATGGTTGGTGGAACTGCCCTAGGTTACCATGTGGATAAGGTAACCTTCAGGGTGTTTGCTGTTGATTGAGTCTTGGATTTAGCACATACACCCTAGACTCCTCCAGATGTGAGATAACTGGGAAACATCCCTTAGGATGGTCATAGTAGCAGACCTCACATCCACTATTATCATCTGTATTAGAATTCATAGCCACATTAGAGATAGAACTTTTTCCTTTACCCTTGTTATGTGCAAGGCTTAAATTTCTCTGCTTTGTTTTACCTATGTTACTACTTTGTTATTTCTTAGACTCTTCTACGATTTTCAAGACTATTTCAATTCTTGAGTCTAAGGAATCCCACATTTGGTCTACCTTGGCTAATACTTCGGTTGTTAACTTTTGGATCGGCAAGGTTTTTCGATTCACCATCTCTTTGAGTGGTGACTCATCCTCCTCATCACAGAATTTTACTCACTTCTTGCGAAGGGAGGGGTCATGGTTGTATTCTTCTACACTTTTTCTCTTATGTAGTTCACCCTCTTCTTGCACTACTTGTTCCAACAAACTATGTACTACATGGGCTCTAAGTTGTGATAGCCTTCCTTGGGCATAAGTCCCAAGAGTTCATCTCATTTCATGCCTTAGCCCATCCACGATGTGGCAAAGTTGAACCCGTTGTGTGTACCCATGGCCCAGGCAACGATGTAGCAATGTATAGTAGCGGGACATGGTAGCATCCAAGGGTTCATAAGCATCTTGTTTCCAATCTTGGATCTTCTTACACAAATTGGACACCCTGGAGTACGTCTGATATTTGTTGTTGAAAAGTTCAAGCATCATACTCCACTTCCTAATGGTTTATGGTTCTAAGGACTGGTACCAACTCTCTTCTTCTTTAATGAGTATCCTTGGGAACAAGTTAAGCTTCTGCCACTCATTGTCTATATTTTGCAAGGTATTGGCATCATGGAATGTCTGTAAATGATGTTGTGGATTAGCATTGTATCCCCCTTCAAAACGTGGGATATTATTTATGTCCAAATGCTTGATCTAACTATCTTTTAAGTGCCTTGTGCGAATCCTAACAGCCTCCGTAATGTCAAGCATACTTCGGGTTATGAGTAGGGATTCATCGTGATCATTTCTATCATGAAGTCTATGATATCTTCGTGGTTCCCTACTCTTCCTACATCCTTGCCCTTGTCCTATCTCTTGACCTTCTTGTTGAGGTCTCTCATCTTCTTTACCTTTACCCTCACCATTATGTTCATGATGGCTAGGCCCAGATGTGGAAGGAGAGTGTGAGTCGTGAGATGAAGGAGAAGAGGAAGGGGAGCCATCACCATGGTGATGTTTCTTACCTTCTCTTTGGATGCTTTGGCCCTGATCGTTATAACGATCTAAGTGTCCGTCCTTAATGTGAGTGGTTGTTCCTTCCATGAATAGTTAGTGTTCATGAGGATCAAAACCTGTAGAATGTACAGTTGATCAAAGGCTCTGATCCCTAAGCTCTTCACCATCATGAGGAGGGGGAACATCATTTGCTAAAGAACCCGTTATAAGGGGTTTCTCATCTCCTATTTAACTAAGAACATGTGGGGCCTTACCTTTCGACAATGTGTGTTGACTCTCCTACCTTAAGTCCCTCTTACGTTGCATATCTGTGGGATAATAATCCCTCATATCAAAGTCCTCAGCAACGTATATAGCAAATAGTGCCTACATGCCAATCTGTGCCAAGGCACAGAAGAGCATGTTTGGGACTGATCAATCCAAGGCTAACATGATGTTACCTTGCAGGTCTCTTCATCATAGTTGTTTGTCTTGATGGAGGATAAAAGTAAAGTTCATAATATACTCATCAAAATGAGTATAAACTATCTTATATTTTTTAGGACTTGGTTGGTTTTGGTTATGTGTTGTATGTTTCCGACTGTCTTCAGTGTTAGTCCTTGGTGAATTAACTTTGTGAGAAGAAGTCATGTTTATCGGTGTGCTATTTCACCGTTATATAAGTTCTTATTTAACTAATTAACCCTTTGGTATGCACTGAGCCTATATATCTCTTATAATCTACAGTTTTAAACACTTTTTTCCCAATTTCCCCATGGTTAGGATATTGTGTTATATACTTTCTTAACAATGGAAAAGAAAATAGAAACTCTATTTCAATTGCACATTCAACCAATTGAGGGATTATTTTCATGGTTGCCATGCCGTGAATCTCACCAGTGGTACAAATCGATGGCTACGAAAGTGTCCCAAAAAATGATGAGGCTACTCTGATGCAAGTAGTTGCATAGTAGCCAGTCTCCGTAGCCAAAGACTTTGGGGGAAATGCTTTCCGATTCTACAAATAGGTAAAATGTTCATGGAGTTAATTCATGGCCTTTTCTTACAGCACCTCTAAAAGTAGCTATTATTATAATGATGATGATCCATTATCTAATACTTTGCAGGGTGTTTTTAGTGGTGATTGTGGAAATAACCTAAACCATGGAGTTGCTATCATGACTTTTCAGAAGAAGGTGGAGATTATTGGATCGTGAAAAATTCATGGGGAACAAATTGGGCTGATGAAGGATACATCAAAATGCAGCAGAACATTCAAGACAACGGTGGACTTTGCGGAATTGCGAAGATGGCCTCTTACCCTACCAAATGAACCCAGCTTCTCTGACATCCAAAAAACCATGTAGACTTGCTATATTTTCCTTTTTTTAATTATCTATGTCTTTTCGTAGTTTTCTTTTGATGTTCCTTGCCTGGCACGTAGAGGTGTGTTTTTGCTTAAGTTTAGTCTGTTTCTTTGTCATGCTATTTTTTCTTCGACTGTCTGAGCCCTAGCATGGAAGCCCTTTCTTTCCTGTCAGAGTGAAAAGAGGTTAGCATGTATGTAAATGAGATATGCTTAACTTTATTAAACATATATCATAAAATTTTTATGATAATTATAGTTCTTACTCATCTTTATCATGTAATGCATGTGAAAGTGATTTTATATTATATATATTATTAGTTTAATTTAAAATTATTTTATTGTATATTACTTTATGAAATATAAAATGTATAAGATTATAATAATGAAGAAATTTCTATATGATTAAGAAAATAATTATAAATTAATGGGAGTAAAAGTATAATTATAGTACATAAAATAAAATGTTGTTGGCAGTTCATAGAATTTGAGAATTCGTAGATTTGTTTTTTTTTGGAAAAAATCAAGCAAATTTTTATTCCCAAAATGAAGGCTATACATCGATACAGTGTGGGCCAGAGCTGCTAACCTCACACCAACCGTGTACCCCAACCCTGGGTTCCTCGCAAGTGCCTACCGCCGTACAGCATCCCCGTTAGCTATCAAAATGTCCCATCTCCAAACCTTTACATAGTGATTCAGACCAAGACGGGTATGTCCCAGCAGTCCCCCACCCCCACCCCTGACCCCCACCTAGGGGTTTTTGGGGTGTCATGGGTGGAGTCCCTACTCTCCTTGGAGGTTTGAAGTCTCAGAACTAGCTTTCTTGGCCCAACTGCAAAGCGACGTCAATTTTTCTCAATTATCTAAGCAATGCCTATCATGTGGTCTTTGATAACATTATTGATCCATTACAGCATCTGGCTGCATGATTACGGGGGTAGTGACCAAGATCTGACGCTTGCGGAACACTGCAACCTCCCCGTGCCAGTTTTCATAGAATGGTTGAACGTCTAGCTCTAGGTCTGTCATGATTCATTGCAACAAGTTTGTCCATCCCATCCATGTAACCATTTTCTAGAGCTCCGATTTATTTTGAATGTCGATGGTAGGCAGCTCAATGTATGCATGGATACACATAATAGCAGTAATTTCTCCCCGGAGCCGATGGAAGCGATGTGCGAGCATAGCAGGTGGGGAAATATTTGTCCCTTTAAATACCCTATCGTTTCTAGCATGCTAGAAAATCCACAACACAATGATCATCTACAAATTTCTTGAGCAGTCTAGCGGGGGGAGGCCGACCATATGCCATAAGTGTCAGGCCACATGGCATTCATCTAGGAAGTGGTGGAGCATCTCTGCATATTGATTGAACATCAAGTAGATGGTATCGATGTTCATGCCATGTGCTCATAGTCAGTGCATACAGGAAGCACCTGGTTCAAGACCAGCCATCTAGAGGTCTTGTTTTTTTTGGTAGGTGGCATTTCCATAGCCGCATCCATCAAGGCTCCATTGGGAATTAACTTTATAGCAGCTACCGAGGGTGTACAGAAACCTCAGTTTCATGTGGGAGCATGTTGACATGCACACATAGTTGTTG
>MNCI01021296.1:58359-126574 GCA_015680685.1 Gnetum montanum | reverse complement strand
GAATAAGTCGTTGCCTTCCTAATGTGGCTTCCAATGTAAATGGAAAAATGCAGACACCCCCCGCCAGGAAGGAGCAAGCAGTCTTTTCCCAAGACACAAAATTTATTTTCTTTCCACCCTTTCCTCTTTACCATACAAAATCCTAGATTATTGCATCAATTTTCTGGATGACGCTTGTATCATTTGAAATTGTTTATGCAAGGCTGGAATGAAACAAACACTGAGAGATCTACGGAAGATACAATAAGACCCCACCTTCATGCGAGGGTAAGCTGGAAATAAATGAAGGTAGAGTGCCTTGAATGGTCTACACACAGATCAAACAAGGACTTCCCCTAGCGTATGTTGTTGTGATGTGCTGGGTTATATGCAAACGGATGAAAACTAAAACATAAACGAACATACAAAAGGTAAGATAAAAAAAATGTAAACAAAGGCAATGAAAATTGTAACAAATGTGAATGGCATAAACAGAGAACAATGGATGGAAAAATTGTAACTATATGTAGTGATTAACAATTACAAAAAGTGCACCAATCAAAACGTAGTTGTGGATTGATCGCAAGGCGGATGTTTAGCCTCGATGTGAAGGGTTTATAGAATGCTGGGAAATTTATGATTTCTAGTTGTAGGTGTGCAACATAACCAAAATTTCCCCAAGTGCTCAGCGTGACTAAGTCTAGGTAATGCCCAACACATGAGATGATGATGATGTGATTCGCCAACCATATAAATTTGATGAAAATTGCCAACCCTCTAGTCTTGATGCCTCCAAAATTGCAAACCAACAAAAAAACCTCAATTAAGTTTTAAAATGGTGTATTTATAGGATTTTCAACTGTGGGATTCGAATCAAGAGGAAGATCTATGGCTGCAAGTGAGAGAAACGTGGATTGGGTGATAGGTATTTTCATTTTGACTAGATGCATGACATTTCACAATGTACAATGTACAGTGTAACAAATTCTTACGCTGGCATGTTCAATCCAAAGAGTAAGAGCTTGATACACTCAAAGAATATGAATTTTAAAAAGGAATGCTATGTTGCAACAGAGAATTTGGTCTCTGGCCTCTAGATTTGTGGTCTGGCATGCTATTCTTGTTCTTCATCAGCATGTCCTGGTGCGCTTTGGCATGTCCTGGTGTGCTCTAGCATGTCTTGGAGTGCTTTAGTATGTCCTAGCATGCTTTGGCATGTTCGGAAAGAACAATGTATTTTGTGCCCATTTTCAACCTCTGAGACCTATTTCTAGACTAGATCTTCATGTTGATGTCGAGGGGGTCTTGCACATCAAATTTGAGTTGATTTGGTCTAGGATTTGTCTCTTTTGATTGGTCACGCTATTGTCACATTGTGCAGCATGACCTTAGCATGACAAGTAGAAATGCCACATTTTGAATCAAATTTGGATGTTTGATGCTTGTTTCTTGAAGTCCAACTGCTACCTGCTCCCCAAGGTGGTCATGATGCTAAATTTGAGTCCGATTTGATGTTGTTTTGGTCATATTTTGTTTGGTCATGTTGTGTAGCGTGACCTTAGGATGACCTCAGTGTGGCCAAGTTAAAATGACATATTTGAAGTTCAAATCTTGATTTTCTGAAGCCTGTGAACATGTAGAATTGATTCATAGCTCCTGGAAGTTGAGTTCATGTTGAAATTATGTCTAGAGGTGCCTGAATTGAGTGTTTCTTATTTGGTCACATTGTGGTCACACTGTGCAACATGACCTCAGCGTGACTAACTAAAAGTGGCTCAAGACATGTGATTCTAAGCTTAAATCTCAAGGTTTCGAATGCTCGAAGCTATAGGGGGTATCGGTGAAGCTCATGAAGGGTTCGTGTGCTTGAGTCTGGGATGTTTGGACTTGATTTTGGGGCTCCAAAAGTTGGTCACACTATACACACGTTGGTGTTATGTTGGGTAGCATGACCATAGTGTGACCAAAGTGTATACAGCAAAAACCATGCATTTTGAGCCTAAAACCCTAGATATCAGATGTCGGGAGTTGGAGCAATCACCTGTGGACCCTAGGGGGACTTTTCCTATTCAATTGTGTCTCATTTGATGTTTTTTTGGAGGCTCTCAAGTTTGTTCATGCTGTACTCATGTTGGGCAGCGGGATGACTTAGCTTGAGTCTTATCTAAAAGTGCTAGGCTAAAATTTTGTGGTGTTTTCAATTCCAGATGGCAAAGTGGCCATGGAGATAGTAAATCTTGTCATGGTTGCTAGCACTGTTGATGCCAGCATGATCTTCCCTTTGCAGGATAGGAACCTATTCACCCAGTGTGCCGTGTGCTTTTGGATTTTCATTATGAGTGCCTACCGGGTGCATTGTTTATGCTAGTTGTGCATTGGAATGCCTAGGTACTTATCCTTTGCAACCCCTGGTAGAATTTCCAAAATTTGGATGACCTTGCTACGGACATTGGGGTGGGTATGGGTGAGATACAACATGGAATTACCTAGGTTGGGGATGAGTCCCACTTCCCTCTCCATCCTATCTAGCATCCTCAAGAGTTCCTAGGCCTACAGCATGGCTATATGGGTGAAGATCATGTTATCATTTGCATAGTGGGCTGTTAAGCAGTGGATGCCATGGATATCCAGCCCCTTCATGCTTTCCTCAATGCAGTAGGTTTGCATGAGGTCCATCACCAAGAGGAAGAGGAGCGGGGAGAGGGGATCACCTTGTCGAAGTCTGTGGCCCATATCCAATGAGTATCTTCCTCCCTTTTGAATCTGGAGGCACAAATCCATGAATGCTTTTGTAAATAATTTTTCCTACAGAACTATCCTAAGGGCAGCCCAACTTATGGAGTCATAAGATTTAGTGATGTCTAATTTGATGCAGAGCCTAGGGAATCTGGTAATGTTGAGGGACTACTGGATTTCCTGTAGGAGCAGCACCTAATTCTGGATATATGTTAGCCTTTGATGAAACCAAGCTTGGTTCTATCTGACCAAACGTGGCATGAGGGGCATCATCTTAGCAACTACCATCTGTGAGAATAGCCATGAGAGGGAGTTACAGAAACCAATGGGAAGGAAATGCCTAGGGGATATGGGGTTATTCATCTTCAAAAGTAGGACCATGCATGAGTAGTCAATTTCTTTTTAGACCTATTTCTAGGTGAGCATATGGTTAAAGGCGTTAAGAAGATTAGTCCCAAGCAAGTCTTCCAATTCGTAAAAAAATTTGATGGGCCACCCATCCAGCTGTAGGGCTTTATCCATTAGCATGGTCTACAACATGGCATGGAGTTCGACGTGGGAGAAGGTTTGCATGAGGTGCTGGTTGTCAGATGTGGTGAGGATCTATGGGATATGGACTAAGGTGGGGTCTATGGATTGCTAGTGCCAAACCTATTGCAAGTAGTGTAACAGGTTGTCTAGGATGGACAATGAGTGTGACTGTTACCCATGGCCGAGGTCATGAAGCAGGCGTTGCAATTGATGGCAAGTTCCTCAATGTGCCTTAGCCATGGCAAAGAAGAATTTTGTGTGTCTTTCATTGACCTTGAGCCATTGTATCTGAGCCCTTTGATGCCAGTGTTTCTCCTCTTCGTGCACTAAGGTCTACAGCTTCACTAAGAGGCAGAGTTTCTCTTGGGCTAGATTGGCTCTGTGCTCTTGTTGGTTCTAGATGTCCTGTAGGTGCGCTTGTAGTTGTGTCCAATATCCTTTGAAGTTGTACTTCTCCTTCATGGAGAGGGCATTGATTTGGTGTTTTAGGGCCTTGAGTCCATGCTTGAGTAAGTCCCATAATTCTTGCATGTCATTATACCCTTGCCAGATGGACTAGACCAGTTTGCCCAACTAAGGCTTGGCCAGCCAGGTTCGTTCGAATCTGAACAAGCATGGGGCCCTGGAGACGTCGGTCTCTAGGTGACAGATCATGCATCGGTGATTCTAGGCCACACTCATAAGCATGGACTTCCCACTCCAACAATAGCATAACACTGACCCAAACACAATCAATGCAGGACTACACTCGGGCTGCTTCCTATCATCTATTTCTCTAGGTATACCTATAGCCTACGATCGCCAAGTCTATGAGGCCAACACGTTGTAATAGGGTCAGGCATTCGGGCATCCCCTGGGGCTCCAAAAGGAAACCCTTGGTCTTCTCCTAGATGTATAGCCATTGGTTAGAGTCCCCAATGAGATGCCATCAGGAACCTTGTGGGACCAGCACTGCCACTCGAGATAATTCCTGTATGCAGTCTTGCCACACTTGGGCCCCGTAAATGTTGGTGATCCAAACATCCAGGCCCAGTAGATGCACTGTAATGCACCAGTCAGACACATCGAGTAGGGATGAGGATACCTTGCTGAGGACAATGAGTCCTCCAGCCCATCCTCGACTAGGCACAATGTTCCTACACCATCCCTTCCACTATAGCACCTAAGTTTTTGTCTACCGTAATTTTATCTCTTGGAGACATACCACATAACACCCCTTGGTGCACATTAGTTGTTCCAAGGTATGTTGCTTATATGGGGTACCCTATCCCTGAGAATTCCAGGAGAGAACCTTCATGGTGAAATAGATAGAAATTTTTTGTAAATGTCCCAGAGTGTAGGTTGCACTCCCAAGTCAATATACAGTTGCATGGCCGTGTGCCAGGTTTGGACGTTGTCAAGGCACCCAACCTTGGATGGTGGCTGGATGACCTCCATCCCCTTCTCCCATGGCATTCCAAGCAACCTTTGGGAAGTTTGGACCATGCCAAACCCCTGCTAGTGGTGATCTAGTAGGTTAATGGTGGTAACATATACCCACCCCCCCTAGATGACGTGCCCACCCCCCATCTTGGGGATGTGGGGCAAGTTGGTGTAGCATGACCAGGTGCTTGCACCAACTAGGGTGCCACAGTGAGCCTTACCCATCATCTCTAATTAGTTGTCCTGGCTAGTAGCCATTAGGCCACCTCAACCGGAGTCCCCTAATGCCCCCTAGCCCACCATGGCCAAGGCCATCTACTATGTTGTTGCCTAGGGCTGGACCAAAGCTAGAGGTAGCCCCCACTTGACATTGTGAAGCCCCTACCTTACACAATGCAGAACTGGTGGGAGCCAACAAGCCCTTCTTGGCCACCTAGTCCTTTTTCTTGACACGTTTCCAATCCATGTCGATTTGTGTGGGGGTGGCACAACCCTATTTTGTAGGGTTGATGCTAGTAGTGATGTCCACAACTGAGGTTGGGGCCTCCGTTGAAATATTTTCGAACTTCATGCAGACCCGTTCCTCTTCGAGGTCAGTGTCTAACATGAGTTCATCAACCTAGTTAATGGAGCATAGGGATCGTCATAAATAGAACTACATAAAATCCAAATGGTTCATCCCCTCAGTGAACAGGTCAAATTTAATAAACTCACCAAATAGTGGGGACAGCGAGTGTAGGAACTCCACTGATCAATATTCCAGAGGGAGACCATGTAACCAAACCCACACTAATGCTTGTTTGAACAGATATTTATTGCGATGTTCCCTTGGATGCGAGGGAGCCAATGGTAACCCCCATTCCCCATAAAACTAGGGTTCTTCCACCAAGATGCATTCCTTGTTCACTGTCGAGGTGAAGTAGAATAGGAGACGGCCATCAACCAGTCTTTTGACTATCACCATATCCAGCCCCCAAACCAACTGTACCCATCTTCAGACCAACTTCATTCGATGCCGCACTCCCTCTGAGATAAACTTGCCTAGCAAGCTATGCTTGAACCATTGCAGTGTGCTTATAGCCAGGTGACCCACCTTTAGCTATAGCACCATACCCTCCTAGGAGCAAGCTATGAACTCTCCAATACCTTTGGATGTGGCCTACGGGATCCCCAGCCTAACCTCCCTCACATCATTCGTAGCTTTCGCCTGGGTCTCCATGTCTACTTGTTTCGCAATAGCTGCTTATGCTACCATGTTCACCTGTGCCATTGTGTTTGCCTAGGTCACTATGTCTATTTGTGCCCACCCTGTGCCCTCTATCAATGGCTACATTTTCAAATTATTCCTAATTTTGAGTTTTTGACCAATTTGTAGATTTGTTAAATATGTGGCTACAATATTTCGCATCTGAGCATTAGGATATGAATCATTACAAAGTGAAATTACAAATCACTATAAAGAAGGGAAAACCATGAGATAGGTATCAACTAAGCAAATCATGCATGCAACATTGAACCTTCCAATAGTTAACTTAACATCCAAAATATTTATAGAGTGAGGTCACACAATTATCAACCAATTTACAAATTCAAGGTATACACGAAGGAATGTTGTATTAAAAAAAGAAGAAAAAACATGTACTATAGAACAAGATTCCACATATATGATACAATGGATCTTTGTTATCTTTACTTGGAGTATTATTCCAAAAATCAAACATAATTCTTCATAGTACATAATAGTGAATACAAACATATATGACAATGTTCAGAGAAAATTGACTCCAAAAAAGTACTCATATGTCCCCAATTTATTGATTTGGCAAGTCTCTTAGCATGGTATTTTTATATGGGGACAATGAAAAATGTAAGAATGATATGAAACTATGGATTATAATACAAATGTTACTATTTCGAGGGTTAATGTTCATTCTACTAAATAAACGTTTCTTTTAGAGTCAGTAGCACAACTCCTACCTACACAATAGGGTAGATGTGATCCACTAACCAAAATGGGTTCTATCACAAGGATATTACAAAAGATTAGATGTGACCCACTTACCAAAAGGGTCACACCACAACAAGGCTACTCCATCTCTACCACATTTGAAAGTAGAGGTAAAATTCAAACCTACAAACTTTCAACCAAGAAATGAGAATCTAAATCTAAATGGTTTGCACTCCAAGGTTCATGCTAGCTAAGAAGTGTGCAGGGCTTTCACACATAATTCTAGCCCTTGCTCAACACAATCTTTGTGTAACCTATAGAAAAAATTAGAAATTTTGGAGATAATACACAAGTTTGATATTCCGTTTGTCTCACCACTACAACCCCATGGAACACCTACTCATATTTAAACTCTACAATTACAGCCAACTAAAATTAGACTCTTATTGTATCAATTTTAGTTCCATTAAGATTAAGTTATTAAACCAAATATAGTATTAATCCAAACCAATAATTTTAGAGGCAATGCTCAATTAGAAAGTTCTAATTAGACTAAATATATATTTGGGGGTATATCTATATTATAATTATTTAGAGGTATTGCTGAAAAATATGTTTTGGAATTTTTAAAATATCAAAGTATAAGTAGTTATAATAATATAGCCAATCATTATTTTCCTATAACTTAAGCATAAGACATGAAATTAGTTCCTCTACTTATGAGGATGTCATTGGCTCTAAAAGTAGTGCTTCTAGGCCATTTGGAATAATTAAGAACATCGAAATCGAATCTATCACCAACAAAGTAAGCCTCAGCATCTCAGAATCTACCACATTGCTTTGCAAGGCCACACCTAGAATAAGAATCAATAGTGTCATTGCAACAACATTGGATTTAATCATCTTCTTCTTAAGAAATGATTATCACTTAGAGGCAAAATTGGTAGATCAACAAAAGCCTAATCTCTTCAAATGCATATGCTCACCCTCCAACCCTAGGTTTTCCACTTAAGATCATTCCAAATAATAATCCTAATCACCATCCTCACCATGGATGGTGAAAATCAAGCTCCACCAGAGTGATAATGCCTGCAAGCTAACCTCTAGTACCTTTTTTTTCCAATTATAATACATGTTTCTAGGATAAAAAAATTTACCATATTTACAAGATTAAGAACAAAGAACTTAAGTCACTTTTTATGCATATTTGTTAAAAGGAATCCCTATCTTGAAATTAAATCAATTTTTTTCTTTGCTAAAATGAAAATTTTTTAGCAACTATAATCTAATAAGACAAATTGAATTGAAGCTATCATTGTCCTTATTTTTAAAAAAGGGTTAGGATTTCTCATTAGGTTCTTGGTCATAGCATGGTGGAGGTGTTAAGTTATCACTTACTAGCCTTGATGGAAGTAGTTACTAGTGTTATAGGTCATTCGGCTTTTGACTCTAGATGTGGTAGTTTTCACAATACCTACACCCAAGGATGATGACTAATGATCTAGTATATTCTTGTTTAAAATTTTAAAGAAACGTTACTTAGGATCATTACATGATGATAAACAAAAATATCTTCTTTCTATTGAATTATTTTCTACATGTTGTTAAAATGGTGCAATGGTGAGTCGTACTAGTAAAAGATGTGAAGTGTAGAGAGTCCAATATTCAACATTAACATAATAGTGAATTTATGATACTAAGAACATGATTATAAAAGTGCTTTCTTAACAACTTATATTATATTTGTTCTATGTGCCATGTTGAAGTATGAATGAAGAGCAAGCAAAAGGCCCTACCTCATTCAAATGAAATGGAGGAAAGGAACAAATCCATGGAGCTCATACACATGGATGTTATGGGCCAAATGCTCTCTACTAGTCATGGACGTCATAAGTACTAATTGGTGATAGTGGATGACATCTCAAGGTATTCATGGGTGTACATTATTCACTCAAAGAAGTTGATAGAAACTATACTAAGCATTAAAATTAAAGCTAGAAGAAATGATACAAGTAGTTGTTGTGTACAACATTGCCCACTTGTTAGGCGTTAATATCTAGTTATTTTTTAATATTTTTAGGAGCTTAAAAATATCATGATGATGATAAAAATAGATATTTTATTTAGTGTATTGATTTTTTTTATTTTCTTAAATAGGTGGCACTCACGTAGAGAAGTAAGGAGGTGAAGATAATTAAAAAAATTAGAAGCATTACATGAAGATTTGAGATGATAAGTTGAAGCATCTAAATTATGACAACTATCACCATGATTTATGCATGCATAGTATATGTAGACACACATGACATCCATGCCTTTATTCTTGTGAGAGAAAATTAAGAAGGAGAATCAACATTAGAGCTATAAAATCCCATGGGACGAAGGAGGAATTATGTAGAAATTGGAAAAAAAACCTCTTTCCTTTTCATCCATTTTCATATCCATTTTATCCATTCTCATATCATCATTTTCATTATTCTTGTTATTGCTACTTTTTGTTGCCTCTTGCTACTTGCAACTTGTTCCTAGTTACTATTTACTATTACTTCGAAGTTGGAGCAACCTAGTTGCTACTATTGTTATTATTGCCAAATACTAATATTTCTTGGTGTTGTTGTCTACAAGCCACCATTATGTAGTTTTAAACTCTACTACATTTCTTTTTTGATTTATATTATTTTCTATTATCTAGTTAAGTTATTTCTTTTTCACTCTATCCAATATGTCCAGTTAATGTAAACAACTTAAAACTCTTAATTTAGTTTTCTTTTAGACCTATTATATTGATTGTTTAACTCTTCTACTAAGACTATTCCCAAGCTAGTCATGATCATAAGTAAGGCACCTTAGGAAATACCTTATGAAATTGTGCTTTTTGGATGTTGTGCATTAGTTTGCCTTTGTGACCTAAATTTCAAGACATTTGTAAGGTACATGACATCACTTATCAAGCTACATGTGGTTATGAACCATAAAATAATAACATAGCTAAAAAAAAGAATGAAGTAATTTAAGAAATTTTAAGATGCCTTCTTAATCATGTTTCCCTTTCCAACATCTATTGAAACAAGGTAATTCATATTACTACATATATCTTTGGTGGGATGTGATATCGCGACCGTCGCAATATCGCATCCCTCGCGATATTGCATACATGATATCACAATGCGCTGTCATATCTATAAATAAAAGGTGGCTCTCCCTTGTTTCCTCATCCTAGGCTAGACAGTAGGGAAACTCTGGTAGATTGATCACTCCAAAGATAGAATATTTTCCATGTGCCTGCAGTAGGAGTCCCAAAGTAAAATGGATCTTTGTTTGAGCAAACATTGTACCTGAACAGAAGTTTGTGTACGGCAATAAAGACGAGCTTTCCAGATAAACCTTGCAGTGCATGGAATAGGATTTTATTATTTTTATTTCTTACCTATTATTTACTACTTGTTATTTACTATTTTCCTTCTCAACACTTTTCTCCTAGTTAAGTGCCTCAATACGACCACTTCGAGCATGTGCGTTACGCGTGGTGATCCCAGCAACGATTAGCGTTTGGTAGCCATGGTTGCATTGGTTGAGGGTGTGTACGGTAAGTGGGAATAGATGCTGATGCTAGGTAATTTATACTTAGTTCATTAGTTAGAGTTAGTAATTAATTTATCAACCCTTCACCTTGTTAGCATAGGAGACATAAAACATAAAAGAATATAAAAATCATATACCTCAAGCTTGCTTAACCATACACCATGACAACTATAAGTAAGTCTAGGAAGACAACAAATGATTAACCCTAAGTGTTCCATGGGGCATGTAGGCACTTAGTCTATGGAGTTCGATAGGATCATGCGTGCTATGCTTTTATTTGTATGGTTGAGTGTAGGGGTATCTCGCCACTCATCATTGGCGCCGTTGCTGGGGACTAACTGTTTGTGCGCTGAATAGAACATAAGATATCACTCACATTGTTGGAAGCCTAAACAAACCTTTGAGTTAATTAAAATAAGAAAAATTTATAACGGTAAAATTAGCACACTGATAATAATGTCTTCTTCTAACAAAAGGAACTCATCACCTAGGAATAATACAAAGAATATTCGGCAATCAAAAACACATAGCTGAAATTAGACAAGTCCTAAATAATACCAGATAATATATACTCATCCTAATGAGTATATTCCAGACTTTACCTTTATCCTCCATCAAGATAGGTAACATCATGTTACCCCCAAATCAATCAGTCCCTAACATGCTTCTCTATGCTTTGGCACAAATTAGCATGATGGAATTATATGTTGAATATGTTGCGAAAGACTTTGAAATGAGGGATTATCATCCCGCAAAAGCACAACGTATCAGGAACTTAAGGCAAGAGAGCCAACATACACGGTTAAAGGGCAAAGGTGTGCACGTCCTTAGTGAAATAGAAGATGAAGAACCCATTATAATGGGTTCTCTAACAAATGATGTTCCCCCTCTTAATGATGGTGAGGAGGTAGGGTATCAGAACCTACAATCAATGATATAGAACACTAGTTCTGATCCTCATGAATGCCAACTATTCATAGAGGAAATAACAAATCATACTAAGGATAGGCACTTAGATTGTCATAATGATTAGGGTCGAAGCACCCGAAGAGAAGGCAAGAAACATCATCATGGAAATGGTTCCCCTTCTTCTTCCCCTTCATCTCATCACTTACCCTCTCCTTCCACATCTGGGCATAGCCACCATGAACATAATGGTGACGATAGGGGTAGACGAGATGAGAGACCTTGACGGGAAATTCAAGAGAGAGGACAAGGACAAAGATGAAGGGAAAGTAGAAAACAATGAAGACATCACAGGCATCATGAAGAAGATGATCATGATAAGCCCCTACTTGCAACCCAAATTATGCTTGACATAACGGAGGTATTTAGGATTCCAACAAGGCCCCAAACGGACAATCGGATCAAGCATTTAGACATGAACAATATCCCATGTTTTGAGGGGGGATACAATGCTGATCTGCAGCATCATTTATAGGAATTCCATGATGCCTGTGCCTTGCAAAATATAGGAAATGAGTGGCAACAACTTAAGTTGTTTCCCAGGATACTCACTAAAGAAGCAAAGAGTTGGTACTAGTCCTTAGAATAGAAAACCATCAGGAGGTGGAGTACAATGCTAGAACTTTTCAATGATAAGTATCAAACGTACTATAGAGTGTCTAATTTGCATAAGCAGATCCAAGGTTGGAAACAAGGTAATCATGAACCCTTGGATGCTACCATGGCCTACTACTACACATTGTTACATCGTTACCTAGGTCATGCGTACGCTCAATGGGATCAACTTCACCACATCGTGGATGGGCTAAGGCATGAAACTAGAAGAACCCTTGGGACTTATGCCCAAGGGAGATTATCACAACTTAGAGCCCATGAAGTACATCACTTGTTGGAACAAGTAGCAAAATAAGAAGGTGAGCTATGCAAAAGGGAAAGTATGGAAGAATACAACTGTGATCCCTCCCTTTGGAAGAAGAGAGTAAGATTTTTTGCTGAGGAGGATGACTCCCCACTCGAAGAGTTAGTTATCAAGAAAACCTTTGCTGATTCAAAAATTAACAACAATGGTATCGGCTAAGGTAGACCAATTATGGGATTCCTTAGACTCTAGACTTGAAAGTGTCTTGAAAATCGTAGAAGAGTCTAAGGATGAACAAAGTAGTGACAAAGATAAGACAAGGCAGAGAAATGCAAGCCCTGCACATAAGAAGGATAAGGGAAAAATTCCTATCTCTGATGAAGTTGTGGATTTAGACACATACGATGATCGTGGATGTGAGATCTATAAATATGACCATCCTAAGGAATGTTGTCCAATTATCTCACATCTACAGGAGTCTAGTGTAATGATGGAAAATGTCGTTAGCTGGAAAATACAAAACGAAGATTTGTGTACACAGTCTTAACCATGGATCTAGGCGAGGGCGGTGCTGGAGAAAATGAATCTACGATGCCTTGAATAGTCTTGTTGATCAGACAGGGACTTACTCAATCAATAAACTGGTGAATATTATAGATATTCCATGAAACAATTTGATTCTGTGAATTGTGAAAGGAGTAGAAAACAATGTAGATAAATCAAAATAATGACAACATCAACATGACAAGGAGGGTCAGATTTAAGAGAAATGCGCAATTCCAAGATTTGTGCTTTGACCCGAAAATTGAGTATATTGTATACAAAGTTCCAATAGAAAAATTTTCTTATCTTGTGTGAAGCATACACAAAATAACAAGAAAACTATTCAACAAGGAGTACAGAATGGAGTTCGGTATACCTCGTAAGTCAAAGATGGAATGCAAGGAAGGTCAAGCCTGAATATCTATCAATCAACTATTTCTGATCAATAGATCTTGCCAACCGCACCAGATGATCTCTTGATCTTTGATTTTTTCCCTCTGCCCTCGGTAGTCTCTGCTAAAACTGCCAATGATCGCCAATGGAGAGAACTGTATTTTCGCCAAAGGACTAATCGCTCCTGTTGTCAATGCTCAAAGATGTCTCCTGTCTCTGCACAAAGGTGATAACTACCAAAAGTTGAAGATGCCAGCCCTTGTTTCTTCACCAATTGGAGTATTTATAAGTTTGACAACATGTGGAGAAGGCATGGCCCTGATGACATGTGTCCCGAACTTCAAAATACCGTTGACTTGTCCAATTGTATGTTGAAACTGGTTATGTCGCGTCACATTTCTAGGAGAAGGGGCGAAGTACGCTATCAACCACTTTTGCCGAAGTCACCTCGTGATTACACACAATACGCTCATCAGCGTATTGTGCGTGTGGATAACAGGTGCGTGTCCGGTAGGCTGCATTACACTCGTTCATGCTACGTCGCGTAGAAGAGCGTAAAAAACATGAAAATAGTTTATTCAAGCTGTTTTATGCTCATTTATGCCGCAAAGCGTAATAGAGCGTAAAATGGTCAACTTTACAATAAATTTACGCTTGCCTACGCTGCGTAGCGTAATGAACGTAAAGCGACCAATCTACAGAAAGGAAGAAGTTAATCTGCTATGCTTCCTTGGACTCTGACTTTGACTTTCTTGAAGCTCATTACACTACTTTGTGTAACGGAGCGTAAACTCAGCCCTGAGCAAAAGACTTAGCCACATATGTGACAGGTTGCATATTACGCTGCTTAGGCTTTAAGCTTCATCAAATTTACCGAAGTAAGTTACCTCCTGATATCGGGCTATGCTTAAGTAGAGTTACACTAAGCGACACTATGCTATTTTGCGTAATGTAGCATAAAGAAAGAAAACACGGTAAGATTGAAATCTGTAAGGAACTTGGAGACTTAATGCTGCACACCTCTTTGCCATACTCTGTCTTCTAGATTTCTGTTGCGAACCTTCGCCCGAATTGTGAATCTTCACCTGAGGCTGATTCATAATTTCTACAATGTTTCAATGGCCCCTCTTTGTTGATGTTTAGAGGGCTTGCCTGAAAGACGTTGACAAAGAATATGAAACACCAGATAGGTAAAAGTACCAACAACGTTCATCAATGATTACTCAAGTGTCGCCCTGTCAAAGCAAAAGTGGAGAAATGAAGAAAATGGAAGATAGAAGGGTATGGGAAGGAATTTTTACAGAGGTAAGAGGAAAAAGGTTTTGGGAAGACTCAAGTGAGGTTCATGGAAGATGCAAATGTATGAGTATAGCTTTTTCAGGCATAGGCACTTAGGCTTTCCCCTGCTATTGCTTTCACATGGAGTTATGTCGTTATGTTGTAGATGAAGGGGCTTGCATAGATGAATTTTGTTGCATCTGCACGGCCTGAATGAGTTGTATTTCATCCATTTTTCCGAGCCCCCCCCCCTTTTTTTACGTCCAACAGGTGAGTTGCGTTACGCTGGTTCATGGACTTGATTGTAATGCAGATGTGGAAAGCGTATGCTGTGTATGTACATTTTGCGTAAGGGAAAAAGATGGTGGAGATGCAGGGAAGTAAGAACTAGAGATAGGGTTATGGGAAAAATAGAGATGCACTTCTGAGTGGATAGGCTAACCTAGGCGACCATCTCAAAACGTTGTCTGTATTTCACCGGTCAGATGAACGCACCTTTGAATGACATCTTCGTAACAAGTAACCTGTAACCAAAGAAGAAAATAGATGGTACCATTGCTCTATTGAATTACCGGAGAGGTTGTTGAAATAAGTACCATTTAGGGCAAGACAGAGTGAGCGGGCCATGAAGGAAGAACTGTAGCACGAGGCCAGGGTCTTCACCATTGACGCTCGGCCCAACATATCGTCGTCAAAGATTATCAGACTCATCACACCTGACTAGATATGCAAAGCACTAGCTAGGTGAATCTATCAAGCCAAAGCCTGATAGTGATGATGAGCGGAGATCCCCAAGGTCATTTTTGATGAGAACTCCTTTGGGGCTCCGATCGGTGAAACTAAACTCTCAGAGGTGCCACTGCTGCAGTGGGGGCAGTGACGGCATCTCTGAGGGGTCAGTAGTATGCCTTTCAGTACATCCAAGGAATTAGCAGAATGCCTTTAAGGTTGCGATGCTAGGACTATCCCAACATCCCACCCCATTTGTTGTGCAGCTGCACGGAGATAATTACGCTCGCTTGATTTGCATAATGGTGGTCTGTAGGTCCTAGTTTTAAGTTCTGGTAGATTGTTGTTACTGGTTTTAAGTCCCAGTAGACCATGGTCCCAGTTTAAAGTCTGGGCAAATCAAAAAATGCTAGTTTTATGTCATAGCGGATGGTGGTAGAGCTAATTTATGATCTCAGCAGACCACGTTGTGGATGCCAGTTTCATGTTGTGACCCAGGGACAGATCTGTGCTAGTTTTATGTCTCAACAGACGGACACTCACCTGTGCCATTTTTATGTCCTAGTAGACAACTGGCATCAGTTTAGCGTCATGGTAGACGCATGCAGGAAATACCAATTTTACGTCTTCGTGAACCTGTACAACACTGCCAGTTTTACGTCATAGCGGACAGTTACAACTTGCAAGTTTTACGTCATGACAGACGATTATTGCTAGTTTAGCATCATGGTGGATGCGTGCAAGCAGTGCCAATTTTATGTCATAGTGGACGATCAATGCCAGTTTAGCATCATGGCAGATGCGTGAGGAGAGTGCCAGTTTTACGTCATAGTAGACGATTGTTGCCAGTTTAGCGTCGTAGCAGACGATCGTTACCAGTTTAGCGTCGGAGCGGACAGTTGTTGCCATTCCTGATGTTAACATTGGATATGCAGCTAAATGTAGTACAGCTTCAGATATATATGATTCATGGGATTCGGTAACTCATTACTGTTGATATCTGCTAGCTTGAATGCGCCATTTCCATACACATCAACTACCAAGAAAGGGCCCTCCCAATTTGTAGAGAACTTGCCTACTGGTTTGCGAACGACCTTGAGAACCAAATCTCCCTTCTTGATAGGATGTTGTTGAAGATTGTGATGGTGCTTCTACCTCTGCTTATCTTGATATTTTTTGATTGTATCAAGCATCTGTATTCGCTTCTCCTCTACTGAATCCAAATCTATGATCCGAGACTCGGTGTGTTGAGCCTCATTTATAATTGTAGAGAGGGCCATCCGCAAACAAGGAACCTATAAATCGAGGGGCAGCACCGCCTCAGATCCATAGACTAGGTTATAGGGCATACTATCTGTAGCTATTCTACATGTGGTATGATACGCCCATAGCACATAGAGGATCTTTTCATGCCACCGTCTCTTGTTGTTGTCGAGCATTTTCTTGAGTAAGTTGATAATGATCTTTTTTTTCGCTTCAGCTTGACCATTCTCTTGCGGGTAATAAGGCAAGGAAAAAGATTGTCTGATGCCAAGATTGTCACAAAAGGATTTGGGTTCCAGGCTGCTAAACTGTGGTCCATTGTCTGTCACTATAGTCATTAGGAGGCCAAATCTGGTTACAATGTTATCTAGAATGAAGTGGCAGATTTGTTGCGATGTGATCTTTTGCAGAGGAATGGCTTCCACCCACTTCATGAAATACTCAGTGGCGGTGAGTATGAAGCTATGACTTATGGAAGATTTCGGTGTGATAGGCCCTATAATGTCTAGTCCCCATCGTTGAAAGGGCCATGTTATCTGAGTTGTGTGTAGCTCTGTAGGTGACACGTGTATAAGGTTCGCGTAATGCTAACACGTGTCACATGTTTTGACCTTTGTAAGATAATTTTTTTCCATGTACGGCCAATAATACCCTAAGCGACGGATTTTAGAGGCCATGGCTCGTGGCGCTACGTGTTCTCCGCATAATCCCTCATGGACTTCTCCTACTATGCGTTGTGCCTAGTCTTTGTTAACACAAGTAAGCAGTACTCCATCAAAAGAGCGTCTATAGAGAGTACTATCTCCTATGATGATGTACTGCATAGCTCGTTTACAAATAGCATCTTTTTGTGCGCGTGTTAACTCGTGTGGTGGTTCACCATGCAAGAGGTAAGTTTTAATGTTATCATACCACTCTGGCATTCTATCCTCAAGCAGTGAAGATATTTGCACCACCAAAATCATAGGACCTGTACAATCTGTTATTAAGATAGGACAAGTGTCAAATAGATGCGATGACACGTTTAAAGTTAATGTAGCTAGTGCATCGGCTAGTGTGTTATCGTTTTAGGGCACGTGTTGGGCATCGATTTTTGTGAACTGCTTCAAAAGATCTTTAGCCATATCGCAGTAGGGCCGTAAATGTATAGCCTTGTAGGCGTAGACTCCTATTATTTGATTTATAACAACCATCGAATTGCCCCTAATTTCCAGGTGTCAGATATCAATCTCTTTAGCTGTTAATAATCCCCTGAGGAGTCCCTCGTACTCTGCCACATTGTTCATACAGAGAAAGGTCAAGCGGTAAGCGTGGAGACGCACATCCTCAGGTGATAGCGTAATAACTGTGGTGGAACTGCCACCTCTAGTGGTTGAAGCACCGTCGAAATATAACGTTGCTTCGGGGCCTGTTAAAATAGGGCTTAAACTATGTACATGTTCATCTGGGAATTTAGGCTCTATGGTTGCCTGACTGTAAATGGGCAAGGTTATTAATTGGTCAGCTATCACTTGGCCTTTCGTAGAAGATTGACCAATATAACGCAGATCGAATTCTGCCGTGATAGCTTTCGAACGAGCTATTTTACTACTTTCGTACAGATTATGCGTAATAGCCCTAACGATGTTATTTTTGTAGATTATGTTGACCTAACTACAAAAAAGATAGTGTCTACACTTTTTGAGTGTAAACACTAATGCTAAGAAATTATGCTCTACTTCGTTGTACCTCATTTCATATGCACATAGAGCATGACTCAAGTAGTAGATAGGTACTTCTAACCCATCATCCCTCTTTTGACAGAGTAATGTAGCTAAAGCTACATCTGATGTTGTGAGGTAAATGTAAAATGGTTGATCCCTTTGCAGTGGGAAAATTGTTGGCAAGCGTTGAAGCTCTTGTTTCAAGCTGTCAAACGCACATTGACAATTTTCTGTCCATTCAAAATTAACTCCCTTTTTGAGCAAGTGTTGGATAGGGTGTAACTTATCTGTTGGTCTCGAAATGAACCACTTGATAAGTTGCAACCTCCCTTGCAATCTGCGTAATTGCTTGAGATTTGTAGGGGGTGTCAATTCAAAAATGACTTTGACTTTGTCAGGGTCTACTCATATACCAGTTTTCGATAGCACAAACCCCAGCATGCGTCTGGTTTTGACTCCGAATACGCATTTCTTTGGGTTGAGTCGGAGGTCGTATTTAGAGCATCTTTTAAGGACTAACTCCAGGTCCTCTAAATGATCTTCTAACCTTATAAAATTAATAGCTATATCGTCAACATAATCATTCAGTCTCCCTAGGAGATAATCGCTAAAGATGTACGTCATAGCTCATTGATACGTAGCTTCGGAATTTTTTAACCTAAAAGGCATCATGGTGTAGCAAAAGGTCCCCCACGGTGTCATGAAAGTGGTTGTCAATTGGTGTTCTGGGTTGATGCATATTTGATTATAGCCTGAGAAGCCATCCATGAAGGATAAAAGCGCATGCCCAGCGGTTGTATCCACTAGTTGGTTGATACTCGGTAATGGGAAATTATCTTTGATTGTAGCTTTGTTTAAGTCTCGAAATTCTATGCAAATGTGTATCCCTCCGGTCTTTTTAGGAACAACTACAATGTTAGAAACCCAGTCTTAGTAATCGACCGCATGAATAAAACCAGCCTGGTACAATTTCATGATCTCATCATGTACTGCTAGCGCAACTTATGGCTTGATATTTTGTGCTTTCTGTCTAACGGCTTTGATATGGGGATCTAGGATTATGTTGTGTTGTATTAACCTTGGTTCTAGTCCCGGCATATCTTCGTATGACCATGCGAACACTGTGATGTTGTTCTGGAGGACCTGTCTTATGTTGTCATGTGCCTTTTGGTCTAGTAAGGAGCTAACCTTAAGAGTTTTAGTCTCACCTCTATGCGTAACCACATAGACCTCGTTAAGGAGGTCTTCAGTTACATCTCCCGCTTCCAGATCTAATGTGCACATCGATTGTTCTGGCCAGTCTAGAGATGTTTTCGATGTGGCTATGGTTGAGTCATCGAGGGCAAGGTTAGTCTCTACTAATGTGGGACCAAGTTGTCTAATAATTTCTCCATGTGGACCTATTAAAACTAGGAGCGCAGATAAAGTTTCGTCCATTTGTCAATTGTCCTACAAAATTGTCAAATATGAAAGTAATTAGAAAGTTGCTAAGTTGGATGCTATAAGTATTTAATGAATAACACTTGGTTTAGTCTAAAAGAAAAAGGATGTGATGTCACGTCTTTGAGCATGAGAAGATAACTAATTTTTGAACATCCTGAATAGCCTATAATTAATGTGACCTGATTACGAGGAGATAAGAAGCAATAGTTTAAGGTCATTTCGGACCATAACGCATGTGATATCTATTGTAATTGATGCCTTGATTTTTGATTTTCAACTCATACTGACAATAGCATTTGGGCAAGTCTCGCTGAAATCGAGCGTCAAGTCGGCTAATTTTGCATATAAGTAGGCGATTATTTTTGAAAACAGGTTGTTGGCTATCATGAATTTGAATTCTCAGCTGTCACAGAGAGAAGGAGAAAGAGAAAAAGATTGCAGTGCATGATTTGTGAAGGCGTGAAGGTGTGAAGACTACAACAATGGCGCCGAAAGTAAGAGGAAAGAATGTGAAATTGGAAAAGATCGACAAAGTACAGGGGAGCCTACAACGTGCTTCGCAGGCCTTGGTTGAAGTAAGGGATGTCACTCCCCTGAATCGGTAGGCCATCCCTAGCTTATTTGTGTTGCTTTCTGTGATATGCTTCTTCTTTGTGGTGTTTATTAGTTTTGCGTCATTCTGCGTAAATTAGAGTTTTAGGCTATGGACCTCGCATTAAAATGAGGGTTTATACAACAATGTTGCGTCTATCGCCATTGTCTGGAACAAACCTTGTACTGTTGCAAGGGTTTAGGTGATTTCGGCTGTATTGCTAAAGTGTAATTTGTAAATTTTCTATAATTTAAGCATGCAAATTGGAATCTAGACAGTAACGCGTTTGTTTTCTGTACATTATCATGTTGAAACCCGTCCTAATCATCTTGGACATAGTCGGGGTTTTATGTTGTATAAACCCGATCGTACCCAATGTTCCTCCCCCTCAGACTCGGTTGCAGGGGAGGGCTATATGGTTCCGAAAGGGTGCGTTGGAGTTTCTGCAGTTTTTTCTACATAAATACAGCATTATTGTGTGGTCGCATCTATCAAGGGATGTGGCTAGCGCTATTTTTTAACACCTGTTAGTGGGCTCTATGCAGGGCATCCTGGCTTTCTTAACAGATAGAGCTATTGATACTGGTCATCCCCAAGACTGCGAACTTAGCACCAGAGGGTTGACGTGCTTAAGTTAGATCTGGGAAATGGCCAGGTTTAGCTGTTACCATGCGTGCAATACTTTGTTCGTAGCCTGTCATGTCTCGTCTTACTTTCAGAACCCACTAGGCACAGTGTATTATTCGGGTGGGTAAGTTGTTTTACTAGCGGTATTGTCAATATGTTTCTAATGTCTGGATTTGTGCAGCGTAGGATAATAATGTGTTATATGATATAGGTTTTTCATTAACGAGAATGGATTAGTAGGCAATAACGATACATTGACCTGGACCGAGACAACGATAAAGGAGTTCACCTCCACCAGCAACGTACACGCCAGTGTAATGGGGCAGATGTCCTTTGACATTCATGAGTATCCCACTCGTTATGCTAATTTTTTCAAGAATTGTCAGAACCTCGGGTGGTTACATGAAGAATTGACTTTAGACCTGCCCCTTACCATCGCGGACGTGCAGAGGAAACTTCATCTATTTCCTTTACCATTTGGCCCTGGTAAGGTTTTGTTGCTGTTACTAGTTACAGTATATTATATTGTTTTTGTTTTGTCTTCTGGAATGTTGCATAATAGGGTTTTCGCTACTTTGACATGTGCCTTATGTTATCAGTCAGGGAATCCTGGGAGATTACCATCATGATTTCCGGCCGTCAGGCAAATACCCTCCTTTTCCGCTATGGCGACATTAAGGAGGCACAACGCTGGCTCGGCCACATGGAGGCCCTAGTTGCGTTGGTCACCAAACTACGGAAAGCCAGGCTAATGCATTTATTTCTAGCTATAACCCCTGATGTCCCTGCCAGCGAAATGTTAACATTGGTTAACTTCTTTAGCGAGATGGCTGAGCGTTTTTGTACGCGCATGCATCATGTGCATGTAAACTTTGATATCGAGTCTCAGCTATTTGCTGACCTCTTCAGTGTCCCCTCTGACAGTCTTCCCATAGAGGAAAAATTGAGGAGGAGCATCGAATGTCAGGAGGAGCTAGAGGAGTGGCTAGGGACCAAGAAGGAAACTAAGGGGATCCCTTGTGAAAAGATCGAATTAGAGGTTGCCAAGACTATTTATCCCCTCTTCCGAGCCCGAGCCTTCCCCAAAACACTCTCGCAGGGAAGGTTCTTTACTATAGAACAGGCCCATATCATGCGAGAGGTAATGGAGGAAGGGACCCAGTTCAACTGGGTAAGCTATTTCGCCGAGGGGTTATGCACTGAAATGATCAGGCTTCGTCAAAAGCTTGAGTCTCGTTTCAGTGTGCATTTTGCCTTCTTCATAGTTTGCCTTCGGCGTTTTTCTGAATTTTTGGTTGTCCAGAGGAATGGGGTTTGGGTACAGCAGGACCAAGACCAGCTATCCAAACCTTGGATTTTCCATATTTTCGGCACTACTCAGGGATAGGATCCTTCGGAGGGAATTGAGGAGTCTCAATCTATAACGATAAGGGATTTGGTGGCACCTCGAGTGTGGGGCCCTGACAGTGTAGGCGGGGTGGTTCCCACTTACACCGGTGATGCGTTGTGGGGAAAGAACCTAGTTGCAGAGATAGTAGATGCCTCGGTTTAGTGTAAAAGGCCTCGCTTAACCAAGATGCCTACGGAACCAGCGGGTGGCACAAACAGAACTATGTAAGTCAGAGTTCAACAAAGTAAACCTCCGCCTAGTAAGTGTAAAGACATAGTGGAAGTTATTGCAATTATTGTATCACGCAACTTTATTCAAAGTATTCTGAATTTTTTAAATGTGTTATGTGGCATGGAAAGGGAGATCTACAGAGCAGTTTGACCCCTGAAACAAGGGCAATGGTATTACAGCGTGGAGAAGGGGCCCCAGTTTTGGAAGAGGAGGCCCTGGCTGTTAGAATAAGTGACGCACAGACCCTTGCGTGTGAGGAGAGAGAGGAGGTGGAAAACATTGATGCATCCCCCACTACATCAGGTAGAGGTCAGTTTATTAAGAATTTTTTAGGAATTCTATTAATAACTAGAAATTTTGACTGAGTTACGCTACAAATGAGCAAGGTGCATCCCTGTCCACCGTTGTCAGCAAAGTGGGGGGGGAATTCTTTGATAAGTTTGCCTTCATGGAAGGCGTTGTTAATGATATGGTCGAGTGCCTCGAGTGCATGGATCTTGGAGCTAGTATATTACTACTACTGTACGCTTATTTTATTATATAGTTGTAATGTTTTATTTACGCTTGATAATGTTTGTTATCAGGAGCTCGCCTTCGATGGGACCCTACGGAGCCCATTGACTTGGACACAGTGGATCCTTCATCAGATATAGCGGTCATGCCATGCAACATTTATGAGGAAATGCGTAAATGTGCATTACGCTTGACTTGCTTCTTATGGGAGAGTCAAAATGTCAATGAAGACCTTTGGAAGAGACTGCAAAGGTCAGAGAAGGAAAGGGTGTCTCTGACCAAAGAGGTCGGAGACTTAAGATCACGGTGTAAATTCCTGCAGGTGCGAGGAATCGGTGAAGAGGATTGGCGTATGACTGTTACTAACTACACTTACTATTAGTGTGCAAGAGTGGGGGCAGAAAGAAAAAGATCACAAGAATCTGTATAAGTGAGAAATTTTCGCTTATCGTTAGCATTATAGAGATTACGTCATTGAAGCTCAATCCTTGTGTGTGTTCCTCGATGTCATTGGTGCATCCAAAGCCTTTGAGAAGTTCCAAGAGCAGGTAACAGTAAGCGCGTCCACAAAGAGAGAATTTTCTCTTCCTGGGGATAAGACCACAGTCCCTACTTTCTTCCCTGAACCACCTCAATGGACTAGTGTGGAAAAAGGGAAGGTGAAAGCTAGAACTAATCTGGGGAATGGAGTATGGTCTGAATTAACTGAAGATGAAATTATCCAGCGCCTATGGGTCAGTTTAGATCAGCTCCCCTTTGCTGCAAAAGTAGGACCATCACGAGTAAGTTTGAGTGTTATTGAATTCAAATTTTCTGATTTATCCTATCATGGCTTTTATTGATGTATTTATTGTATATAGGTACAAGGAGTGGATGAAGAAGGCGGACAAGATGAGGAGCAAGTGCAGGAAGAAGAGGGTAGTGATGCAGACCGTAATCTTGGGGAGCCAGTGTTAGCACTAGAACCCCATGAAGATGTCATTCCTCATGAAGGAATGGCCTCTAAAAGGGATGGCCCACTCGAGGACGATTTGTTAGGCTTAGAGGCAGACCTAAGGGATACAGATGACAGTGGTATCAGGGGGGATGCATAATTGTGATTACGCATGATTTTATTGATGAAATTTGGACAATGGTAATATGAATGTTGGCGAGATTACTCATGAGATTTTGTGTATGATTTTAAATTTTATTTGTATCTTTTTTAGTTTTATGTCTTTATTTATGCAAAACATAAACAGATGTTCATAAGTTTCATTATTATGACTATAGAATGGAATTGCTAGTTTAAAGCCATTGCGGGCTGCCATGTAGCGTTTGCGTAAGATACAAGCGAACTAGCTAGTTTTAGGTCATTGTGGGCCTTTGCTAGTTTAAGGCCATTGCGGGCCATTGCTAGTTTTAGGCCGTTGTGGGTCATTTGCGTAAGTCTAGAAGTGTAATTGATAAAAATGTAGATATCTACGTAACTGTGCTAATATGACTAGTAAAAGTCAAGAAGCGTAAATGGCGTAAAACGAGGAATATAAATAGCATAATAGATAGAAAGCGTAAATACATGTTTTCATATTAAAGAAAACTATTAATCAAATTTGATAAGCGTAAACGGAAAACTAGGAGAAGTGTAACGATGCACGTCAATTGTTTCTTGATGGCCTTTACATTCAGTGATGTGTAAAGGGGGGGATATTTGTGATCTGACTCCTCCATACCATCTTCCTGAAATGGTAGGTCGGCCCAGGCCTAGCTATCATCATTCATTTCAGCTTGTTTGGGAGTTCAGACATGAGTTTGATCTTCAGGCATCTCGATCTCCGAACGTTGTTCCTCCTCTATGTTGTTGATAGTCCTAGGAGTTATTTCATCATTGTGTATTACTACTTCTCCCCCTACATAAGGGAGATGTATCTCTTGATGTATTGGTGATGAAACTACCCTCAGTTGGGCTAGCCAAGACCTCCCCAGGATCAGGTTTAAACGGGGCATCTCCTCGACAATGAGAAATGTGGGGTCTGTTGGGAACTGATCCCCTACCACAAATTCAATACGCACTGTCCCCTTGACTTGCACCCATGCTCTGTTGAACGACTTTAGGCACGATGTCATTGTAGGACTGATCTGGTCGACCAGGCCCAACTTATCCACTATAGGATAAGGGATGACATTCGTAGCCGCGTCATTGTCCACGTGCACCCTACAGATTCGATATTGACCAACCCGGATGATGATGAACATGGGTTATGTCGTTACTTGACCTTTCTCTGGATCATCTTTGATGGATTTATCATGAAAGGTAAAAGGGGTTGGCTTAGGTTGCTCAATGGTAAGAGGAAGCATGACTGCATGTATCGCTTCCTCTTCGGCTAGTAAGCCTTCATCCACAGGTATAGATGTCAACATACGGACCATAGCCTCACAGTGCTTTTGGGATGTCATAAGTAGGTCATAGAGGATCAACGTTGTGTTCTTCTATTTTAGAGCCTACTTGACCTACGTAAATGCATCGAGGAGGTCCCTTTCTCAGCTGGGTTTCTTATCTCATCTGTCTTCTTCCATTCTCCCTAAGAGATGAATCTCTTGAGGTGAAACAATGTCAGTTGGAGGGTTATGTTTCTTCCTGCCGAGGGGAGGTGGCTATATTCCTGTACCCTTGTCTTGCCCACAAGGTGCAGGTGCAAGGATAGAGGCCAAGGGCCTAGGCTTAGGGAAGCCTAGCATAGTATGGTTTTTGGTGGCATTGATTGATGGTGATGACTAGAAGTTTGTCCCTACGTAAAAGGGGCAGCCAGTGGTCTTGGTACCCTAAGGATAAAAGGCACCTTAGGAGTGGGCGCGGATGTGGCCGTGGCTTTATTGTTAATGTGAGGTTGAGTTATGGCTAGAGAGGGTGCCCAAATAACGAAGAGTGGCCTCGAGATGCCGCTAACTGCCAGTGAAGAGCTTTCCCCCTAGGATGAAGTAGTAGGTATGCGTAAAACAAATGGTTGTTTAGGCAGTACCTTCCCTTCATTTTCCGTACTTACCACGTTGATTGTGTACGGTGCATTATTTACGTTTAACGAGTCCTTGTACACATGTAACACCTGGTTTTCCGGACGGGTTGGACTACTGTCATCTAGTTTCAAAGAACCATCATCAATCATGTGTTGGATGTCGTCTTTCAACGCCTAGTAGTAATCGGTGTCGTGACCACACAACTGATGATAGTCACAAAACGGTCTAGCCTAAAAGACCTCGGAACTGGTGGTTTGTTAGGTAGGGCTAAAGAAGGATTCTTTAGCAATTCACAATGACGCCTGTGATGCTGGAGAGCCTCTTCAGATACCTTCTTATTCTGAATGTATCCTACCCATAATAGTTGTTTCAACAGTTCTGAATGTTTTATAGGTAGGGCTGTATACTTTGAGCAATCTTTACGCTCAAATTTTGGCTTTAGCTAGGGGGGTTTTTAGGGGCAGGTGTGTCTTGAGCAGTGCTGCTTGCACTAGCTGTGGTCTCGAGGGACGCCGCGGGTGCCTTCTTGTTCTTGTTTTTAGCGCCTTCAGCCAACACAACTACTGTCGTTGTTGTTACTTTACCTTTGTCCTTACCTTTATTTTTAGCATTTTTATAGGCGACATACGCTCGGTCTTTGCTAGCCTCTGTAGCATCTTGGATGCTCTTAGTCTAGGTGAAAGCCTGACTTAGCAAGCGAGGGGCAAGGTAGTACAGCTTAGACTTGATGAAATCATTGACTACCCCTTTGAAGATAGCCAGCAAATGGGCTTCTACTATAGGCTCACGGATTTCATTCAAAGTAACAATCCATCGATGTATAAAGTTTTGGACTAGTTCAAGTGGATCTTGCTTCACTCCCATAAGTTGATCTAACATGACCTCCTTCTTTAAGTTGTATTTAAAGTGAGTCACAAATTGTGTTAGGAGCTCTTCCAAGGTGGAGATGGAAGAGCGAGGGAGCACTAGATACCAGTCTAAAGCTTTCCCTACCAGAGACATTGCAAAGACATGGATGATCATATGAGGCCATTGCTATAACAACAAGGATTTACACCTGAAGGTAACCAGGTGAGCATTGGGATCTCCTTCCCCATTATATTTAGTAAAATGGGGTAACGACATCCCCAAGGGCAACGACATCATAGGAACTGCTAGACTGATGGGATCATCCTGATAGAAATCCATGATTTGTATGGTATCAGAGCCAGCAGCCTTAAGACGCTTAACCTCCTCAATGAGGGTCTGAATAAGTAAAAATGCTTAATCTAGGCTTATTGATGGAGAAGTCTATGCAGGAGATGTCATGGGTTGGACAGGAAGAGCTGTGCTAGGCAATGGAAATTGCGCGATGGTTTGGCTGACGGGCGGTGCTATGGGGGCTATCCCTGCGGGTGGAGCAGCCTGTGGAAGCCACCACCCACCGGGTTGAGCAGAGGAATTGGCTGTTGCTAGGTGTGTAGGATGGAAATTATAAGGATATTGTGGGTTTATTTGTGGGGCATGCATGGTAGGTGCGAGTAAGGGTTGCGCAACGTATAACGCAGATTGATTATGTGAGATGGGCGGGATCCACTGACTAGCCGTAGGCTGTTGACCAGATTGCTGCGATTAAACAGTGGTGATGATCTATTGCCTTGCAGGGGGCGGAAACAATAAGATTTGTACTAGATTTTGTATCGGGCAGGTTGTAGGCATGGCATGGGGTTGCACTTGGGGGATGAAATAGGGCGCATGGACGTAGGTACCATCGATGGAATGCTTATTACATGTGGCGATGAGGCCCCCTCCACGTTATTTTGGGATGATATTTGCACTTGCAAGACGGATGATTGCGTAGTGACCTGTGGGATGATAGGAATGTGAGTTTCGGTGGTCATGGTGAGATTAAGGTGGGCAGATTCTCCTGTGAGAGGAAACAAGGGATTTATGTATGTATGAGGGCTAAGAGTATGGTATGAATCCGTGTGTTCAGACTGGGCTGCGAATTCATCTTTCTCCTCTTCCCCATTTTGAGGTTCTAGCATGCACTGCGTAGCCTGACTTCTAGCCATAACTAGTTGGGTCAGGATTTCATGATAATGCTCAGTTAAGGGGATAATGTTGTAAGAGGTAGGGGTGAAATCTTAACCCCCTCTGTGGACCAGCTCAAAATTTTGTTTCACTTCGATCTTGGCTCGGCTAAGTGCAAGCTTTTCCTGGATCTTAACACAAATAAAATTATATTCTTCAGGTGTCACGACGGTGAATACAAGATCTTTGCCCTATAATCTTAACGAACGACATGATGGTCCCTGAGGTCCTATGATACCATAAGTTGGCCCGGTGGCGGTGATGGGATTCACAGATGTGGCACCCAAATCGGTGATAATCATAGCAGCTATGGTTGCATATGCAGAATCCATTGGTCAGATAGATTAATGACAAGAAACTACAGGATCTAAAAGGCGACGGCCAAACAGAATTATAATTGGGCTTTCTACCCTGTAGGATTCCAAGGGAATCATTGTTGTGACTAATCTACACCTCACGATTCTTCGTAAACTTCCTTAGAGGTATTACGTCTACATTTTTATGGACGTGGGTATAGATCACTTACAGGGCTACCCGTAAAATATGGATCGAAGCTTTTTCTGCCATCCTTATAGTGCCAGAAAACTGTAATGACAGAAAATGTCGATAGCTGGAAAATACCAAACGAAGATCCGTGTACACAGTCTTAACCACGGATCCAAGCGAGGGCCGTGCTGGAAAAAATGAATCCGCGGTGCCCTAAACGGTCTTGTCGATAAGACAAGGATTCACTCAATTAGTAAACTGGTGAATATTATAGATATTCCACGAAACAATTTGATTTGGTGAATTGTGAAAGGAGTAGAAAATGATGTAGAAAAATTGAAATAATGACAATGTCAACACGACAAGGAGTGTCAGATTTAAGAGAAATGTGCAATTCCAAGATCCGTGTT
The DNA here is from genome assembly GCA_015680685.1 of Gnetum montanum. NCBI lineage: Eukaryota > Viridiplantae > Streptophyta > Gnetopsida > Gnetales > Gnetaceae > Gnetum > Gnetum montanum. The sequence goes on along the minus strand of MNCI01021296.1, from coordinate 97,883 downwards.
TTGACCTGAAAATTGAGTATATTGTATACAAAGTTCCAATAGAAAACTCAGCTTATCTTGTGCGAAGCATATACAAAATAAGAAGAAAACTGTTCAACAAGGAGTGCAAATTGGAGTTTAGTCTACCTCGTAAGCCAAAGATGGGATGCAAGGAAGGTCAAGCCTGAATGTCTATCAATCAACTATTTCTGATCAATAGATCTTGCCAACCGCATCAAATGATCTCTTGATCTATGATCTGTTCCCTCTGCCCTCGGTAGTCTCTGCTAAAACTGCCAATGATCGCCAATGGAGAGAACTGTATTTTTGCCAAAGGATTGATCACTCCTATTGTCAATGCTCAAATATGTCTCCTATCTCTGCACAAAGGTGATAACTACCAAAAGTTGAAGATGCCACCCCTTGTTTCTTTGCCAATTGGAGTATTTATAAGTTTGACAACATGTGGAGAAGGCATGGCCCTAATGACACATGTCCCGAACCTTCAAAATACCGTTGACTTATCCAATTGTATGTTGAAACTGGCTATGTTGCGTTACATTTCTAGGAGAAGGGGCAAAGTATGCTATCAACCACTTTTGCCAAAGTCACCTCGTGCTTATGCACAATATGCTCATCAGTGTATTGTGCATGTGGATAACAGGTGCGTGTCTGGTAGGCTGCATTACGCTCGTTCACGCTACGTCACATGGAAGAGCATAATAAAACATGAAAATAGTTTATTTAAGCTGTTTTATGCTCATTTATGCTGCAAAGTGTAATAGAACGTAAAATGGTCAACTTTACAATAAATTTACGCTTGCCTATGCTGCGTAGCGTAATGAGCATAAAGTGACCAATCTACAAAAAGGAAGAAGTCAATCTGTTGCGCTTCCTTGGACTCTGACTTTGACTTTCTTGAAGCTCATTACGCTGCTTTGCATAACGGAGCATAAACTTAGCCCTGAGAAAAAGACTTAGCCACATATGTGACAAGTTAAATATTATGCTGCTTAGGCTTTAAGCTTCATCAAATTTACTGAAGTAAGTTACCTCCTGATATCGGGCTATGCTTAAGTAGAGTTACACTAAGCGACACTACACTATTTTGTGTAATGTAGTAGAAAGAAAGAAAACATAGTAAGATTGAAATCTGTAAGGAACTTGGAGACTTGATGCTGTGTGCCTCTTTGCCCTGCTCTGTCTTCTGGATTTCTGTCGCGAACCTTCGCCCGAATTGTGAATCTTTGCCTAAGGCCGATTCACAATTTCTACGATGTTTCATCTGCGGTGTATGTGTTTAATCCAAGACTTAACCAATGGCAAACACCATGAAGGTTACCTTATCCTCAAGGTAACCCAAGGTAGTTCCACCAAACACTAATGTACTATCCAAGTGGAACTCCATCACAACCTATCGGACAACATCAGCAGTGGTAATACCAACAGTCATGGGGGATGCCATTGCCAATACAACAGTACCCTTACCAATAGCCAGACCCATATGGATATTATATGTAGCAGTCAGTTTCTCCAAGTGACTCTATCGGTCACACAACTCCCCAACGTCACTACCAAGTTCAGGAATACTTTAGAAGGACTCCTTCTTCTCTAAGAGGCATTCCACACTCATCCAATCCTCGAACTCCATCTGCACCTCTTCCACCTATAGTTCCCATACAACCTACTCCAACAATGCAAGGGGAACTGCCTACTCAACCACAACAACATAATGCTATGAGAGATGTAAATATTCAACCTACTGTTGGTTTTGATAACTCTAAAAAGAAAAGGCCTTTCTTTAGAACTAGAAGCCCAGACAAACTCTTGTAATAACAAGCGGCTGAACCAATGTACACTCCTCAACCATCTAACACTTCGGAGCGTCCTTCAATCCAACAATAGGGTTGTATGCATATGGTTATGTTAACATATACCATAACCGACTGGATCAAGGTAGGCCACCTTCCGAGGAAGCTATCTAACCCTGGGAGCCCCTTAATCTATTTACAAATCACTGGGAATGAACCACATAAGGCTCTTCTTGACTTAGGTTCTGAAGTCAATTTAATATTACAAGAAATGTATCAAGCCTAGAACCTACCCCAACTGAAGAATAGAAACATCCAACTTAAGCTAGCTTACCAGTCCATCATCATTCCCTTGGGATTGGTGGAGGACATCATTACCACTGTGTGTGGGTAGTCATACCTAGCTAACTTCTTGGTGATTCAAGTTAACAGTAACAACGGAGGCTTCCAAATTATAATGGAAAGGCCATGGCTAAGTACAGTAGATGTGTATGTAGGGATCCAGGATCTTTCATTGTAGATATCTAAAGTAAATATATATGGAAATATTGAGAAGAAGAAAGTTCTGTTCATCACATACAGTGACTTAGAGGGTGATGACATGGAAGAATGCTCAACATCTCCTCTATGTAATCGGTGTGCCCAGAAAATAAAAATTCAAAGGTGCCTATATGTAACAACTACACTAGTAGTAGACACCCCATGGTTAACAACTACTAGAAAGAGCAAACTAATATGCACCAAACAAACTAAGGAAACTCATGCTAATAATGAAGGCATAGACACATTGGAATATGAGCATCACTAACTTCCACCCCTTAATCTAATAACATCAATGGGGAGAAGTTGGGCACTTTTATGAAATTTAAATATGCACTCATTATTTCGAATCTCTCCCTTTCCATTCAGTCATGGGAGAGATGGCCACCTATGCTAATCATTGGAGGTCCTCAGTTATTTTGAGTTTTTGTTTTATAGTTTTTTTTTTGAGAGAATGTTTGGGAATGTATTACTGAAAGAATGGTACACGAGTATACAAGTACAAGTGGGGGTCGCCGCCTCCTAGGCCTACCGGTCCACCTCCTCCTGGCGTAGTTCCTTCCTGATCTGATCCCAGAGCTCATCCATGAGCTGGGCACGCAAGGTCTCCATTGCGAGCGTATGCTGCCTGTTCAGCTGCAGCGCTTGTTCCTGGAGCTGGGCATCGTGGTCGGCGCGCCACTTGGCTAGGGCCTCGGTCCACCGACTCTCCGAGGACCATTGCTCGGCCTCCCGAGCCGCAGAAACCGCTTGTTGAAGTTGCGCCTCCCAGTGCAGGGGGGCGCTGCGGGGTCGGGCGAGAGGGTAGGGTTGCGATGGGAGCAGCGGCCCCAGGAAAAGTGGAGAGCGGCCCGCCGTCGTGGAGTGGAGGAAGGGGGGAAGTAGGGGGGTTAGCAAAACGGCCCCTAGTGGGGGCAGAGGATGGGCCTGACGCCCCCTGCCCCCCCAGACCCTCCACAGGGCCAAAATAAGCCCCGAACGGTGACCCTGCTGCTGAAGGTGGAGGGCCTCGAGGAAGAAACGCGGCAGGTTTACCTGGGTGCCCTCCTTCAAGCACCGCAGGAAGGTGAAATACAGCCCCTGGAGTTTGGACACATTCCCTGACTGCACAAAGAAGCGTTCGACCAAGATGGCCGCATGAGCCCAGAGGCGCGGAAGCGACGTCCGAGGGACCTGACGGCTCTGCGTTCTCGGGGAAAACCCCTCGAAAAAGGTCGTCGAGTTATGGAGGCCACGGGAGGTTGGAAGGATGATCTCCCCAGTGGCCAGGGTCCCCAGGTAGTTGGCCAGAGCAACCTCTGTTAGGCGAATTACACAGCCTCGGAAGAAGGTCTAATCGTCGCGCCAGATGGTAAAGAAAGAGTTGTCAGGCAGGTCAGGGTCCCCGACCAGCCGTTGCAGCAGGGCATCCCATCCGCATTGGCAAACCATCCGCCACAGCTCCTCATCCGCCTGGAAGTCCGTGCAGTCAGGCTCGTACGTCGGCGTATGCCCCATAGCAGCCACAATCTCACGCCACGCCCGGCAAGTCTGCTGGATAAGTTACTGGGGGGGGGTTGCTGCCTGAGTAAAAACTGTGCAATTCCACACCTTCCAGGCGTGCCAAATTAAAAGCGCTGACCAAGACTCTTCGTCAAATTACCGCGGGGGGGTCTTCTGCATGCGCGCCAAGTCGAGCGCATGCAGGGGCAGTCATAAATGAAGTGGTTGAGGGTCTTGGGGTCGTGGCCACAACGCGGACACGTGGGGTCCTGCATGATGCTGCGCTGCTACAAGAACACACGAACGGGGAGTGCGGAGGATTTGAGCAGCCAGAGAAAGATTTTTAATTTCTTAGGGAGCCGCCCATCCCAAACTACCATCCAACCGTCCTCAGGGGGTATTTATGGGTCAAAAGGGTGCGCGGCTCAAGGTGAATCCAGTTCTGATTCAACATCTGCCGCACGTGCTGGCAGAGAGTCATCCAAGGCCTCAAAACATGCGAACTAGACATCCAGAGCATGTACTTCCGGTGAACGATATGGCCCCACTGACTGTACTCCCCCTAAGCACGAGTGAGCCAAAAGACCAGCTGTTGCTGCACCATCGCACACTCATCCTCGAACGTCGTGACCCCCAACCCCCCCGCCGTACGAGGACGGGCCGCGCGATGCCAATTGACAAGATGGAGTTTGCTCCCCCCTTTGCCCCCCCGCCACAGAAAACTACGGATCCGAGCGTTGATCTGGTGGATGATGGTCGTGGGGGTCACGGCGACCACCGCCACAAAGCAAGTGGTGGTCGCAAGGATCCCAGTGGCCACGAGGAGGTGGCCTTTACGCGTAAGGAATCGGTTTGCCCAGTGATTGATGTGGTGTTGAAGCTTGGCCAGGAGGGGAGTCCAAGAATTGTTCCTCCCCCACTGGAACTGCGGGATACCCAGGTAGGTATCGGTGTTCTTCCCAGGTTGCATGTTCAGAGTTTGTGCAACTCGGTGCTGCACCTGCGGGTCCACATTAATGAAGTGCACCGCCGACTTGGTGTGGTTGATTTCTAAGCCTAACTCGGCGGCCAATCTGGACAGAGCCAGGTTGATACACTGGGCCTGTGGGACCGCCGCCCGGCTAAGAAGCATGGTATCATCCGTGTAGTGCTCAACGCGGCAAGCCACCCCCACAATGTCAAGGCCCTCCACCACCGAGGCGCGACAGTAGGATTGCAAGAGGTCCATGGTAATGATGAAAAGCAAAGGAGACAGGGGGTCACCCTGCCTCAGACCTCGACCAGGGGAGGAGAAGCCCCAGAGCCGTCCCCCACATCAAAAGAGAACCCGACGGAGGACTGGAGATGCACACACAGCTGGATAAATCCAGGGTCAAAACCTTTCCTATGCATGATGTCACGAAGGGCCTCCCAGCTAAGCGTGTCGTAGGCCTTCGCGATGTCAAGCTTGAGACAAAGTCTCGGAAACCCCATGGCGCGGAGGAAGTGAATAACCTCCTGCATAATAAGGACCTGGTCTTGGAGGATCCTACCCTAGACGAAGCCCGCCTGATTGTGGCCAACCAACCTAGGCAGGAGGGGGCCTAGGCGATTGACTAGAAGTTTGGAGAAGATGTGGATGAGGACATTGCACACACCAATAGGGCGAAAGTGCTCTGGGCGGTGTGCATTCAGCTGCTTGGAGATGCAAATGATGCGCGAGCAATTGATTTCGCGCCATACTTGCCATTTGGCCAGCATGACGTTGAAAGCATCTAGGAGATTAGGGTCCACAATGTCCAAAAAAGCTTTGAAGAACTCCAGAGACCAGCCGTCCAGACCCGGCGCTTTACCGCCTGGCATGTTGTTGATGGTGGTGGTCAATTCGGCCTCGGAGAAGGGGGCTAGAAGGTGTTGACTGTCCGCAGCCGTGAGCACCTTCGCCATAGGGACGGAGATGGGCAGGGTGGTGCGCTTAGACCAAATCCTCCCCCAGTAGCCTGAGAGCTCATTGGTGATCCCCTGCGGATCAGAAACCACCACCCCAGCCTAGGAACGGATGCTACGAATGTGGGTATCACCCCAGGTCTTTGCCATGGCGAAGAAGAACCTCGTATGCCAGTCCCCCTCGCAGAGCCATGTAACCCGGGATCGCTGCTGCCAATAGAGCTCCTCCTCGCTGTTGAGACTCTCCCAGTTGGCGAAGGAGGTGCATCTCCTCTGTGTGCAGGTCCTCCCCATTCTCTTGTTGCGCCTAGATGCGTCCGAGCTGTGCCCGAACCAACTTGTGGCTAGCCCGAAACGAAAACTTCTCCCCCACCTGGAGGGCCCGGATGGCCCACTTGAGCTGATGGAGAGCCTCTTTGAGGAAGGTCCGAGGGTCCATCCGACCTGGTCGGTAATTAGCCCTGATATCTTCCACCAGCGGGTGAAGCCACAGCTTGGATAGCCATGAAGGTTCGAAGAGAAAAGGGCGTGGGGCCCAGGGCGGGGACGGGCCAATAGACACCACAAGCGAGTGGTGGTCAGAAGCAGCCTGCTCCTGCCCGGCCATGGTGATGGCGGTGCTAAGGAGGAGAGCAGAACTCACACAAACACGATCAATGTGGGTGATAACCCGGTGCGCCCATTTTCGCCAGTTACTCCAGGTGAAACGACAGTTCGCAATGGGCATATCAACAAGAGACAAGCACTCAAGGAACTCCATGAAAGCAGGCACACCCGGGGGGCGGCCCCCCCATATTTCTCCCAGGAGTACAGATGCTGATTGAAGTCACCGACAACCACCCAGGCGCCATGGTCCGGCACCAGCGAGGCCACCCGATTCAACTCCTGGAGCCATAGCTCCCACACCTGCGCCCCATAGAAATTGGTCAGCCAAAACCCATGGGCGTGGAGGTGGATTGTGATGGTCCATGGGGAGGCATCCACCAGAGTAGAAGCTGATCTTGCAAGAATGGCCAGGCTACCGGCCCGGCCTTGGTTGGGGTGCAGGTATGAGGTCCAGTCCGTCCACTGGAGGTGACCGGATTCCGCAGCCACTCATCATTGGCGCTGTTGCCAAGGACTAAGTTGTTTGTGCACTAAGTAGAACATAGGAAATCATCCACATCATTCGGAATCTTAAACGAACCCTTAGAGTTAATCAAAAAAAAATTAAACAATGGTCAATAGCACACCGAGTAAGATAATAATGTCTTCTTCTCATAAAAGCACTTCACCACCAAGGGATCACACAAGAGATAGTCGACAGCACAACATACATAACCACAAACTTCCAGTTCCTCAATAGTATCGAGTGGTATATATTCATCCTAATGAGTATATTCCTGATTTTACTTTTATCCTCCATTAGGAGGAACAACTGCATTGGTGAGATTTGCAAAGTAAGATAGTGTTACCCCTAGATCGGGTAGTTCCCAACATGCTCTTCCGTGCTCTTGCACAGATAAGCATGACATAGCTATACACTAAATATGTTGCATATGATCATGACATAAGGGATTACCATCCCACAGAAGCACAATGTTTAAGGGACTCATAGCAGGAGAGCCACCTTACATCGTTGAAGGGCAAAGGGGTCCCACACGTCCTAAGCAAAATTGGAGATGGTGAACCAATTATAATAGGCTCTTCATCAAATGATGTTCCCCCTCCTAATGATGGTGAGAAGGTGGGGTATTAGAACCTACACTCCACAATTCAAAATCCTAGTTCTAATCCCCATGAATACCAAGTGTTCACTGAGGGAAAAAAACACATGACAAGGACAAACATTCAAATCACCATCATAATCAGGGCCGTAACTGCTAAAGAGAAGGTAAGAAACATCATCATGGTGATGGTTTCCCTTCTTCTTCTCCTTCATCACATCATTCACCCTCTCCTTCCACATCAATATGCAATCATAAAGAGCACAACGATGAGGATAAGGGTAAGCAAGATGAGAACCCTTGACAAGAGAGTCGAGAGAGAGAACAAGAGCATTTGAGAGAATCAAGGCATAGAAGGAAAGTATGGAACCATGTAGGCATCATAGACGTTATGAGAAAGATGACCATGAAAAGCCCCTATTAGCAACTTGGAGTATGTTAGACATTATAGAGGCTTTGAGAATACCTACAAGGCACCAAAAAGATAGTCGGATCAAGAGACTAGACATGAATAATATCCCACGATTTGAGGGGGTATATAATGTTGATTCGCAAAATCAGTTACAAGCATTCCACGATGCCTGAACATTGAAAAATATTGAAAATGAGTGGAAAAAATTAAATTTTTTTCCTAGGACACTCATAAAAGAAGCAGAGAGTTGGTACCGGTCTTTAGAACTGGAATCCATCAGATGGTGGAGTAAGATGCTAGAGTTATTTAACGATAAATATCAAACCTACTCTAGAGTGCCCAGCTTGTGTAAGCAGATCCAAGGATGGAAGTAGGGTAATCATGAACCCTTGGATGCTACCATGGGCTGATATTATGCATTGCTACATTATTGCTTGGCCCATGGTTACACACAACGGGATCAACTACGCCATCTCGTAAATGGGCTAAGACATGAAACTAGGAGAACCCTTGGGACATATGCCCAAGGGAGATTATCTAAACTTAGGTCCCATGAAGTTCATAGGTTGTTGAAGCAAGTAGCTAAAGAATAAGGGGAGCTATGAAAAAGAGAAAGCGCAAAAGAGTATAACCGTGATCCTTCCCTCTAAAAGAAGGGAGTAAGATTCTATGAGGAAGAGGATGAGTCATCACTTGAAGAGTTGGTGAATAGAAAAGTATTACTACTTTAAAAGTTAACAATTGAAGTGTCAGCTAAGGTAGATCAAATGTGGGACTCCTTAGACAGTAGATTCGAAACTATTTTGAAAATCATAGAAGAGTCTAAGAAGTGATGTAGTGACCATGATAAGAAAAAGCACAGAGATTCAAGCCATGCATGTGACAAGGGTAAGGGAAAATGACTATTGCTGATGAGGTTGTGGATTCAAATATAGAAAATGACGGTGGATGTGAGATCTGCCAATATGACCATCCTAAGGGATGTTGTCCAATAATCTCACATTTGCAAGAGTCTGGGATGTATGCACTTAACCCAAGACTTAACAAACGGTATGCACCCTGAAGGTTACCTTATCCCTAGGGTAACCCAAGATAGTTCCACTAACCGTTAGCATATTATCCAAGTGGAACTTCGCCACAACCTATCGAGAAACACTAGTAGTGGCAGTACCCACAGTCATGGGGGATACCACCACCTAGGCAACAATACCAGCAACCAGATCCTTATGGCTATTACATGCAGCAGCTGGTTTCTCCAAGTGACTTTATCAGTCACATGACCCCACAAAGGTACTAGCAAGTTTTGGAGTATTTTAAGACTCCCTCTCCTAGAAGGAACATGCCACATGCATACCATCCTCTGAATCCTTTCGCATCTCTTATGTCAATAGTTCCACTACCACCCTCTCCAATGATGCAAGGGAAACTCCCCACTCAACCATAGCAACGTAACACTGCGAGAGCTANTATTATAAACTTCTATCACTAGGAAATCAGCTGGGTAGGACCAACCACACACAGTGGTAACAATGTCCTCCAAAAGTTCCAAAGGGACAGTGATGGACTGGTCAGCCAGCTCTAGTTGAATATTGCTCTTCTTGAGTGGAGATAGGTTCTAGGATTTATACATTTCTCATAATATTAAGTTGAGTCTAGAACCTAAGTTAAGAAAAGCCTTTTGTGGTTCATTCCTAGCNTAGGAAACTCTCTAACACTGGGAGTCCCTTAATTTACCTCCAAGTCACTAGGAATGAACCACATAAGGCTTTTCTTAACTTAGGTTCTAGACTCAACTTAATATTATGAGAAATGTATAAATCCTAGAACCTATCTCCACTCAAGAAGAGAAATATTCAACTAGAGCTGGCTGACCAGTCCATCACTGTCCCTTTGGAACTTTTGGAGGACATTGTTACCACTGTGTGTGGTTGGTCCTACCCAGCTGATTTCCTAGTGATAGAAGTTTATAATAACAAAGGGGACTTCCAAATTATAATGGGAAGGGCATGGCTTAGCACCATCAATGCATGCCTAGGAATCTGTGATCTTTCCTTGGAAATATGTAAGGAAAACATTTATGGAAAGATTGCAAAGAAGAAGGTTCCATGCATCACATACAGTGATACTGAGGATGATGATGCAAAAGAATGCTCAACATCTCTTGTGTGCAACCGGTGTGCCCAAGAAATTTAGATACAAAGGTGCATGTATGTAACAACCAGACAACAAGAAAACACCCTGTGGTTGATAGCTAATAATGAGAGCAACCTACCAATGTTCATGGAACTAACTGGGGGAATAACCTACGACCACAATGAAAGCATAGATACATTGGAATATGAGCGTCACCAACTTTCAACCCTTAATCTAAGAACATGAGTTGGGAGAAGTTGGACACTTTTAAAAAATTCAAATAAATGCTCATTATTTTGGATCTCTCCCTTTCAATTTAGTCATGGGGGAGATGGCCACCTATGCTAATCATTTGAAGCCCTCAGTTCTTTTAAGTTTTTGTTTTACACATTTTTGTTTTAAAAATTTCTTTAAATTTTTTTATTTTTTTTATTTTACAACATCATTTATACCTTTTCATTTCTTTGTCTATGTGTGTGTGTGTGTGTGTGTGTTATCCACTTTATTTAATTTGTCATTTAATAAGTGCTCCAAAGATGATATGAACTATTTTCTCTTGGTTGCTAATGTTTGGTTTTTACCTTTAAGTTACGATGTTGATACTAAGGTATGTTTATTTTGATATAACAGGAAATGAGTCCACATCATCCATGCATCTATAAATTTCTATGGTTTCTCTTAGCTTGAAACTGTACAGTCCCCTTCTTCAAAATAATAAGAACTATCAACGAATTGATAACTAGGAATTTATCAAACTAAGAAAGGACTCAAGGATTGAAAAGGGTGTGACTTCAAGGGGATTTGATGCATTTGTGTTGACCATTCTCTTAGGTTTTTGGATGTTTTCTTCTTGAGTTTTCTTACCATTTCGACGTTACCCAATTATCGAGAAGTTAAGCAAATAAAAATAATAAGTCTTTGCATGGTGTGGTCCTCATGCAAAAACAAAAAGGCAGTGAGAATTCAAAGTATACTCCTTAGACGAAATAATCATTTGGAATACAGGAACTAGTTATGGAACTAAAATAAACATGTTCCCTCTAACTAAGGCCCTTCTCGCTTCCTACCTTCTCATCTTTCATTTCATCGGAATGGTGGTGGCTCTTTTGAGTAGGCATTCTTGTTACTTCGGGAGGATGGATTAGCTAAATGTATTAATGCAAAGTCACTGGATGTGGTTTTTTTGAGGATGGAGTTGGAATGAGATCTACTAAGTCACATTAATCATTAAATACACAAGGGGTTGTACACCACCTTATTCATTAGATTCCATTCCATTCTCTTCTTTCCATCCTTCTTTCTCCAGTTGTCACTTCATTGCTGATTGTATCAGTAGTGTATATTTTGGTTGACACATTTTTTTCTTTTTGGTAAATTCTTGTAGTTAAGACTTTAACTCTTATCCCAAATGACATTCCCAGAGCCTCTAGACTCTTGAATATGGATTTGTCAGGGCACTAAGGGCATGATCCTACTTTGGGGAGGATCCACTGGCATTTCTATTTGGTGCACCAGTTAAATTCTTTCCCTTAACATTTTTGCAATTACCTCTATTTTTCTCATTTCCATCTTGGCATCCATTTCATCGGCATCACAATTTTTTATTTTTCTCCATCTTATTTGTTCCTTTTTCTTTCTTTTCATTCATTCTTTCGCTACTAGACGTTTTCTCTCAGTCATGGGGGTCCTAGTCCAATTTTTTTGATTTTTTCCTAACGCCTACACCTTTGGTAGTCATCATTAGTATATCTCTAGATCTGTATCAGTCATGTCACAACTCAGCTAATGGACCTTACACCGAAGTAAGGTATCAATTGCATTATGATTCATTTAACCTTGATAATATAAGATTATGTTGTGTGTGCATATGGAAATCATGCAGCTATGCAAGGAGCAAGATTGGATCTAGAGGGAACACTTGAAATGGATCAATGCTGAAGTAGCTATGCAAGGAGCAAGATCGATGGTGCACTTATGGATAGACAATGAAAAGCACAATCATGGTGGCTACAGCGGTAGACTTATTCTCTCTTCTCTCTTCTCTCTCAGCTGCCAAATAAGGTTTGATGTCAAATGTATAAGGTGTTCACTCTTGTTGTCATGAACACCAGTTTTGTCATTTTTTGTAATGACGATCCGTTCACATGTCATCCCATTCACCATTAGTTCCATTTAAGTCAATAATCCCATACCTTCCCAATATTTTGTAAGGAACTCGAGGATGAGTTTTAATTCAGTCATGAGGGTATGATGGAACATGATATCGCATAGGCCATGATATTGCATTAGCTACAATATCACATGGGTCGTGATATCATGTACACGATATTGCTTCTTCTCCCACGATATCGTGTACATGATATCGCAGTCCGTCACAAATTCTATAAATAAGAGATGACTCTCCCTTGTTTCTCCATCTAGATCTAGACCTTAGCCAACCTCTTGTAGTTTTTCCATTATAGAGTTAGAATATTTTCCATGTGCCCGTAATAGGAGTTCCCAAAGTGAACTGATCTTTATTCGAGAAATTCTGTACCTAAGCACACAATTGTGTACAGCAATAAAGATGAACTTTTGGATAAACCTTGTAGTGCATGGACTAAGCTAAATAGGACTTTAATTATTGTTATTTATTGTTCATTGTTTAAATTCTTTCCTAAGAACTTAATTTCTCTCAACCCTCAACTCTCATAGTTAAGTGCATTTAGTACGACTGCTTCGAGCATGTGCGTTATGCCTGGTAATCGAAGTAACGAATAGCATTTTGTAGCCCAGTAGCATTGCATTGGTTCAAATTGTGAAATGGCAAGTGGAAACAGATACTAATGCTAGGTTAATTAAGGCTTAGTTAGTTAAAGTGATTTAATTAGTCTCTTCACCTTTTCCCTCTTAGCATAGGCGATAAAACATAAAAGATATAAAACTCACATGCCTCAAGCTTACTTAACCATACAACTATGAAAAATACAAGTAAGCTTGGGAGGAAAATCACTGATTAACCCTAGGTGTTCCATAAGGCGTGTAGGCACTTAGTCTACAGAGTTCGATCGGATCGCGCGTGTAACGCTCATATTTGTATGGTTGAGTGTAGGGTACCTCACCACTCATAAGGCCCTATATAGAAGGTAAACACATCTTTTTCAATAATAAAGCATTATTTTTATTTTGGAAAAGATCTAAAATCCATTCTCCTATATTATAGCTTCCTATATGTTAATATTTTATGCTCTTTCATTCACATTTTAACAATTATGTTTTATTTCATAGCTTGTAGTTTATTTTATGCTTATGTTTTTTTAGCAATAATTACTTAATCAATTTTAGCATTTAGATTGAATGCTTCATCATTTCTCCTATTTTTCTTGGTTTATTTGTAGTAGGCTAAGTCCATGTTCAATTAGAGATTTGTGCCTTGTGGTATCATTATCATTGGCTTAGTGAAGATTATATCAAATTGAAGACCATATGTAACTACCAATTAAGTACTTTAACACTTATTTCATGGATTTGTTTCTATGAGATTTAGAAAGAAAAACTTTCCAAGAACACTTTTGGCACTAAAAGGAGGATAAATAGACTTTTATGGTGTCATTAATCCATCATCAAGCAACCTATAGGGTCTTTCTAGTACTCATAATTTTTTAATCTTTTCACTTTTGCTTAATTTTTTTTCCATTTGCACTTGATCTTATTGTCTTTGAAGTATGTATGTAGGAGATATTTGTTGATACCATGTCTAGATAAGGTTTTGACTCCTCTTACATTTCATAGGTTCATAAACTAATGGAAACATGGTAACCGTGGCCTCTAGTAGCACTCATGACTTAGAATGACTACAAGGTTTCATGTGCTAAGAAGGACTTGAGTATAGCAATCTTCAAGAAGGAGCTAAGCAGAATGATTACCTATGAAATAATCAATGATTTTAAACCATTCTTACTGAATTCAATCCATCTCATTGAGTTGAATTAGTCCTAAAAAGCCACATTGGCAAAATACTTGGTCATTAGAAATGAAGTCTAGGTAATGATAAGTGCTAAGATTCAATAGAGATAGGTTGTTAGAGGTCAACTCATGGGAAATCCTAACATTAATTTGAATAGTAGGAACTACCAATTCCAAGATCAATAGAGAAAGGAATGTGCTAACATCAATGTTCATGATGTTGATGAGAAGAAAAATTCCAAGGTTTTCCTACCTGTAGACCCTTTTCACCAACCACAAAGCCCCATTTTGCAATGTGTGGACATCATGGGCTCTAGCAATCCATTTTTTGTGCACATGCCTAAAAAAACAAGCATAATTCTACTTTCGTCAATCACATAGTTATCATTCCACTTATGATTAACTTACCACCTACATACAACTTGTTTTGAAACAAAACTATCATCAATCCTATCCTTCTAGCATTGGTGCAAGGCATTAATTCATCACTTAATTCTTTTCAAACCTTGTCCCACATGGTCCCAATTTAGTAATCATATGTTTTTATACATTTTCCTTTACCCTCATTTGCACAGCTCATTTCTTGTCACAATGCCATGCTCTTAGCACCCATCCCTACTATGGTACCTATTTAATAATCCTACCTACTCATAATCCTACGCTAGTTAACCATACTTAAAATAATCCTAGGGTCCCCTAGAATTAATGTTGTTATTATAAGATCTTTCTTCCAAGTTGCATGTGAATAAGGATCAAACCTAAAAGGAAACTATGTTGCACAAGGACAACTCCCCATCTCCATTGCTAATCTTCTTGGTGATCCAATTATTCCTTTAATTTTATCTACTTAGGTTCCCAAGGAATTCTCACTACCAATTTTTACTTAGTACATTGGGGATTCATATCCTACAAATCATGTAATTACTTTTCACAATGGCTACATGATACTAGCCAACTATCCCAACACCATCCTTAGGAGTGATTTTAATTCCTTTACTAGCAAAGCATTGAATGGTATAAATATCTTTCCCATGGATCCATAACATTCTTGGAACCACGTCATCTTCATGAAGAGATTTAAGTACAACATCACTAAGCTTAGTACTTCACAAAAGCTACTAGCAATCAAATAGGCCCACAATGAGTTTATCTCCAAGTTCATCTTAAGATAGATATTTGCCATAATGGAACTTACACATCCATTCCTTAACAAGTAGCTCATAGACATCTTTGAAGGAGATATAAACAACTAGATCAAAGGCAATCTAGTCTATCCTAGATCACTTAACCTCCACAATGTTAGTAATTCTACCAAGTACATCAAGTAAGTTGTAATTCAACAAAAGGACTCGGAGTGGATTAATTTGTACAAAAAAGGCAATAAAGCAACAAGTAATAAGAAATATGCTTAAAATGATAGGAAAATGGTGACATCAGTAAATCAATATTTAGCTATCTTGTCATTAAATAATGGAAGTAGTTGTAGAAATAGGAATCCAAATCCAAAGCACAAAGGTGGTGAGAAGAATAGATTCAATGTTGGACAAAAGAGGTTGCCCAAAGGAAAGTCTCATTATCACAAGTTCCCAATGACCTACATGTAATTGTATAATAGATTGCTTAAGGAAGGACTCCTCATCCCAAAATAGGTCTCATAATAGATAAGAACACAATTCAAAAGGCTTCAAACTTTGGCTAATAATCCTTCCTAGTAGGTGAAGGGAGACCCACCTATCATGAATTACTATAATCCTAACAAGTTTTATTACTATCATGAAGCTATAGGGCACAATATCAATGATCACAACACACTCAAGGATGATGTTTAATTCTTGGTGGAAAAGAAGAATTTATGTTTAACAGAATAGTACACTCAAGGATGATGTTTAATTCTTGGTGGAAAAGAAGAATTTATGTTTAACAGAATAGTACAATCAAGCAACCAAAACATGCAAATTTGTCATAATCTCCTAAACACCAATTTAAGGAGGGTTTCTGCCTTCCATTTGGAGAACAAAGCAAGCCATCCCAAAACATCCTTTGTGATTGATGAGTCATGAATTTGCTGAAGATTCAATCTACATCATGATACAAGTGGGAGATAATGTGTCCCTACCTTTGGTACATGTTGATGATGGAGTCATGACTAGCATAATTTCATGGTTTATTATCAAATGTCCTAGCTTCAAAAAATAGGTCATGTACTCCAACTCAAATTATACTTTAATATTATTTAGAGAAGCTAGAATAGATATAAGAGGCTTGATTAAATTACCTTTATAAATAGGGAAATGTACTACTTTGGAAGCTACATTTAGGTTAATTAGGAACTCTTTAGGGATAAAGTTGTAGTAGCTTACCATCATGTAGTTTTCTTAACTATACATAGGGAGATACACTTTTCATATAAGGATAGGGAAGTAATCATTTACACTAATTTTGAAGTCCCTACCATGTCCCACATAGACATGTTAAAAGAAACTATGTTGGGTTCCCAACTTGTTATCATGGATTAACCATCATCATTAGAAGAAATAGATAAACCCAACATTAGCATTGCATGATCATCTAATTCTTACAAATTCATAAATCTAGGCTTCAGCGAACTAGACATTATAGAATTTGTTAAAAGCATTAAAGGTCCTACCCATTCCCAAGCCAAGAAAATCATTACCAACATGTCTCCTTCTTAAAAATTGTATCACCATTACCTTGTTATCTTCATGCTTTTAATTTATATTCTAGCTTTATTTCAATTAATCATGTTTTCTTAATTTATTTTCTTTATACTATTTTGTCTCTTATTATTTCTTTTTGCTTAATTTATGCCTTTTGTTTTAGTTGAAAATTTTTGAATGCTAAATGAAAAGTTCTAAGAGTACACTTATAGTGAAAAAAGTTTTGGCCAATAGCATGAATTTACAACGGATTATGAGGAGAAGATGGTATTGTTTATAGTACTATTGGTAGTATGATCTTCTTAAATGTCCTTAATGTGACATTTGCTTCAAAGGGAAGGTAATGTCTGGTTAATTGTTTTTAAGGCATTTTGTAGATGGTTGAAAAGTCAAACCTCTATTGACTTCTACAAGCCATACACTCTTGGCCACCTTATATATACTATAGATATAATCTAGTTTTGAAATATTGGTAATTTGTATGGAGTTATTTTTCTCCTCTAAATTTTTTATACTATCTATATATTTCATTGTAATGTGACTTTTCATCCATATGCTATTATTGTTTTACTTCCTCTAGATTCTTAAATTACAACCATCCAAGAATTCATATCTCATTTGAGATCATGCTTTATTTAAATTCTATTATAACATATTTATTTAAATTTATTTAATATTAAAGTTTGATTATACTTTAGGATTCCATAAAATACCATGGGTGATAATTATTTTTTCATAGTTTATTTAAACATATGGCTTATAGGTTCCCAAAGGATATTTTGAACCAATATCAACTTAAGATTTGTTAAACTTTTTAAGCATTGTTATCTTCCATTCAAGTTTGACTAAAGTGGGTGTCTCATGCATCAGCTCTGAAATCCCTTTAGAAGGGAGGCCGTAGCCGGTGGTTCTACTTGAAAAAAAAAATTAAACCAAAGTAAGGTAGATGCATATGTGATGGTAGCTTCCTAGCTAAGAACCATCAAATTATATGGTACACCATTAAGGATGGAAGAATCGAAGAATGTCCTCAAAACTAAATTAAAATGACTCAGATTCCAGAAAATAAAATCGTACAGTGCTATTGATGACATTGTTTGTCATGCAAACGTCAGGCAACAATGGGAACACACCATTTGCTTAGTAGCGAGCGTCAATGAAGACGGAAAGTCACGCTACCGCATCCATGGGTGAGTCAATTCCGAAATCTGCGCTCCAAAATTTTCCAACAAAGCTATGAATTATATAGGGTTTCGAATCCACTTTGGCTTGGGTGGATGGGAAGACCGACGAATTTTGAGTTGATGCAGAATCTGCAATCCTTCACGTCGCTGCGTTTACTACTGCAGCGTCTCCCATACGATGAGATGAGCCGAGAAAATGGAAACAATGGAGTCTTTTCTATAGCTAGATTGCAGCGCCGAGTAACTATGACTGTGATTGATCAGGACTTTTCCAATCTACGTTTCTATCAAAATTATATCTACATTTAATGTTCTATAATCTCCCCTCATCTAGAATGGAGGAGATCCAATCTTATGACATGGATGTATTGCAAGTTTCCACAGGAAAAGCCAAACCATCTCCTTGAATTGGTGCATTTTCATTGAAGGTTTCGGGATTTTCATTACAATAGTGTGGAAACTGTGCAGTGATTGGTTATTTGCATGCCAGACTTTCCTATATAAACAGGTTTCATTCCACCACTTTGATCCCATCTCAAAACAGCTTTGCATATTGGGTTATCATAACAGATGAAATTCAACATGCTGTGGTGAAGTTTACTGCTTCCTGCACTTGTATTGACAAGTGCAGTGCAGGCCACTCATGATAAAGGATTCCCTGATGAAGATGTGGCTTCAAAGGAGAATCTAAGATCTCTGTAGAAGGATTGGGCAGCCAAGCACAGAGCAAAAAAATGTTTCTCATTTACAAAGACAATGTCCTTTTCATCCATTCCAGCAACAAAGCAAACAATTGTTGATACATAAATTTTGGAAAACAAACTTGTTTTAGGAGACTATTGCCTAGGGTGCCTCCTGCATGGGTATGAAAACTAGGAATAGTCTCAGGAGAGTGTTATGTGGCCTTTTGAAAAAACTAAACTAAAAAATAGGAAATTTAGAATTTAAATTAAATGATTGTTTTAAATATAGTAAGTAACTAAAAGAAATAAATTTTCCTTGGTCCCACTAACACTATTGGTCCATCATTGTCGATGGTATCCATTGTCAAGCAGGAAAACTGTGACCACCACCTAAAGAGAGAGAGAAAAAGAGAGATTGGTGCAAGGAGGTGCTGCCTCTCTGGTGGTGCTGCCACAGTTGCTACAATGTGAGAGAAAAAGATTGCCTAAAGGGAAAGAGAGATTGTTCACCATTCTGCCAACCATGTGCACCACCTAGAACACTGTCGCCATAAAGAGAAAGAGAGACTACCCTCCACAGTCTGCATGGGGCAACAGCTACAGTTGCTCAAAGCCTACCACCGTCTACCACCTTTTTTGTGCTGCCATAAGGATAAAGACTATCCACCCACATTTGCAACGCCAAGGCAAGCTACCGCCCAAAGAAAATTGTACATCTCGCATCTTGCAAGTTGGCTACACTGCTTGCATTGTTGCAAATAGAAAGAAGAGAGAGAGAACCCTTCTACTATTGCTAGGAAGACCCCCAAGGATCTGATTTTAAGCTATTGGCTCCTCCTTAGACCCTCCAAAAAGACCTCTTGAGGGATCCCAAAGACCCCCATTTATAGCCACCCATGGATCTCGAGCCATTCAAATACCCACTATAACCTATGACCATTATGACCACCATTGCCCATGGGTGGTTACTACAACTATGTCCACCACCACGTTCTGCTGTAACTGCCACCAACGACAATTCATATCCCACTATCCTATGGTAACTGTTGCCATGAATGGCCACCACCTGGCCATTACAACCCATGTCCAAGGTAACTCCCACCACTACATAACTGCAACCACATATGGCATCAGTTATGCCCATGATGCTTGTCATGAATATCCACCATCCTCGTTAATAGCAAAGACATGTTCTTATGTCCCTTGGCCACCATGAATTGCCACCACCTAGTTGTTACTACCTAGTAATGCCCAAGTAACCATAGCCACATTATCCACAACATTTGCTAAAGATGGGATGCATTTGAGAACACCCAACTACCTTAGAATAACTAAAACAATATAATTTGCAAAGATAGTTATTGAGGCTATATCACGAAAGTACCTATATCCTTCACCATTAAAAGCATCCAGAAATCAATAACAAATATTTGTTCTCTTTTGTAAAGAAAAATTTGGTGCCCTTTGTATACTGAATGGTCACAAAAACCTATAAAATGATGTGTTATCAACTCAACTAGATGCACTACTGAATTTTCTACAGTAGCAACTAGATTCACTACTTTACCTTCAAAGAACATTTCTAAACCAAATCCCACCTCATGCAATAATAATGCTCACTCATCCTCCAAAGGCAGAGGATGTGGCCAGTTAAGTAATCTCATCAAATCTTTATTGATGTAACTTTTCAATTGATGAGCATTGAATACTGAGCTATCAGCCTCCAAAGAGTAAGTGGTCCATTGTCATGATAATGAATATCCTCAAAATCCCAAGCAACAGAGGGAACATTCCCATGTAGTTCATCAACCCCTTTCTCAACACCTAATCCAATAAATTTTCCATTTTTCAAATCTTATTTTAGCAATATACAATAACTATTAGAAATCCAATCGATTTATGAATTAAAAGATTTCAATTTAATATCAAGAAGCTCAAAAGAAATTTGTGCAACAAAGGCAATAGCTTGAAGTAAAAAGAATCAAAATGCATTCAATTTAAAAACACTCTATTTCTCAACCAATCTTAACGTTATCCATTCTCCAAGGCATTAAACAATATACCAAAAACATTAACAAAAGCTTATGAATGGTAAATAAGGCATAAACAACGATAAGATAAAAATAGAGTGGCAGAAGCACAAAATAGGAACTTTGGATTACTTTTAGACTCTTGTAGATGTCCAGGGACTTGGTTAACTTCCATTATACAAAATTTTACCTTTGTCGTATGAACTCCCATAAAAAATAAAAAATAAAAAACAAACAAACAAACCACAATTCCCTTTACTATTAAACCTAAACACTATTGGACACATCATCTTTCATGAGGATGAGATTTAATTCATGCAAAAAATTTTATATTTCTCAAGCACAAGTAGTATTGTGCTTGCTATGGCAGAGCAAATGCTGATGAAACATATAAATACTCCTATGATAACAAAAATTATAAGAATATATTATTTATTATGTTAGCCAAAAAAACTCTAAGAATAAGCAAAGTTGTTTTCCACGCAATTCAAAATACTTTGCAAATGAGCACAAAATGCTATTAATAAAATTACAATAAATAAAACATGTCAATGCATATATGTGTTGAAGCAAAGTTATAATCTACCTAAATTAGCTATAGGACTAAACATGAAATCTTGATTTGCCTTTGCTTTTGTATGGGTTTGATTTTATGAAGCCCATAGCATAATGGGATAGGTATCATTATTGTCTTTTAAGGTTAAGGTATTCAATGCATGTAAAATTTTGAAACAATTGTTAATGATGTTGTTCAAACTGAATTTTTTACATCCAAGGGCCTATGGCGATGATTTCCATGGTGAGAAAGCCCATAGGATTTTTTTTCTTTGTGTCATGGAATCAAAAACCAATAAACATGGCCTGTGCTTAGTAGGGGTGAGGTTGACCTCAACACTTACTCCCAAACTTTAATTGCATGCAAATGTAAGATAGCAAAATCACAAAATTTTAAAAGGAAATGCAATAGATAGAGAAACAAAAACATAAAAAAAGAAAAGATGAATGGAAACTTGAAAGTGAGCTATACTAATGTAAGTATGATTAAAATAACCATATAATCAAAAGAGAACTAGATGTGGGCCACCCTTACCACACCATCTTATTTAATTAAAATCCAAATATATAATATATTATTTTAACTACATGGATATATATATAATTAAAATATAACTAAGATCACATTCCCAATCTTTTTACAAGGTAAAAGTCAAAGGCATGCAAACTACTTTCAGCACAAGATCCATACTAAACTTAATGAGGAGGATAGGCTCACGTTAGATCATGGCTAGCGGCAACTTTCAGATTTTTCCTTGGGGTTATCTCTCCTTTTTTTTTCTTTTTTCCTTTTTTTCTTGACATTGAGAAAGGGGATGGATGAAAAAGGATTGTTTTCTTTTATCATTTTTTTTCTAAAAGGGGAAAATGAAGGCTAGTGTAAGGATTGCTGCTAGACCCCATCACACTTAAGAACTTATTACAGTGCCAATGAACATAGTCCTCGTTCTTTTTTCTTTTTTCTTTTTTGAGGAAACTCTGCTCATGTTGTACTTCATTCTTAAGGAAGGAATTTCAACACGAATCTAGCTAATGAGCTGGATTCCCAAAGAACACGGTCCTTTTGAAAATTTACCCATGGTGTACTTCAACCCTCATGTATGCCTTTAATTATAATTTGATGGCATCATAGTAGGTCTCCTTGGTGGCTAAGGGTTCTCTAGTGGAAATGAACACACTTCATGTGGTTCATAGGGTAGCCATGGATCATCACACAAGGGCTAGGGCTTAATGGGGTTTTCGAAGGTCACCTAGTGATTATAGCTAACCATTCTTCAACATCACCTATCCTACACTCACATGATCATGATGATTACATGATAAGTTAGCACAAATTTCATGCTCCATAATCCAACATTATTAAAGAAACTAAAAGCTTGAAAAAAAACTGAGAAGAATCATAGCATTATTGAAATATATAGTATAAAAAATATTTTTTGTAATATTAATAAGAAATATTATATAAAGCATCATACTAACATTATTTTCCAATGGTGCTTTGATGACCCAACACCTAGTAACTCAAAAGACCATAACGATTATTAAAATCATATGCAAAGCAAAAATCAAAACAATATGCCAAGAAAGAAATAATGGAAATGCAAAGAAAATATGCAAATGCAACTATATACAAATGAAATGCATGGCAAAGAGGAATAAAGCATGCAACTAAGAATCTACTAGGGGTTTACGTGGGGCACCTAAGTAGAAATGCTTCAAATGAAATGTGTTAAAATTCCTATGTAACCTATATCCTTGCACGCCAAAAATTTCGTAAACATTAGGGTCAATGACATCTTTAGCTCAGAATGGGCCTAAGCAAAGAAAAGAGAACTTACCTTGAAGATTTTCTTGGTCAAATGTTCTACCTCTTTCCAGGACTAGGTCTCCTATCTTAAATAATTTACCAACAACCTTCCTATCAAGACATCATTTAACAATTTTTTGATGCTTAAGATTACGAAAATTAAGACCTAAGCTAAACTTGCTTGTTTATTTTCTATCAATTTTTTCTTTGATATAAGTTTCAATGACAGGTCTAGGTCTTTATAGGTTATCAAATATAGCCTTTCTAGAAGCATGTTCCATGGATGTGTTGTTAAAATCTAGTACACCTTTAAATGTTTTAAGAAGTAGGATCTATTTACATCTTTATCTTCCCCTAAAGGTAGTGGATCACTGAGAAGAAATCCCTTTTCATTATGATAAGGCAAGGTATTTTCAAAAATTTCTTCACATTCACTAGATGTTTGATAGGCTTTGGTGGAATCTGTATGAGAAAATGAATTTATTTTAATAATTTCACTCATGTGATCATTTATATCATGTTCACCACATTGAACCTCAATGACTCCAACATAAAGATTAATGTTTCNGTTGGGATCACTTACCATTACTTGCTCCAATAAGGAAACCTCTTCATTTTTTGTTTCATGAGGTACATTAAGGACCATAATAGGAGGTTTTCCATTTTTTTGACCTTGGGTGTTGTCACCATATAATGCTAAAAATTGAGGAAAAGTCTTCTCAGAATGTTGCTTAGTGTTATGGAGGCAACAATAATTGTCATTGACTGATGAACTAGGATTTTTTGGTTTTATAAGATCCTTGTTGTTTCTCTTTAATTCAACTACTTCATTGGAAAGTTTTTGAAGCAAAGTTAATATTTGGATTATTTGATCTTGACCTTGATTCATGGGTTCAACAAAATTAGATACCTTGCTTGAGTTTATGATAGACTAAATTAAGGCCTTCGATTGATCCTCATTCAAACTAGTGTTAGATGGTAGGAATGGAGAAGATGTGGGATCTTAAAAGTAGTCATTTGTAGGTTGAGTCATTTGAAGGGGAATGGGAGTTTGAAACATAGTATTGGCCAATGGAAAATTTGGTAGAGGTAGAGTGTTAGATGGCATGGGATTACTAATGCTCAACATACCGAATTGAGTTTGAATGCTATTCATAAGGATGATTTGTTCTAACTCCACGACTTTAGCCATTGCTTCCTATATTTCTATTATGTTTGAATTAGATTTGATGACATAGGCAAATAATGGATCAATGGTAAAGAGGTAAAAGTTGAGGATGCCATCGGGTTGTGGTCACATTTCACTTGGCACATAGACCAACTGGTGAAGGAATCTTAGGTTGTAATCCTAGATGTTTTCCCTAAGTATCTTTCTTAAGCTTGTGAAGTTACTTGATGCAATTGTAGGGCTCATGAATTTGTCAAATTAAATCAAAAACTTATATTTGAACTCCTAACATGAGCCAATGAAGGCATTAGGGAGCATTATAAACCATAGGACTACTTTATTTTTGAATGTTATAACAAAAACCCTACATGCCACATCATTTTGTATAATGTTATGGATGCCTAGTAAGGTTTCAAAACATTGTATATGTTAGCGGGCATCACTTGTAGGGATTGTAGGGTTGTAGAATAAGTTTATGTTTTGGAGTGATTTTGGGATATCATGGTAGTTAGTAAAGTTAAAGGGGTTGATGACCAAAGGATTCGAGGGTTGATTAGTTGTCATCCTAGTCCAACTTTTCCTAAAAATAAAACTTGGGAAATGTGAAGCTCTTTCTTTCCTTAATGTAAAGTGATGTGTAGTTGGTCGGCTAGGGGTAAAAGAGAGTTCACTCATAAAACAAAAGTATTGAAAATAAATGTTAAAATAAAACTATAAAATTTCATGAAAGGAAATGGATATTGTGATAAATATATATATATATACACACACACTATTTTAAAAAAAATTTAAAAAGAAAAATAAATGTATAAAATTGCAATACTTATACAATTAAAAAGGTCAACAATAAAATACAAAATTTTAGAAAAAAAATAAATTTAAAATTGCATAATTAAATAAAACCATCTTACCTATCCTAGGACTAAGGTAACGACCACCAAAATACAAATTCAATAATGGTACTGAGAAATGAGGTTTTTAAAAAAAAAAATAAAGAAAAATGGGTGATGAGACCTGAAATTTTTTAAGAAATGAACTTTTGAGAATAGAAAATAAACGTTTTGAAATTTCTTTAAAAAAAATTTCAAGACAATGGCTAAAAAAAATTGAAATAAGTTAAATGAAATTTTCAAGAAATAAAAATAAAATAGGGATTTGAAAGGGACAAAAAATAGATATTTTAGAAAAGGAGATAGCAATGACTAGAAAAATGGCAAGAAAAGCTAATAAAGAAAAGGCAAGAGAAAGACCCTCATTCTAGAGCCAAAAAGGTGTTGATGCATAAAATTTGGATACACCAACACTAGAAAGGAAAACTCGTTTTAGGAGACTATTGCCGAGGGCACCTCCCGTATGGGTACAGAAATCTAGGAGTCTCAGTTAGCAAGGGCTACAAGGCTTTTTGCAAATAATAAACTAAAAAAAATTTAAAATTTAAATTAAATAATTATCTTAAATATAGTAACTAAAAGAAATGAATTTTCCTTCATCATGTTGATGCTATAGGTCGATGACAGTTGATAGTGTCAACTGTTGGGCAGGAAGACCATGATCACCATGAAAGAGGGACAAAGAGAAAGAGAGAGAGATTGACAAGGAAAGGTACTACCTCTCTAGTGTTGCTACTATAGTTGGTACAATGTAAGAGGGGAAAACTCCTTGCATGATAAGAAGCTAAAAGGAAAATGAGAGAGATCATTTGTCATTCTGCCAACCACATGCACCACCTGGAATGTTGCCCTTGTAGAGAGAAAGAGGGAGTGAGTAGGAGGAGAAAGAGAGACTACCTACTACAATTTTCATGGGGTAGAAACTATAGTTGCTTAAAACCTACCACTATTTTCCACCTCTAGTGCACTACTATAGAGAGAAAGATTCTCCACCCACATCTACACCATTGAGACAAGCTGTCAGTCCAAAGAAAATCACACATCTCTCATGCATATAGAAAGAGGACAGAGAAAACCCTCCTACTATTGCTAGGAAGACCCCCATTGATCTGATTTTGAGCCATTGTCTCATCCCTAAACCCTACCAAAAGACTAGCATAGAAGGCCCCTTGATGATTCTCTAATGCATCTAGATCATTAGCCACCACTGTTAGAAAAAGAGAAGAAAGAAACTACTGCCTACTAGTTTCTTGATTGTCGATTCTCCTAGGCCCTACCAAGATGACCAACACCCCCTCTAGACCCTTGTTTTATAGTTGCATCTTCACAACATGCCAGTAACTACAACATCTGCCCATGACACCTACCATTAATGTTGGCCATAGTTATCATGAAAAATTGAGGCCACAGTTATCATGGTACAATTAGACTATGGTTATTAAAATAGTGTGTGGTTATCATTAGTTATTTAAGGGTTCCTTTACAAATATAAAAGGGACATCCCTCACCTCAATTTATATCCATCAAAAATATCCACTTTCCATCCCACTCTTACATTCTCCTATTGCATGAGAGAGAGGCTTCTTCTTGTTCTCTCCTTATAATGAAGAGAGAAGGTTGTTATCCCCATTTTTGATAATAAGATTCTTCTACATTTGCCTATGGTTTTTTTCTCCACTTTGAGGTTTTCCACATAAAAGATTCATGTCCATTGCTCTTTATTTTCATTTTATTTCATATTTGTTGCCAAATCTACTAAGAATGGTATCAGAGCCACGTTCATAGTCCATGGAAGTGTTGTAGATCATGTATAAAAATTTTACAAAATGGTTCACAAATAAGAAATAGGGAAGTTCAATGGAAGCAACTTCACATTGTGGAAAATGAAGATACAGGCAATTTTGCGTAAAAATAATTGCTTGAAAACTATTTGAGAAAGGTTGCAGGAGGTCATGGATGATGGCAAGTGGAATGAAATGGATGGTAATGCTATTGCCAATTTACATTTGTCACTAGCAAATGGGGTTCTTTCAAATTGCAAAAAGGAAGACAATGAAGGAAATATTGAACACTCTGATGATGTTTTATGATGCTAAATAACCCCACAACCAAATCTTCTTCAAGAGAATACTTTACATTGTTTGTATGGTAGAAACCTCATTCGTAACAAACCATATCAAGACCCTAAATACTTTATTTTCTTAACTCAAATCATTGGACTATAAAGTAGATGTAGGTAAACATGCACAAATTCTACGTCAAAGTCTACCTGATTCATATGATCAACTCATCATCAACCTGATCAACAATGTCCTTATGGATGATATTGTCTTCGATGAGGTTGCAACTATGGTTGTTGAAGAGGAAAGTTGATTTAAGAACAAGGAAGATAGGTTGGAAAATGAGGTAGAGGCCTTAAAAATGGTGAGAGGGAGATCCATGGAATGTGATCCCAACTGGAACCAAATTCATGGTAGATCCAAATTAAGAAGTAAAAAGAAAAACATTACTTGCTACAAATATGACAAGAGAGGACACCTGAAGGAGTGTTGGAACAAGAAAAGTAATGAAAATAATACTTAAGGGAATGTGGCAAGTACCTCATATGACGGTGATGTTCTATACAGTGAGCCAACTATTGCTA
The DNA here is from genome assembly GCA_015680685.1 of Gnetum montanum. Lineage (NCBI taxonomy): Eukaryota > Viridiplantae > Streptophyta > Gnetopsida > Gnetales > Gnetaceae > Gnetum > Gnetum montanum. The sequence continues at coordinate 70,310 of MNCI01021296.1, read as the reverse complement.
AAGGCAAATAGAAGCTCACTGATGCTCGGATCTTGGATTCAGGAGCAACATGGCACATGACCTCTCGAAGAGAATGGTTTTAACACTACAAACCAATCTTAGAAGGATCTATGTACATGGGAAATGATCATGCTTTGAAAATCACTAGTAGTGATACTGTCAAGATAAAGATGTATGATGGCACTATTTGCGCCATATAAGAGGTACATCATGTGAAGGGCCTAAAGAAAAATCTACTATCTTTAGGACAACTAGATGATGTTTGGGGTAAAAGTCATATAGAGAACGGGATCTTGAAGATTAAAAAAGGTGTGCTTGTGGTAATGAAGGCAAAAAATGTTGTTGCAAATTTGTGCATGCTTCTAGGGAACACACATAAAGTGGGAGAATCTTCTATTGCATCAAATAGTTCGGAAGAAGAATCGACGATGCTATGGCATTGAAAGCTTGGTCATATGTCAGAAAAAGATTTGAAGATTCTCTCTAAATAGATACTACTTCCTAGGCTCAATTCAGTATCTTTACCTTTTTATGAGCATTGTGTTACTAGTAAGCAACATAGATTAAAGTTCAGCACATCAATAGCTAAGAGTAGAGGCATCTTGGACTTGATGCACTATGATGTTTGGCAAGCACTAGTTACTTCACTAGGAGGAGCAAGATACTTTGTATCTTTCATTAATGATTACCTTAGAAGATGTTGGATGTATCAAATTAAAAGGAAGGCATATATCTTTTCAATCTTCAAAGTTTTTAAAGCACGAGTAGAACTTGAGTCTGAACAAAGGATTAAGTGTCTAAGGATGGATAATGGAGGAGAATATACACATGATGAATTTGATGCATTTTTTAAACAAGTAGATCATAGTAGCACACACTCCTCAAAAAAATGCAATGGCAAAACATATGAACAAAACCTTGTTAAAAAAATAAGGTCAATGTTGATGGCTACAAATCTAACCAAGTCATTTTGGGTAGAATTAGTTAATATTGTTGATGAGTAATGAGGTACCCCTATTATCAACCATATGAATACGAGCGTTTCACACACGATCCGATGAAATTCCAAGGACTAAGTGCTTATGCACCATTCTGGAAAAAGGATAGGTTGGTTGATCGTTGTCTTCCCAAGTTTACCTGTATGTCATGATTGTATGGTTAAGTAAGCTTGAGGCATATGATTTTTATAACTTTTATGTTTTTATGTCCTATGCTAGTAGGAAAGGAGAGAGGTAACTATGTGACTAATTTAAATTAACTAGTCATTAACTAAGTTCTAACTAATCCTAACACTAGCATCCATTCCAACTTGTTGTACACATCCTGAACCAGAGCAACACCATTGGGATTACCAAATGCTAAGCGTTACTAGGCTACCAAGTAGTACAAGCATGTCCGAAGTGGTCATGCTTGTGTAATTTAATGATTTTCTTGATTAATCAAAATGAATTTTTGTGCTAATAATAGAAATGTAAAGTGCATAAAATAAAATAAAATAAAATAAATGTATAAGAAAATAAATCTGAAGTGTTGCAAGGATGAATCAAAGAGCTCATCTTTATTGTTGTACACAAGGTGTGCTCAGGTACACAATGCTCGAATAAAGATCCATCCATACTTAGACCTTTTGCTGGGGGCACTTGGAAAATATTCTAACTTTCAAATAGACTATAAGAGTTTCGCTACTTGACTACTAAAAGACTCCTTCATAATTGTACACCTAGGCACTGTATTTATAGGCTTGGGAGAAACTACTCTAATAATTAGAGTAACGACTCTAATAATTAAAATAAACTACTAGAGTAACTATTCTAATAATTAGAATAAACTGCTAGAGTAACTACTCTAATAAATATAATAAACTGCTAGACTAAGTACTTTAATAATTAGAATAAACTGCTAGAGTAACTGCTCTAATTATACCCCTACGATTGAATGAAAATTCATCCTTGAGTTCCTTACAAAATATTGGAAAGGTATGGGATTATTGACTAATTCACAACTGACGATGGAATGGGATGACAGACTCAACATGCCCAGTGATAGATCAATAAGCATATTACAACATTGTGGTGGACATTCCTACATAAATGACATCCAAGCCTTTATTTGAAAGCTTTTAGAGAAAGAAAGAGAAAGAAAATGAAGTGTGTTGCTGTCAATGCTAAGATTGTAACTTCCATTATTTATCCATGGCCATGCCGCTAGACTTGCTCCTTTCGTAAATGCTCCAGTTCTAGTCCATCCTGAGTGCTTCCTCCAAGCCAAGTCCATTATTTGTATGATTGTCATCTACACATACAACACAATCACAAATGAGCAAGGATCGATAATCCAAAATGCAGTTGATACCTTGCCTTGATATGAAGCATATTGGCTGAGTTGTGATTATGGTAGAAACTGGTTTGGAGATTTATTATTGGAAACTACCCAAGGTGTAGGGGTTAGTCAATTAGTAAAATTTAAAAAATTTAAAAATTTATACCAAGACCCCCATGACTAAGAGTGAACCTTTGGTAGCTATAAAATGGAAAAACATAAGGAACAAGAAAGATGAAAAATATCAATAGCAACACCAATAAAATGGATGTCATGCATGGGGATGAAACAAGAAATGATTGATTGCAAGAAATGTTTTAAAAAAAGAAGTTAATAATTACACTAAAAAGAAATTCTAGTGGGTCATCCCCAAAGTAGGCAGGCCCATGCCTTTTATTCCCTGACAAACCCACAAATCAAAGAGTCTGTAGGCTCTAGGAATGTCATTTGGAAGCAAGAGTTAAACACTTACCCACAAGAATTCACCATAGAAAAGTAATGCATAAATCTAGAAATGGACTAATGATAGAACTAGAAATAAGGTGGAAAATGGGGAGAAAGTTGGAGAGGAGAGAATGGAATGGAATCCCAAGAACAATGTTTTGTAAAGTCTCTTGTGTATTTTATGATTAATGTGAGTGAGTAGAACTCATCCAAAATCCAGACTCATAAAAATCACATCCAGTGACCTCGCATCAACACACTTAACCAATCCTTCCACTTGAAGCAACAAGAATGCTTCCACAAAGAGTCACAACCATTCTAAGGAGAGCAAGATGGAGAAGCAGGAAGTGAGAAAGGGCCTTAGTTAGGAAAAACCTTCAAGCATGGGTAACATGTCTTTTCAGTTCCATAACTAGTGCTTGTAGCCCATATTTCTTTATTATTTCTAAGGGGTCTGCTTTGAATTCTCACACTTTTTTTTGTTTCTTTTTGTTTTTCTTCTTTTTTTTTGTGTAAGAACCACACCATGCAAAGATTTGTTTTTATTCACTCAGCTTCTTGATTTTTGAACAATGTCAGAATGATAGAAAACCCAAGAAAAAGCATCCAAGCACCCAAGGGAATGGCCAACACAAATGCATTAAATCCCCTTGAAGTCACATCCTTTTCATCCTTTGAGTTTTCCTTGGTTTGAAAAGTACCCAACCACCAATTCATTAAAAGTTTACTTAGAAAAATAGGGGCTATATAGTTCCAAGCGAAAGGAGACCATAGAGTTGTATAGATGAGTGGACAATGTGGACTCATTGCCTATTTTACCAAAAGAACCATACCTTAATATTAGCATCATAATTCAAAGGTAAAAATCAGACATTAGAAATCAATATGATATAATTCAAACTACCATCATGAGCACTTATTGGATGACGAATAAAAGTAAATCAAGCAATCACAAAAATAGTAAAAATATGAATAATGGTGTAAAACAAAAGTAAGAAAAGTTGGAAAAATGTGTAAAAAAACATATAAAATAAAAATTCAAAAAGAACTGAGGGCCTAAAATGGTTAGCATAGGTGGCCATCTCCCCCATGACTATGTTGGAAGGAGGAGATCCAAAATAGTGAGTAGGGTTGTCCATCAAGAGAGGTAGCATGGGTACTAGCTATCGTAAGCTCCTAGAAAGGTTTTCTTTGTTACACATTGACCAAAAGTTTCTTATCTAGGCTCTCAGGTTTGTATATTGTCATGGCCCCTAAAGGGAAAGTTGCATAAATTATATACGGTCCTTCCGACAATGTTTGAAATTTAGTACATTGTGGCACATGTGTGGGATTCTAGTAGAGAACCTTATCTCCTGGATAATATTTAACTTTCCTAATTCTTAGTTCATGACATTTTTTATTGAAGGTCTTGTGCAATTCATTCGATGATAGGGCAACTAGTTGATTTTCATCTAGCAAATTAAGGGTTACTAACCATTGTTTCTGTGCTAGGACAAGGTCAAGGTTGAAGTCACATGCCTAAAGAGCATCGTTTAGTTTAGTGCTCCAATCTCACCTAAACTTGCTAATGTTTCTTGTAAATATCTTCGTAATCTCCCTATTGGTGACTTCTACTTGACTGTTCGCTTACAGGTGGTATGGTGCTGTTAGTTTGTGTTCAAGTCTTAAGCATTGCATTAAATTTTCAAAAGTTTCACCTATGAAGTGTGTACCATTGCCTGAAATAAGTGCACGTGGCACACTAAACCTATTTATGATTTGTTATTGAAAAAATCATGCAGTTGTAGATGATGTACAATCCTTAACAGTAGCTGCTTCGGCCCAACCCATTTTGTTAGGTAATCAATGGCAACAATAATATAACCTTTTCCATTGGACATTGGTGTAATTGGCCCCATAAAATCAATTCCCCAAATGTCAAACGGTTTTAACGGTTGGATCCATTTTTGCAGATCCTTCATTCTACTAGTTATTCCCCCATTATGTTGATAGTGCTCACAAGATTGGATGAATTGATGGGCATCTCGAAACAATGTAGGCCAGTAATATCCTGCAAGCAAGATCTTGATGGTCATTCGTCTCCCAATGTAATGACCCCCATAAGGACCCTCATGAGCATCTTGGAGAATTCACAATTGATATATATCAGGAACACAACATCAAACCAAGCCATTGAGACACACTTTGTAAAGTTTTCCATTGATCTCCATAAAGTACTTGGCTTGATGAAGAAATTGTTGTTTCTTCTCAAGGTTTAACTCTTGTGGTGTTTGTTGGGTGAGTAGATAGGTAAGAATGCTACTGTACTAGTTTTTCTTCATGGGTGATTGATTATTCACTACACCAGCAAAGAGGAATTCATTATGGAAATGATCAAAAATTGGATACTCATCCTCTTTGTTGTCCCATCGCAACCAAGATAAATGATCAACTACATTCTTGATGCCCTTGTGATCGATCATCATTAAATCGAACTCTTATAATATTACAAGCCATCGTATGATACAAGGGCTTACCATTGGCTCATTCATGAGGAACTGGATTACACTATGATCTATATGTATATATACTTTATATCCCAATATATAGTATCTAAACTTTTCTAGTGCAAATACAATAGCCATTAATTCTTTCTCTATGGTAGTGTAGTTAAGTTGTGCACCAACGATACTACTACTTGTACATTGGATGTAATAAAGACACTTTTGGTCATCTAACTATGTAAGTACAACTCCTAAAGCATAGTTGGATGTGTCAATCATGATATGGAATGGTTTGGACCAAGTAGGAACTTGTAGAATGTGTGTTTTTACTAGCTTCTACTTTAAAGTGTGGAAATATAGTTCACATTTCCTGGTCCATTCGAAATGTATGTCCTTTTTCGTTAATACCACTAATGGTTTGTAAACCTTTGAAAATTTCTCAATAAATCTCCTATAGTATCCAATGTTTCCAAGGAATAACCAAATATCTTTGATAGTTTCTAGTTGATAGGTAATTCCTTGGATAACTTTGATTTTTTTAGGGTCTACCTCTATCCTTGTGTGTGAGATTTTGTGCCCTAGTACTACACCCTCTTGGACCATAAAATGGCTTTTGTTCCAATTGAGCCTCAAATTGGTTTCTACACATCTTTTTAACACTTACTCCAACCAGTCCAAGGCTTGATCAAAGTTTGCTCCATAGGTGGAGATGTCGTTCATAAAGGCCTCCACACCATTTGTTATCTACTGTTGAAATATGCTTAGAACTAGTCATTGAAATGTTGCAACGGCATTGTACAAGCCAAATGAAATCTATTCGTATGTGAACATTTCCCAAGGACTCGTGAATGTAGTCTTGGCTTGGTCTTCTGGGGCTATTTGTATTTGGTTATATCCACTATATTCATCTAGAAAACTGAAATAGCAATGCCCTGTGATGGTGTCTAAGATTTGGTCAAAAAATGGTAATGGAAAGTGAGCTTTGAATGTTGTCATATTTAGTAGCCTGAAATCTATGCACACCCTCCATTTGCCTCCCTTTTTAGGCACAATAACTAAGTGGCTAACCCATGCACTATCAAAAATGGGGTATATGAACCCAACCTTGAGAAGTTGTTTGATTTCTTCCTTAACTACATGCTTCAGTTTAGGGTTCAATCACCTCTATGGCTATCTTCAAGGCTTTATGGAGGGGTCAGTGTAAATTCTATGTTGGCATATCCTAGGATCTATTCTAGTTAATTTGGGATATGACCAAGTGAAGGCTTTTGACCATTTATTTATTACTTTTAGTAGTTCTTCTTTCTGTTGAGGAGCAAGCTTAGAATTGATAAATATCAATTTTGTTTAAGGAACATGTATTCTATACTGGTGGGAAATGGTTTTAGCATGAGGGGATCTTACTTAAATCTCTCAGGGATTTCCAACTTCCCTAGTTGATATTTTCAAGGTTAAGACTTGGAAGTTGGCGATGGACTTGCTCTAATGCATCTATTCTTTCGATGTAAGCACAAGTCAAATGCTTAGTTGGTTTCATGCATATGAATGAACTAAGTGTCTTCCTGTCGTGTGGCTACTACTTATAGGCATCTATGTATATTAATCACTTGTGCACACTGATTGCATGTAGGCAATGCTAAACTTTGCACAAACCATGACCTCTACACACAATTACACCTTGTGTCACTATATGCGATGCATAGAACTTTCTTCTTCTTGATCTTTCCAAATGTATTTTCCTTTGATATTTCTAGGGAAAGATCATAGATTCCTAGGCATGCATCGATGGTACTTAGCCATGATCTTCCCATTATGATTGGGAAGTCCTCCTTACTGTTGTTTACCTGAATTACTAGGAAGTCAGCTGGGTACGACCACCCACAAATAATGGTAACAATATCTTCCATCAGTTCTAATGTGACAGTGATGGACTGGTTGGCCAACTCTAGATGGATGTTGCTCTTTTTTAATGGAGGTAGGTCCTAGGCCTTATACGTTTTTTGAGAAATCAAGTTGACACCAAAACCTAAATCTAAAAGATCCTTGCATGACACATTTCTAGTGATTTGTAAGTATATCAGAGGACTCCCAAGATCAGATAATTTCTTAGGAATGTGGCCATCTTTGATCCAATAGGTGACAGAATGTGTTAGCATCATTGTATGTGTTAAGTGCAGTGATTGGGTTGAAGGGGGCTTTGAGGTTTTGATTGATACTAAGGTATCTAAGCAATCAAGTGCTTGTGATTGCAAGGGCTTGGTTGAACTATTAGTTTTAAAGAAAGGTATTTTCTTCATGTGGTTTTTGGAACCAATAATAGGTTGAGAGATAACAGCCCTCATGGCATTACATTCTTGCAGCTGGGTAGGGATTTCACCTTGCATCACGGGAGTAGGTGGTAGTGGAGCTATTGGTGGAAGAGATGCAGCCAAATGAGAACTATGATATGCTTGCAGAATATCACCTCTAGAAGAGGGAGTCCCATAATACTCACAGGCTTGGTAGTGAGGTCGAAGAGTGACATGACCAGTAGAGTCACGTGGGGAGATTGGTTACTGCACATAATATCTATATGGATTAGGTTGCCAGTAAGGATATTGTCACCTTGGTGGTGGAATTCCCCATGATTGTGGGCATTGCCACTATTGATATTGCTCAATCGGTTGTGCTGGAGTTCCACTGGGTTAATATGTTAAGGGTTGGTAAAACTATCTTGGGTTACCTTGAGGGTAAGATAACCTTCAAGGTGTTTTCCTTTTGTTTAATCATGGATTGAGTGCATACACCCTAGATTCCTGCAGATGTAAGACTATAGGGAAACATCCCTTAGGATGGTCATATTGACATATCTCACATTTATTATCATTATTTGTTTTCGAATCCACAACCTCTTTAATGATGGAAACTTTGCCCTTACCCTTGCTACATGCATGTTTAGCCTCTTTTTTTTATTTTTTTGCGATCACTACCTTACTCTATAAACTCCTCTATTATTTTAAAAACAATTTAAAATATATTTTCTAAGGAATCCCATATTTGTTCTACCTTTTCCAAAAATTCTAATGTCATCTTTTGGATAGGAATAGTTTTCCTATTCACCATCTCTTTGAGTGGTGACCCTTCTTCATTCTCACAAAATCTTACTTCCCACTTCCGAAGGGAAAGATCTCAGTTATACTCTTCCACATTTTCTCTCTTCCATAACTCACCTTTTTCCTTAGCAACTTGCTCCAATAGTCTTTGAATTTAATGGGACCTAAGCTCAAATAGTCTCCCTTGGGCATAAGTCCCAGGGGTTCTTCTCATTTCATCCCTAAGCCCATCCATGAGATGGTGCAATTGATCCCATTGGGAATAACCATGGCTAGGACAAAAATATAACAGTGCATAGTATCGACCCATGGTAGCATTCAAGGGTTCATGTCCTCCTTGTTTCTAACTTAGGATTAACTTTTGCAGGTTGGACACTCAAGAGTATGTTTGGTACTTATCATTGAAAAATTCTAACATAGTACTCCATCTATGAATAGATTTCAATTCTAAAGACCAGTACCAAGTTTTCACTTCTTTTACTAGTATCCACAGGAACAACTTAAGTTTTTTCCATTCATTCTTTATTTTTTGTAAGGAACACACATCATGGAATGCGTGTAAATGATTCAGATCATTAGCATTGTATCCCACTTCAAATCATGGGATATTATTCATATCTAATCTCTTGATCCTACTATATTTTTGATGCCTTGTTGGAACTCTAACAACCTTAGTTATGTCTAACATACTTGGAGTAGCAAGTAGGGGTTCATCATGATCATCTTGTCCATGGTGTCTATGATGCCTATGTTGTTCCCTACTCTCCCTTCTTCTATGTCGTGACTCTCTAGAGTGCCCTTGTCCCCTTTCCTGGCTATTTCATCTATGACTTCCACTTTGCCTACCTTTATCCCCATGGTATTTTTCTTTATGACCATGTCCAGATATGGAAGGAGAGGGTGAAGGAGATGATGAAGGTGAAGAAGAAGGAGAACCATCATCATGACAGTGTCTACTACCTTCTCTTCTGCAGTCTTGGCCCTGATCACGATTGCAATCAGAATGTCCATCTTTATCATGAGTTCATGTCCCTTTTTTGGATCATTTGTGCCTATGGGTATTAGAACGTGGGTTATGAATAGTGGAATGAAGGTTTTGATACGTAACCCCTTGGCCATAGTCAAGGGGAAGAACATCGTTGTGTGGTCGACTGCCTGAGTAGGTTCACCACCCTCATTTTTGCTTAAGATATGTGGGGCATCCTAGAACCACTTACCCTTTAAAGACTTATTATGTCTCTCCTGTTACAAGTGCCTTTTACATTGTGCCTCTGTGGGATGGTATTCTCTTGAGCCATGGTATCGCACAATGTATTCTGCATGTAAGTGTGGCATGCCAATTCATGTGAGAGTACGAAGAAGCATGCTCGGGATTGAATGATGAGGAGGTAACACTATGTTACCTTGTAAGTCTCACCAATGTAGTTGTTCATATTAATGGAGGATAAAGGTGAAGTCTAGTATATACTCATTGAGATGAATATATACCACTCAAACTTGTTGAGGGACTGGTGGATGAATGTCATGTGTATTACATCGTTGATTGTTTCATGTTTCAGACCTAGGAGGTGATGTGCTTTTGTACGAAGAAGGAGACATACTTGTCTGTTCAGTCTGCAATGTATTCTTGTTTATTACTTTCTCAACCAACCCTAAGGGTTTGTTCCAATCATGTGAATGATTTCCTATGTTCTAGTTAGTACACAAACAACTAAGTCCCTAGTAACAACGCCAATGATGAGTGGCGAGGTACCCCTACGCTCAACCATAAGAATACAAGTATTTCATGCATGATATGGTCAAATTCTAAGGACTAAGTGCTTATGCACCCTTTTGAAACAAGGACGAGTTGGTTGATCATTGTCTTCCCAAGTTTACTTGTATGTCATGATTGTATGGTTAAGTAAGCTTGAGGCATATGATTTTTATAACTTTTATGTTTTTCTGTCCTACACTAGTAGGGAAGGAGAGAGGTAACTAAGTGACTAATTTAAATTAACTACTCATTAACTAAGCTCTAAGTGATCCTAACACCAACATCCATTCNAGAGCTCATCTTTATTGTCATACACAAGGTGTGTTCAGGTACACAATGCTTGAATAAAGATCCATCCACACTTAGAACTCATACTCTAACTTTCAAATAGACTACAAGAGTTTCCTTACTTGACTACTAAAAGACTCCTTCCCAATTGTGCACATGGGCATTGTATTTATAGGCTTGGGAGCAACTACTATAATAATTAGAATAAACCACTAGAGTAACTACTCTAATAATTAAAATAAACCGCTAAAATAACTACTCTAATAATTAGAATAAATTGCTAGATTAACTACTTTAATAATTAGAATAAATCTCTAGAGTAACTACTCTAATAATTAGAATAAACCGCTAGAGTAATCGCTCTCATCAACTGCCTACTATTTCATCAATTAGTCTCCATCAATTGGAATTGATCTAAAAACACCAATGAAAACATGGATTGGTAAGCTAGCTATTTATTCTCATCTCCATAAATTTGGAAATTTTTTGTATGTGATGTACAATGACCAAGAAAGATCAAAGTTGGACCAAAAGTCCAAGAAATGTATCTTCTTAGGGTATGCTAATGGATTTAAGGGGTATCGCTTATGGGATTACACTATCCACAAGGTTGTCATCAGCAGAGATGTGATATTTGTAGAAGGTTTCGCAGATAAAGGCAAAGAGAACTTGGTTTGAAGCTTGAACAAATCTCTATACGATCTCAAATAGGTGCCAAGGTGTTGGTACAAGAGATTTGACTCATATATCGTGAGCCTTGGATACAAGAGACTCAGTGCAAACCCTTGTACATATTTCAAGATGTTTGATGAAGATTTCATCATTTTTCTATTGTATGTGGATGACATGTTGGTTGTAGACCCCAACAAAGAGAAAATCCAAGAATTGAAGGTACAGTTGGCTAGGGAATTTGATATGAAAAACTCCGGACCAGTAAACAAGATTCTAGGGATACAAATTCACTGAGATAAAAATAATAAGAAGATTTGGCATTCTGAAAAAAACTCCTTGGGTAAGATCTTGCAACACTTCAACATGCAAGAATATAAGCCAATTTCTACCCCACTTCCTATTAATTTCAAATTATCCTCTAAGATGTGTCCTAGCAATGAAGTAGAGAGGAATGAGATGTCTCAAGTACTATATGCATCAGCAGTGGGAAGCGTAATGTTCACTATGATTTGTATAAGACTAGACATTGGACAAGTAGTAGGAGCAGTCAGTTCGTATGTGGTAAATCCTAGATGAGATCATTGGAGTAGAGCATTGGAGTATTGTTAAGAGAATCCTCAGATACATTAAGGGTACCTCAGATGTTGCATTATGTTATGGAGGATCGAAATTTATGTGGATTTATATTTTTTAGGTGATCCAAATAAAAGGAAATCTACTATAGGCTATGTGTTTACACTTTCAAGAGGCGCTATAAGCTAGGTATCAACATTGCAAATAGTAGCAGCATTATCTACAATAGAAGCAGAATACATGGTAACTACACAAGCTTGCAAGGAAGTAATTTGCATTCAAAGGATATTAGAGGAGCTTGGACACAAACAAGAGAAGATT
>MNCI01021296.1:39625-50976 GCA_015680685.1 Gnetum montanum | reverse complement strand
ATTATTTTGAAGAATAATAGATGCACTTTTCACCTTTCCTTACATATGTCACATATCATTCTTCCTTGTAAGATAACTAATCTAGTAAATTTCAAATTACTTAGGTAATACATTTAATGTATTGTGGGACAAATGAAATTCAAATACATTTACTTTAAGTGTATTTAATCTTATTGCGATATGCTTCATTTGTGTGATGACCCCACATTCTACTATATAGAACTCCACTTCTATGGAATAGAAAAGTTAACTCATGTGCTTCTTGATTAAAGAATGTCCCTCTTTCAAAATCATGAATTAATATAGATTGGTGAGATAAATCTTTAATTTTTAACTTTGCACAATAGTAGGAGATCTTAGTTATTTTTTATCAATAAAAGGAATAAATTTGACTATATTAACTAGAAATGATTCAATATTATCTACTAGATAACTAGAATGGGAAAAATAGGTAATCTTTCATGGTTACTTACTAGTAAATATTTATGAACCTTTTCATTTTAGGAAAAAACATAGTGCCAAAATGTATTAAAATAATACACATTATAATTATTTTTTCTCTTTCTCTTTCTCTTTCTTGTATTTAACTAAGTCATTCCTACTTATAAAGGAATCCTTGATTATCATGAAAGTCAACTTGATATATTTTTTCTTTTTTTTCTTGAGAATTAATTGGTTGAACAAGTAAAAAATGATTATATTAATAAATTAAAATAAGATTTGAACTACAAAAATATTGGTTGTAGAGGATTAACAAACAACTTAGATGATATGATCCAAATTTTATTGAAAAGTTTAAAAATTAATTAATCATATCAAGATTATTCTCATGAATGTTCTTATTAATCTCTATGCATCATAAGGTTATCAACATGTTATTTTGTCTTAGAAAGGTGTTACTTTAGTGACAAGGACCTTCACATGGAAATCTCAGGTCACATTTCTACACTAATAGAGAATGCTAAGTCATAGATTAAAAAATCCATAAAATTTATATTCAAATTTAGAAATTAGACAAGTGTATAGTTGCTTTGTGATAGGACACTCCTTTTGGAAGTTGCATCTAATGTGCTATATGGATAGGGTTTGTACTACCAACCCAAGTTTCTTATCTAAAAAGTTTTTTTTACAAAGTGCATATATTACTTTTTATGTTATGATTTGACTTTATGGATAATATTTTAGTAAGAACAAAAGAAATGTTAATAAACTAATTGTAAGGAGTAATCATTATAAATAATCACAACTCACCATATGAGTTAAACAATTGGTATTCCACTTAGCATAGGGTTGAATAAATATACATACCAAAACCAAGTAGCATCCTCACTTCTGCTTATGAGAAACGATTTTGTACAATACATGCATTTATCACCCAATTTTGTTTCAATTGTAAACATCATATGCCCTTTTAGGATATTTATTACTTTGTCAATTTAAATGCAAATTTAGATTCCACTACAAATTGTTCTTAGGAAAAATAGTATTTTAGAAAAATCAAAATCCATTGTAAAACATAGAAGAAGTACAATGTAAATCCCATGTATCATAAAAATACATTGTAAAACATAGAAGAAGTACAATGTAAATCCAAAATATTGTTAATGCATAAAAATTGCATAGAAGATTGCAATATCACCATTAAATTGAAGCAAGAAAATTTGCAAAGGTATGGAAGGCAGTGAATCCATTTCCTTTCGAGAGCCATAATCTGGCCAAACATATAATTTCTGCAACAACCAAAATGACAACAATAAAATAAAATCCTTTTGTTACTGAATCCAATATTTCCAAAAATGAAATTAAGCCTCAAGCCTCAACCAAATTTATAACAAATCAGGTCTGCTAATACTTTTGTTCAACGACTACCTGTGAGTAGCACCCTAGGAACTACCTGTGAGTAGGGCCATGTTGAAGATGACCGTATTATAAGAATACACAACTTAGGGACTACGTGTGAGCAGGGGCCATGTTGAAAATGACCGTATTATAAGAATACACAACTTAACTAAACTAGGCACAGCCCAGTAACTCATCTCACCTATAATGATCGAAAACCTTTGAGCCACTCGAAAATCAGCACTATTCATGATGAAGGGAAAAGTAAAAACAGAGCACCATGAGCTCGCATATGGCCATTGTCCATGTGATGTGCTGGCGGGCTTCGTTGCTTTATAAGCAAACCGATTTTTAAAAAAGTTGAACAAGCATCCATCCGTCATCATGCTCATGACTCATCATGCTCATTACTCATGACCCATGACGCTGACCCTGTTTTGTTTTTTCTTTTTTAAGCAGAGATATGAGAAAAAGAGCAAAAACCAGCCATGAACAATAAACACGCGAGAATGTGAGTCATGGTGGAACCTTTGATGCTCCCAAAGCCAGGCGAATCCATGCAAATGCAATGTTTTGCTCGCACGCCTTGTCCAAAACTTTTTCACTTCGGCCATCGGTTACCATAGTAGCCCTTTCATGATGTGCATGTGTTTGTTTATTTATTCGTACTCCCTTGTTTTCTGTGGTCCGTCTGCCGATGCCATGAATCTTGATTGCTTGCCACTTAACAACGAAATGAAATTTCTGGTATGATTCAGAACAGGAAAAGATACGTAAGATTTTAATGCAAAATGCAGACATCACAAGAACTAAAAAGGGAATAACAATAAGAGGCAAGGAACGCAACCATATCAATGTATATTTTCAAATCCAGACAAAATTTCATTAGAAATTATGAAATACATACCCACTGCTAATTTAATACACTTCTGTACGCGCTCCCGAATCCGACGCGAACAGTTCGTCAAAATTTATAGGGAATCGTGAATCTCGGCACATAGATTCAAAGGAACTTTACAGGGATTCAAAGGAACTTTACAGGGTCTGCAATTGCTTCAAATCTTATCCAGGCTTTTTCAAGGCTTGGCCAAATCCCACCATGAACACACAAAATCCTGTTTTCCACTAAAGCAGTGAAAGGCATCCTCAAAGCAGAGATTGAATGCATTCCACATACTTGTTCTTGCTAACTTGGTAACGGCGGTGAACACATAAAAAAACGGAAATAGAGCACCTCTGTTTACAGTAAAGGATACCACCCAATTTTACGTGTAACACTGCCCCCTAATCCTCCCTCCCAAATCTGGAGGTTTGCTGGGAGCGCTGCAGACGTGTGTGGGATTTTGGCGGGTTCCAAATACTCAGGAGAGCAATTGCACGCCTTATTGAAAAAGTTGCTATGCAATACTGCCCTCCACCAGACACGCGTGCACCCTGAAATGTTGTGACACATAATGGACGGCATACTGGAAGACTGTGGGCATGTGGCAGTGGTGGCCACATCAAGGTGGCAAACAACTTTTACAATTTTTTTTTCTCTGTCCTGTGCATGGAGATGTGAAAACGGAAAGTGATGCTAGCAATCACATTTCTCTCACTCGGTCCACATGACATACATCTCCTCTTCCCTCATCCAGCGGTGGTTACGGGGAGACGGTAGCTTCTCTTGCTAAGCACAGCTGACAAAAGTGGTGGATAGTGGCTTTTCTCTCCATCAACAACAACAGCAACAGTGTCTTTATTTGCTGCTGATAAACAATTGATGGAGGCTGACATGTTGCAGAAGATTGCTACACTGCACAGAACCATCAAGCCTCCTCTTCACTGATCTAGCAGTGGCTATGGGCAGCATTGTGACAACATTCACACAACATTCACAATGGATTGGTAGCGGTAGGTGGTAGCACCAATACCGGGGAAAATTTGAATTTTTCTTTTTGATTGTTTATTGTGCTCTAAAATTATTTTAGTTGTTTATTATTTTCAAAATGTGGCATAATTCTTCCGATCTCCTAAAATCAGTTTTTGATGGTGTTGGCGTATCAAAAATTTACACATCAACACCTTTTTGATGCTAAAAGGAGGGCCTTTTTCTACCTTTTGGTTTCAGCTATGTTTATCATTTTGTTGTGGCCATTTCATTTCTTCATTCCATTTTTGAACCTATCAAACTTTTATAAAAAACTAAAAATAAAATTTGTCTTTAGACCTTTAATTTTTGTCTCCTAAAAAATTATTGTTGCCCAAATCTTTTTTTTTTTCCAATTCCATTTTTGAATTTCTAATTTTAGCAATCTGTACCTGAGTCCCAACTTTGGTAAGGTAGTTTTAATTATTCAACATTAAGTTTATTTTTTTCTGAAATTATTTTCTTTTTAAATTTCAAGTATTTATTTTTCTTTTCAAAAAAAGAAAAAAATCATTTTTAATAATAGATTTTAGTTTTTTCTTTCCTTTTATCAAAAAAAATTCTTTTTGAATATTGCATAGTTTAGTGTTATTTTAAATATATATATATATTAAAATAATTTTCTTTAATGTTTATAGTCTCAAATTCTTGTTTTATGAGCACACCCCTCAAACAAGAATTACTTACCGCTACCCAAATCGAATTGACCAATCACCCTCATGTTTAGTTTGCACATATAGTTATTAGAGAAAATTCATATATGGTAGAACATAGAATGAACATTAGGTTTATTTATAAAATTTGCGTTAAAGAAATAACAAGCCTTACATTTTCCAAGTTCTATTCCTAGGAGAACTCAGATTAGGATAGTAGCCTATCAACCCTTAGTGAGCAATCCCTTTAACTTTACTAACTACCATGACATCATGAAATCCTTTCAGAATAGAAACTTGTTCTTTGATCCCACAACCCCTACAAGTGATGCCTACCAACACACAATGTTTCGAAACCTTACTAGAAATCCACAAGATTGTACAAAGTGATGTGGCACATAGGGTGTTTGTGATAACATTCAGGACTAAAGCAACCCAATGGTTCTTGATACTTTCCAATGCCTCCATTAACTCATGGCAAGAATTCAAAAACAAATTTTTGATTCAGTTTAATAATTCACAACCCTTGCCATTACATAAAGTAACTTTACCAACATAAGAAAGCTACCTAGGGAGAATGTTAGAGATTACAACTTTAGATTTCTTCATCAGCTTGCCTATGTGCCAAATGAGATGTGTCCATAAGCTGATGAAATCCTCAACTTCTACCTCTCTACCATTGATCCATTCTTTACTTATGCCATCAAATTTCATTCCAACATAACAAAAATACAAAGAGCGATGGCTAAAGCCATGGAGTTAGAACAAACAAACCTTATGAATAGCATCCAAACCCAATTTGAGATGATGAGTATTGGTAATGCTATGCCTCAACCTCTTTCCCACTTGCAACTAACTCAACCTTCAAGCAATTACTCTCTAGNATTCACAACCCTTGCCATTACATAAAGTAACTTTACCAACATAAGAAAGCTACCTAGGGAGAATGTTAGAGATTACAACTTTAGATTTCTTCATCAGCTTGCCTATGTGCCAAATGAGATGTGTCCATAAGCTGATGAAATCCTCAACTTCTACCTCTCTACCATTGATCCATTCTTTACTTATGCCAAGGTCCTATACAACCAGTAAAGCCAAGTACATCAATCA
Source organism: Gnetum montanum (assembly GCA_015680685.1). Classification (NCBI taxonomy): domain Eukaryota; kingdom Viridiplantae; phylum Streptophyta; class Gnetopsida; order Gnetales; family Gnetaceae; genus Gnetum; species Gnetum montanum. The sequence continues at coordinate 45,465 of MNCI01021296.1, read as the reverse complement.
ACAATGAATATTGTTTCATCTCCATAACACAAGGCAACATTTTGAAAAGACTTGTCCTCAATTCTTGGCATTATTTGGTAACAACACCAAGGGCAACAAAATTGAAAACCCTTATTATAGTCCTTATTGTACTTTATGAAATAGAAAATGAGAGACTTCCTCATTAGAACAAGTTATGGTAGGTGATCCTAACCCACACAACACTTGCTACCATAGACTTAGTGACATTGTGAAAAACTCATAATAACAAACTAGGAATAATTCCTACACATCCCTGAATAGAAGAGTTCCTAATCAAAACAATGCACACAACCATTTGGGCCATCCCAAGTACCCACTCCACAACAACCAAATCCCCCTTCTATACTTAGAAGAGCTCCACCTAAACAAGAAGCCAAAGATGAACATAGGAATTATGATCTGGTTGAGGATCTAAAAAGAGTTAAAGCAAACATTTTGATCTATGATCTCCTACACTTTAACAAAATGAAAGAGGTGATTTGGGATATAGTTCATACACCTAAAGCCCAAAGAGAAAAATCCCCAATTTCCAAAAGGCAAGTTCACTTTGTGGAAAGTCTTGACACACTATCAATACAGAATGTGAACAATTCCATGTCAAGCAAGAAGGACCACCCCCCCTTTCCTAACTACTTTGATTATTTTAGAAAAGAACATCCACAACTATTTAATGGATGTTGGTGCAACTGTTAGTGTCATGCCTCTTGATATATGCAAGGCTTTAGAAGCACAAATGATACGTTAAACAAAAAGTGTGTTTCAACTTGATGGATCTAATGTACCTATAGTAGGGTCATTAAAGGAGTAAAGGTACAACTTAAACAATACCCTACATTTACATGTTATACAGATATCCTAATAATTAACATGTCATCCACTTATGGTGTGCTCTTATCTAGGACTTTTGAAAACAAGTTTAGGGGCTTCTTTAGGTTAGATTTCTCAGAATTTTTGATCCTTATCAAAGGAAAATATGAGTATATGATTATACCCAAGGAACCCTTTTATAAGCAAGTGGTAACAACCTTCAATCAACAAAATAAATTCCTGGAAAATCAAAACACTAACCTTTACATTGGAGTTATTGAGCTTGAGTGTGGTGAACATGTTGTAAATGACCATGTGAGTGAAATTACAAAAATAAATCCTTTTTCTCATACAAATTCCACCCAATCTTATTAGACTTTTAGAGAAGTTGAAGAAATCCATGAAGATACCTTGCCTTATCATCAACATGATGGATGTCATTTGAGTGATCCATCACCGTTAAGGACGGACAAAGATATAAATGAGATCCTATCCCCTAAAAGATTAGAAGGCGTGCCAAATCTTAATGACATATCCATTGAACATGTTTTTAGAGAAGTTATATTCAATGACTCACCAAGGCTTAGACCTATTAAACCTAAGATTGAAACATATATAAAAGAAAAATTAGATGAACTTCTAAGATCAAAAATTATTCATCTTATGAAACATTCAAATTTAGTGCCTAACAGAAAATGAACAAGAAAATTACAATTAGGTCTTGATTTTCATAATCTTAATCACTAACAAATCGTTAAACAATGGTTCAATAAGAAGTATGGAACTAAACATTTTCAAGTGGACAACTTGGTCCTTAAGAGAGATAGAGCATCTAGTCAAACTAGCCCTCAAAGTAAGTTTTCCCCTATGTGGTTAGGTCCATTTCAAATTGTAAATGTCATTGCCCCCAATGTGTACAAATGGACAATTTTTAAGGACGTAGGTTGCATAGGAATTTTAATGCATTTCATTTGAAGCATTTCTACTCAAGTGCCCCACGTGGACACCTGGTAAATTCTTATTTACCTGTTTTCTTCTCCTTTTCTTTGCATTTCATTTGTATATAGTTGCATTTCCATATTTTCTTTGCATTTTCGTTATTTCTTTCTTAACATATTCGTTTGATTTTTGTGTTCTTCATATGATTTTAATAATCATTTGTTATTAGAGTTACTAGAAATTGGGTCATCTTAACACCATTTGAAAATAATGTAAGCATAATATAATATATACATTACTATAATGTTATATAAAGTCTACTTTATATTATATATTTCAATAATGTTATGATTCTTCCCAATTGATTCCAAGGTTTTAATTTATTTGTTATGTTGGATTATGGAGCATGGGATTTATACAAACTTATCATGTAGTCATCATGATTGTGTGAGTGTAGGATATGTGATGTTGGAGAGTGGTTAGTCATAATTACTAGGTGACCTTGAAAAACTCCATTCTCCCCTCTCATAAGCTCAAGCCCTTAAGTGTGATGATCCATGGCTATCCTGTGAACAACGAGGTGAAGTGTGTTCATTTCCACTTGAGAATCCTTAGCCACCCAAGAGATTTACTATGATGCCATTTAACTGTAATCAAAGGCACATACACGAGGGTTAAACTGCATAATGGGCAAAGTCTCAAAAGGATCGTGTTCTTTGGTAGTGCAGCTAATTGGCCAGACTCTTATTGGAGTTCCTACCTTAAAAATGAAGTACACCATGAGCAAAGTTTCCTTAAAATACAAAAAAATAAGAAAAAAATAATGAGGACCATGTTCATTGGCAATGTAATAAGTTCTTAACTGTGATGGGGTTTGGCATCAATCCTCACCCTAACCTCTATTTTCCCCTTTTGAATCTATTATTTCAGAAAAAAAATAAGGAGAACCCAAAAGTTGTGGCTTACTATGATCTAACTTGATCTTGTCCTCATTAAATTTTGTAAAAGTCTCATGCTTAGAATAGTCTATATGATTTTTAATTTTACCTTGTGTGAAGATTGAGAATGAGATCTTAGTTATGCATTTTAAATTACATATGTGGCTATATAGTTAAAATAATAATATTATATATTTATATTTTGATTAAATAAGATAGTGTGGTTTGGGTGGCCCATATCTGGTTCTCTTTTGATTATTTGATTATTTTAATCATGTTTAGCTCACTATAGTTTGCTTTTAAGTTTTCATTTCCCTATTTTATGATGTTTTTGATTCTCTATCTATTGCATTTAATTTTAAAATTTCATGGTTTTTGTTGCTCCTTGCACTTGTATGCAATTTGTATTTTGGGGGCTAAGTGTTGAGGTCAACCTTGCCCATGTCAAGCATGAGGCCATAATCAACAATACTTTGAAAAAGCAAAAAAAAAATAAATATATTAGCCTATGGGAGTGGAAGTCTCATAAATTACTCTAGCAATTAAAAATACATGTGCTATTCAAATTTGACCTTGCTCAATAATGTAATATTGGGACCTTAAATTTTTGAAGTTTACTATGCCAAATGTCCCACTTCATGTCACATTAGTTCATCTAAAGGTCTGCATATATAAATTGTAATAAGGACTGGAAATGATGACCATGGTACTTATCGAAGGAAAATCAATTCACGTCTAAATTCAAACATTACCTTTTAAACATCAATTTTCTTAGCATTGTGTATGCTTTATAGGTCATATTATATGAGAACCATAAATATAATCTTCAAGAATTAGTAAGAATAAGTATGATTTATTACAATTCGGTATTCTCTCTCCTTCACAATTATTATTTCTTACTTTTCTTAACAATTTCTCTATAACTATCGATAATTTTGATGTTCTTCCTTGTTCCACAATTATTAGGTCTAGCATGTATTAGTAACAAAAATTATTATAGATATGTCACAATGACAAAAGGTGGTGGACATTATATGGGAGTAGGGCAATGGTTGTAATGAGTGGTGAACAACAGTTGGTAGAAAGAGGGTGGCCTCTTCTCCCACAAGCTACTAAAAAATAGAGGATCTAGAAGATCGTAAGGAAGGGGGGAGTGCAAGGAGCACTAGAGGATGATAGGTCAAGCCTCCTTTTCTCAAGTTCGCAGTGGTTCATTCCTCTTGTAAGTGATGCAGTGGCACTTACGGTAAGCAACACTGACAACAGGCACATAAGACATGTGATAGTAAATGGTAGGTGCATGAGATGTAGGATGGACATGAAAACAGCAAAGGCTCTATGTTAGCTTGATAGGAACTTAGGCAGGGCCTCCTTGGGGATGGTCAGAAATGAATAGGTGGCAGACTGCAGGGTGCACACAGGTCACACATAGTAGGAAATGATAGATGGGTGGTGCCAAATACTCATAGCTTGCATGTCCATTAGCAATGGTCAACGTCAATAACAAATGCCATTTTTCTTTTTTTATTTCTCTCTTTCATTGACAGAAGTATTTCTCTTTACCCATAAATAGAAACCTGACAACAAACAGGCTATGTGCATAGGCAACACAAATGGTAGCAACATCATTCCCTCTCTTTTCCTATGTTGTGTTCTTATAAATAGCTAATCCTATCAAAAACACTGGTGAACAACCATAAAAAAATGGAAATAGAGCACCTCTATTTACATTAAAGGATACCACCCAATTTTACCTTTGAAACTACCCCCTCATCTTCCCTCTAAAATTTGGAGGTTTGCTGGAAGCGTTGCAAACATGTGGAATTTTGGTGGGTTTCAAATACTCAAGATAGTAGCTACACACCTTATTGAAAAGTTCTTGTGCAATACTACCCTCCACCAAATGTGCATGCACCCTAAAATGTGGGGACAAACAGTGGACGATATACCAAAAGATGGTGGGCAAGTAGCAGTGGTGGCGACATCAATGTGGCAGATAACTTTTATGTTTCGTTTTCTCTCTCATGTGCACAAAGACATGAAAATGAAAGGTGATGCTAGCAATCACATTTTTCTCCCTTGGTCCACATGACATACATGGGATCCATCTCCTTTTCCATCATTTAGCGACAGCTACAAGTGCATGGTAGATTCTCTCTCTATGCGTGGTTGATAAAAGGTGGTAGATGGTGGCTTCTCTCTCCATCAACAGCAATAGTAGCTTTCATTACTAGTGACAAACAGTTGATGGATGTTGATGTGTTGTAAGTGATTGCTACACTACATAGAACCATTAAGCCTCCTATTCCCTCATCCAACAACAACTATAGGTAGTGTTGCAATAGCATCAATAATGAATTGGCAGCGACAAGTGGGAGCAACAATACTAGGGAAAATTTGAATTTTTCTGTTGGATTTTTTATTATGCTCTAAAATTGCACAAACGTTCAATTTAATTTTTTTGTTATTTTACTTATTTTATTATTTTCAAAATTTTGCATAACCTTCTCTATATGAGACTATTCTCAGGTTTCCATAGCCATATGAAAGGCATTCTAGGTGATAGTCTCCTAAAACAAGTTTTTCCAGGTGTTGGCGTGTCCAAAATTTATGCATCCATAGAAACATGATGTGACTGGTCATAAGCTTTAAAGATGATGTTGAGTGAATTACCAAGAACACTCATGTATGTTGTTACATTTAAAAAATAAAAAAAAATATATTATAATATGTATAATACAATTAAAACCCATGCTACCACGATGAGGAAGATAAGGAAATATTTATAATTTTATATTTTATAATTTTTATAGATTTTATAATTATAAATAACAAAGAAAATATGAGCACATATGCATTTTCATTAGTTTAATAGGGGCAATGCTTGTGTTACAATCCCTCAAGGGGATAGGTGCTAATGAGTGGCGAGGTACCCCTACACTCCACCATTATAATACGAGCGTGCATGCACGATCCGGTCGAACTCCGCAGACTAAATGCCTTAACGCCACAAGAAACACTTGGGGTTAATCATTCGTTGTCTTCCCAGGATTGCTTGTAAGTGTCACGGTGTATGGTTAAGCAAGTCTGAGGTATGTGATTTTTTTGGTATTTTCGGCTTATCTTCTATGCTAC
>MNCI01021296.1:21482-39137 GCA_015680685.1 Gnetum montanum | reverse complement strand
GTGATCAATCTGCCAGAGCTTCGCTACACTAGCCAGGATTGGAAAATGAAGGGAGTGCCGCCTCTTATTTATAGATATGGAGGTGGGATGCGATATCGCGTATGCGATATTGCAGGGTAAGACGCGATATCGCGGCGGCTGCAATATCGTGGCCCAATGCAAGTCGCATCTCATCAGGTGCAATACCACACATGAATTGCAAATAAAAATGGCTCTTAGTCATAATCTCGATAATCCAACACCATGTTGTATAGTTGTGATCTCCTTGGATAAGGAATGAATCATCATAGCTCAATAAAACATAAATAAAATAATATTCTTGTTATTTCTATGTTTAAGAAAACAATGGTGAAATAACAAAAAAACAAAGAGCTTAATTCAACATGGAAACACTAAACTCCACATCAACCAAATAGTTCCAAGCTACATAAGTAAGGTAGCACTCTCATAGAGTCTAGCCATACCTATGAAAGCAATGACTCAAAATAATAATAAGATTATCAAAGGAATTAATTTACCCAAGGAAGGAAGAGCTCTTCACACAAAATTGGACAATAAAAGTCCAAATGAAATCTATGTTATGACTAAGTTATTTATGAGAGTTCATCTATAGTGTTTATAGTTTTCATAGAAAAACAAAGGAAGTTCATCATTAGAGGTCTATCAATGTAGCCTTAACCAATTAGAATGCACTTTCAGCATGGTCATTTGAGGGGACATCTCAAAAGATCACAAACCTTAACAAAACAAACTAGACTATAAACACAAGACATGTAAAACACTTTCCAGATCTAAGGTTTATAGTCAACATAAAAAGTGATACTTAATGGCTCATCATACTCACATGATTAACTAAAGTTAGTCCCATAGCTTTAAAACTCAAGAAATAAAAATAAGAATTAGACACATGAAAAGATCAATGCAAAGGAATTACAAATGTACACTACATAGCATGACTATGTTATAATACAAGCCACCTCACTGAGAAGTACCAGGGGATGGTGGCAAAGGCAAAAACTACCCTAACATGTCTACATGGAATAGGAATAAGCCAAAAGGATAGGTCTTTTCTACACATACTTTGCATCTACATCTTCTTCCATGTCATCCATATTCAAACCTTCTTCTACTAGCTCCTCTAGCACTCATTTGGAAGATCTTGAAAGGGCATGTACTAATCCTAAAAGATCAAGAGCATGACCATTTACCTCTCAATCTTGAGGTAGGTGTCTCATGTGAAAGTGTTGAATATAATGAGATATGTTATTCTTCTTGTTCTTCTAGGGCTAGGGATTCTCTTACCTAAACATGATGAACTATACAAATTCTAAAAATCAACTGAGATGCCTAAGGCATTATACTACCATTACAAAAAATGGCCATAAGAATAATGATAACTCTCAAGGGCATGGGAGAAACAAAATCACAACTATGAAATCAAGTCATGCATGGTTAAGTAATAATAGGATGGAAATAATTTAAATAACCAAAAAAATTATAAAGTACATATCCAAATCAACACCTCTCCCATATGATTGATTTGCAAGACACCTAGCTTAAACCACACAAATAATACAAATGGAAAGAATAAGAAGAACAAATACTCATGGAAATCCAAAGAATCCAACCAAGGATCAAACCAAACAAGCTATAAAAGAAAGAAAGAAGATAAAACATTAAAATATTATGTTCAATAACATCCAAACTAATGAGGTTAGAAGAATGAAAAATAGATAGAGTACCCCAAGGTCAAACAAATAGGCACAAGTGAGGCAAGGTAAAAAAGGATTGTCATGATCAAACCTTGAAGCTCATTGATTTGATACTCATACAGGTGGAAGATCAATTAAGTGCTTTATGGCATGCAACCACCACCATCACTAGGAGATAAGCTTGAGTGCACTCACTTACAATGTCAAGTCATCAAGGATTCATAAGTGGATCCTTCCCATAGCAAGCACCTACCTTTCTTACCCGTATGAGACCTATTGATGGGCCATCCATGGATTCCCAAAAACTATTAATAAATCAACATCAAACACAAGTTCATCCATTTGAATGACCAAATCTCATCCTCTACTTTGCCTAATTAACTTCCTATTACACACAATAATGGATAAAATGGAAATAAAAGAGATGAAGAATGAATGATGGACAAGAGAAGGAAGGTGAGAGTGTAACATCATAGGATCCCTAGCCAATCATTCCATTAGCTCACGGAAGCATGTGAGCATATCTGAGATCCTGTGAGAAATCTACTATTACAACCTTTCACTACTACTTGTCCACATGGTAGGGATAGACCTCCAAGTCCCGTTTCTAAGTGCAAGGTTATTCTTGCCACCACAAATGTCATCTAGTCTAGATTATTCCATGGTCTAATCATGGATGAAAATTGAACCAAGATAATGTACCATAGATTATCTAGAAGTCAAAATTCATGTTTGGTTTTCTTCCTCTATACACATATGCATGGTAAGCTCCTTGAATTTAGCACCCAACATGCTCCTTCGTGCTCTTGCACAAATAGGCATATCACAATTATACACAGAGTACATTGCATGAAATTACCATGTAAGGGATTACCATCCCACAAAAGCACAATGTCAACAAGACTTGCAACAGGAGAGTTACTATACATCATTGAAGGACGAAAGACCCCATAATGCTCCACCTATCTTAAGTAAAATTGAGGGTGGTGAACTTATTTCGATGGGTTCTCCACAAAAGGATGTTCCCCTTCCTAATAATGGTGAGGAGGTGGTGTATCAAAACCTTCACTCCATGATCCACAATCTTGTTTTTCATCCCCATGAACACCAAGTATTTAATGAGGGAACACAAACACATGATAAGGATGGGAATTCTTATCGTCATCACAATCAAGGTCGGGATCACCGAAGAGAAGGGAGGAAACATCGTCATGATGATGGTTCTCCTTATTCTTCATCTTCATTGTCACACTCACCCTCTCCTTCAACATTAGGATGCAGTCATAAGGAACCTAACCATGAGGATAAGGGTAAACAAAATGAGAAACCTCAACGAGAGAGTTGAGAGTAAGGACGAGGGCACTCTAGGGAATCATGACATGGAAGAAGGGAAAGTAGGGAACTGCGTAGACATCATAGATGCTATGAAAGAAATGACCATGAAGAACCCATACTTGCAACCTGAAGCATGTTAGAAATCATGGAGGCTGTTAGAATTCCTACAAGGCACCAAAAAGATAGCAGGATCAAGAGATTAGACATGAATAATATCCCATGATTTGAGGGGGGATACAATGTTGATCCTCAAAACCAATTATAGGCATTTCACGATGCATGTGCCTTGTAGAACATTGAGAACAAGTGGAGAAAATTAAAGTTGTTCACAAGGACACTAGTAAAAGAAGCAGAAAGCTGGTACCGATCCTTAGAACTGGAATCCATTCGAAGGTGGAGTACGATGCTAGAACTGTTTAACAATAATTATCAAATGTACTCCCAAGTGTTCAACCTACTAAGAAAATCCAAGGATGGAAGCAGGGAACTCATCAACCCTTGGATGCTGCCATGGGCCAATATTATGCACTATTACATTGTTGCCTGAGCCATGGTTACTCGTAGTGGGATCAACTACACCATTGTGTAGATGGACTTAGGCATGAAACTAGGAGGATCCTTGGAATGTATGCCCAAGGGAGATTATTAGAGCTTAGGTCCCATCAGATGCATAGATTGTTGGAGCAAGTAACTAAGGAAGAAGAAGAGCTATGCAAAAGAGAAAGTATGGAAGAGTACAACTACGATCCTTCCCTACAAAAAAGGGGAATGAGATTCTATGAGGAGGAGATGAGTCACCATTTGAGGAGATGGTAAATAGGAAAACCTTGCCACTCCAAAAATTAACTATAGAAGTATCGGCCAAGGTAGATCAAATGTGGGACTCCTTAGATAGTAGATTTGAAACCGTTCTCAAAATCATAGAGGAGTCTAAGGAATGAAGTAGTGACTATGATAGAAAGAAAAAGAGGGATTTGGACCATGCACGTAACAAAGGTAAGGGTAAAATGGCTATCACAGAAGAGGTTGTGGATTCTAATATAGACAATGAAGATGGATGTAAGATATGCCAGTATGACCATCCTAAGGGATGTTGCCTAGTAATCTCACATCTGCAAGAGTCTAGGGTGTATCCACTTAATCCACGACTTAACAAACGGCAAGCACCCCGATGGTTACCTTATCCCCAAGGTAACCCGAGGTAGTTCCACCAACCATTAACGTATTATCCAAGTGGAACTCTGCCACAACCTATTGAGAAACATCAGCAGTGGCAATACCCATAGTCATGGGGGATGCCATTGCCAAGGCAAAAATACCCTCACCGACAACTAGATCCATATGGTTGCTACGTGTAGCAGCTAATCTCTCCATGTGACTTTGTTGGTCACATGACACCACAACATCACAACCAAGCTCGAGAGTACTATAGGACTCCTTCTCCTATGAGAGACACACCACATGCATACCATCCTCTAAATCCAACCGCAACTCTCACGTTGATAGCTCCATTACCACCTGCTCCAACAATGTAAGGGGAACTCCCCACTTAACTGTAGCAATGCAATGCTATGAGAGCTATAAACCTTCAACCTATTGTTGGTTCTAGCAACCATACAAGGAGAAGACCTTTCTTCAGAACCAAAAATCCAAACAAGCTCTCACAACCACAAGCGGTTGAGCCTCCAAATGTTCCTCCATCAAATAAGGCTTCGGAGATCCCTTCAAACCAAAAACAGAGCTCAACACATAAGGTTATGTTAAGACATACCTTCACAAACTAGATTAAGGAGGGCCACCTTGCTAGGAAATTCTTTGACCCTAGAAGCCCTTTAATTTTCCTCTAAGTCAGTGGGAATGAACCTTGTAAAGCTCTTCTGGACTTAGGTTCTGGAGTCAACTTGATATCGCAGGAAATGTATAAAGCCTGGAACCTACCTCCACTAAAGAAGAGAAATATTTTCTTAGAGCTGGCTGACCAATCCATCACTATTCCCTTGGAATTGGTGGAGGACGTCATTACCACTGTGTGTGTGGTTGGTCATACCTAGCTGATTTCCTAGTGATACAAGTCAACAATGACAAAGGAAACTTTCCAATAATAATGGGAAGGACATGGCTAAGTACTGTGAATGCATGCCTAGGAATCTGCGATCTTTCCCTAGAAATATCTAAGGAAAACACTTATGAGAAGATTAAGAAGAAGAAATTTCCATGCATCACATATAGTGATACAGGGTGTGATTGCGTACAGGAGTGTTCAACATTGCCTGTATGTAATCAGTATGCACCAGAAGTTGACATACAAAGGTGCATATATGTAGCAATCATACAACAAGAAAACACCCAATGGTTGATAGCTAATCAAGAGAGAAACTCACCAATATGCATGGAACTAATTGAGAAAAAAACATGTGCACATATTGAAAGCATAGATGCACTAGAGCATGAGTATTGCCAACCTCCAACCCTTAACCTAAAAACATCAATTGAGAGAAGTTGGAAACTCCTAAATGATCCAAACAGATGCTTTGACAGGAGAATACTAGTCTATGTGCATCAGACCAAACCTTATCATGAACCTAGAATAGTCTATGCACATAGCACATCAGAGAAAGGATGACCTCGCTCATCATTTCAGATCTCTCCCTTCCAACTCATTCATGGGGAAGATGACCAGCTATGTTGATCAATCGAGGCCCTCAGTTTCTTTTTAATTTTTTGTTTTACACATTTTTTTTTACCAATTTCTTTAAATTTTCTTATATTTGTTTTGCAAAATTTTTCATAATTTTTTATTTATTCATGTATTTTTTTTTTTTTTTTGTTTTGTTTTGTTAAGTTTTTCACGTAATAAGTGCTCCTAAGATGGTATGAACTGTATTCCATTAATTGCTAATGTTTGATTTTCACCTTTAAGTGATGATGTTGATACTTTGGTATGGTTCTTTTGTTATAATAGGAAATGAGTCCACATCATCCATATATCCATGAATTTCTATGGTATCTGTTGGCTTGGAACTATACAATCCCTTTCTCAACAATAAGAACTATCAATGAATCGGTGACTGGGCATTTTTCAAACTAAGGAAGGACTCAAGGACTGAAAAGGGTGTGACATCAAGGGAACTTGATGCACTTGTGCTAGCCATTCTCTTGGGTTCTTGGATGTTTTCTTCTTGATTTTTCCTTCCCATTTTGATGTTAATCCATTATTAGGAAGCTGAGCTAATAAAAATAATAATTCTTTACATGGTGTGGTTCTCACGCAAAACACAAAAAAAACTATGAGAATTCAAAGCACACCCCTTAGACAAAATAATCATCTAGGATACAAGCATTGGTTATGGAACTAAAATAAATATATTCCCTCTAAATAAGTCCCTTCTCACTTCCTACTTTCTCCTCTTTTGTTTCGTCAAAATGGTGGTGACTCTTTGGTGAAGGCATTCATGTTACTTCAAGTAGATGGATTAGCTAAATGTATTAATGTGAAGTCACTAGATGTGTTTTGTTTCAAGCTGGATTTGGAATGAGATCTACTAAGTCACATTAACCATTAATACATAAGGGGCTGTACACCACCTTGTTTTTGAGACTCCATTCCATTCTCTTCTTACCATCATTCTTTCTCCACTATACACATCATTGCAGGTTGTATCAGTAGTCCATATTTTGGTTGATGCATTATTTTCTTTTTGGTAAATTCTTGTGGTTAATACTTTAACTCTTTTTTCCAAATGGCATTTCTAGAGCCTACGGACTCTTTGAATGTGGAATTGTCAGGGCATTAAGGGCATGAGCCTGCTTTGGGGAGGATCCACTAGCATTCCTATTTGGAGCATTAGTTAAATTCTTTCCCTTAAACATTTTTGCAATCACCATTTAATTTGTTCGTTACCATCCTAAACATCCATTTTATCGATGTTATCAATGTTTCTTTTTCTCCATCTTTCGTATTCCTTCTCCTTTTCCATTCTCTCACTACCAGAGGTTTGTTCTCAGTCATGGGGGTTCTGGTCCAATTTTTTTGATTTTCTCTAAACCCCTACACCTCGGGTAGTCACCAGTATTATATCTCCATATTCGTATTAGCCATATCATAACTTAGCCAATGGACCTTACAATGAGGCAAGGTATCAATTTTATTATGACTCATTTACCCTTGCTAATATAAGACTATGTTGTGTGTGTAGATGGCAATCATACAAAAATGGATTGGATCTACAAGAAACACTTGAAATGGACTAGTACTGAAGTAGTTATGTAAGGAACGAGATTGATGGTTTACTTATGGATGGACAACAAAAAGTGCAATCTTGGTATCGGCAGCAACAGATTTCTTCTTTCTTCTTTTCTCTCTCTCCCTCTTCTCTCTTCTCTCCCAACTGCCATATAATGTTGGATGTCAAATGTTAATGTTCACTTTTGTTGTCATGAACACTAATTTTATCATGTTTTGTAATGATGATCCATTCACATGTCACCCCATTCACCATTAGTATCATTCAAGTCAGTAATTCCATACCTTCCCAATATTTTGTAAGGAACTCAAGGATGATTTTTCATTCAATCATGGGGGTATGATGAGCCACGATATCATGTCGGTCCCTATGATATCGTAGCCCATCACCTTGTCTATAAATAAGAGGTAGTTTTTTCTTGTTCACTCATCTAGATTTAGACCCTTAGCTAAACTATAGTAGTTTTACCATTCCAGAGTTAGAATAATTTCCATGTGCCCGCAGTAGGAGTCTCAAAGTGAACAGATCTTTATTGAAGAAAATTGTACATGAGCACACATTTTTGTATGGCAATAAAGATAAACTTTCTAATAAACCTTGCAGCATATGGACTAAGCTAAATAGGATTTAATTACTATTAAATGTTTAAATGCTTTCCTAGATAATTAATCTCTCTCAACCCTTAACTCTCCTAGTTAAGTGCATTCAGTACGACCACTTCAAGCATGTGTGTAAAGCTTGGTAACCTAGTAACATGTAGCATTTGGTAATCCTAGTAGCGTTGCACTGGTTCAAGGTGTGTATGCCAAGTAGAAATGGATACTGGTGCTAGGATGATTAGAACTTAGTTAGTAAGTAGTTAATGAAAGATAGTCACTTAGTCTCTTCACCCTTCCCTCTTAACATAGGCATTAAAAGGATAAAAGATATAAAAATCATATACCTCAAACTTACTTAACCATACAATCGTGACAATACAAGTATGTTTGGGAAGATAATGATTGATTAACCTTAAGTGTTTCATTAGGGCGCATAAGAACTTAGTCCTTGGAGTTCGATCAGATCGCACGTGAGATGCCCATATTCATATGGTTGAGTGTAGGGGTACCTCGCCATTCATCAATTATTTTCTTTCTTTTCATTTTTTATCATTCATTTTTTCATCTTTCCTTTTCTTCTTCTTTTTTTATTTTCATCATTTATATTTTCTTCTTTTCTTTTCTTCTTGTTTTTTCTTCTACTTTTTTATTTTTTTCATGAGAATAGAATTTTTGTATGATGCATGATAATCATGGAGATGATTGAAGTGTCAAATCACCACTTTGAGTCTTTGACTTCCACAAAAATAAAAATTCATCCCTCACCATATGGCATAAATAGGTTCACAAGATCATGAACACCTTCTAATTAAGGATGACTAGGTGATGAGCGGTGAGGTATCCTTATACCCAACCATATGAATCACAAATCATTCACACATGATTTGGTCAAATTTTGTAAACTTTATAGTTTCCAATGCACTAATTTTCTAGGTAGTGAACCTTGCCCTAAGGTTCATTGTCTTCTCAATTACACTTGTGAGATACAAACGTATGTTTAAGTGAAATTGAGGCATATAATCTTTATCATTTTATATTTTATGTTCTTTGGTGCTTTGAAGAGAGAGATAAAGTACTTTAATGACTAATCTAAATTAACTAACTAACTGATCTCTACCTGGTCCTAACATAAGAATTTAGTCCCACTTTTTGTACATGTCCTAAACCCATGTATGCATTGTTGGGTTACCAAGCGCTATACTACTGGGTATACTAAGTAATAATGCTACTAGGATTAACAAGTGAATACATGTTACATTCAAAGTGATCGTACTTATGTAATTAATCTATCTAGCTTATCTCGCTTAATTACCTCATTAGCTTAATTACTAGAAAACATTAAATAAATAATTGAAAACATTGAATGTATGAATAAATATCTAAACTACCTAGAATGCTACAAGGTTTATTAAGAAGCTCATCTTTATTGCCGCACACACTGTCGTGCTTAGGTACAACAGTGCTCGAATAAAGATCTATACACTTAATGACTCCTACTACAAGTACTCAAGAGAAATTTTCTAATTGCGAAATGTAAAAATTACAAGAGTTCAGCTATTACTCTCAATCTAATGCCCTAAATATGGTTGGTGAGCATGTATTTATAGCCCAAGATAAACCCTTGTGTTGACAAGGCCGCATCAACATAATAGACTTCGTTGACAAGGCCTTGTTGATGGCGCCTAGTTGATATAATAAACTACATCGACGAGGCCCAATCGATGCAACAAATCATATTTCGTCATACCCCAATGATTGAATGAAAACTCATCCTTGAGTTCTTTATAAAATGGGGAAGGTATGGGATTATTAATTGACTTTTGAGATAATAAAATAAAATTGAGCACCCAATGTATAGATCAACCACATTACAAAATTAATCATGGTTCAAAAATTGGACAAGCACATCCCTTGAGGCATGAAGACAAAAGAGAAGATCACACAATCCCTAGTGGTGTAGGCTCTTGAGGCTTCAACAAACCTTTTTCAACTTTAGGCACAACTAGTGGCTGAGGTGTTTGTGGTTTTCTCACTACTATTGCAACTTTTGATGAAAGGTTGAAATCAACCACCAATGCTTTCATCTTCTCTTCTTTAATCTTGGGATCATTTATGGTTTACATAGCTTTGCCAATGTAGGCCAAAATTGGAATATCCCAAGAACAAGGCAATACTAGAAGCAACTCCTTTACATTGACAAACCAAGATATAAATTGTTTGCACTTAATGTCAAATGCTCTAATTGTGTCTTGTAGTGCCTAGTAGTTATTCATTCTTTTGGAAAGGTTCTCAATAACTAATCTTTAGTTTAGCATTTTCCACCATAAGCTTCTACTTGGTGTCTTTATGATTCTTGAACTTGGCCTTGTACAATAAGTACAAGCTAGCCACTTGCTTCTTAAGCTCTAACTATGGTTTTCTAGTAGTTATAATTACCAAGTTTGCATAGCAAAGATTAGATAGCTCCATGTACTCTATCATCCCTTCAATCTGCAACTCCTTCATGTGGATTTCTACCTTCATATACGCATCAATCCCATCGACGATGGGTTGTCACATTTCTCTACCTTGCTAGAGTTACTTGAGGGCCTCATTAACCTTTGCATTCATTAGTTTTATATGATTTTCATTCACCTCCTTTTGTAAGCCAACCTAGCCTCTATGATAATTTTTAACCTTTTTGAATTTTAGAGCCTCGTTTTTCCAAGCAACAATTTCAATAGCTGATTTCTAGCATAAGGTGTGGACCTCCTCTATGGAAAGATTATGATTCTCCACTATCAATCTTCTCAATTTGTCATTTTCCCTAGCAAGCTATTCCTACTGTTGATGGATGAATTCTTCTAGCTATTATTTTTAAGCATCAATGTTCTGTAGCTGATTGTTCTTTGGGGTCAAGGCTTCATTTTCCTAGCATGTTTGCATCAATTTCCTCTATATTGAATTATTTTTAGCTTTTTTTATGGACTGATTGAAGACTTTCATTACCATTTCTTCCTCATCCCACTTTAGCTATTCCTAAAGCTACTAAAAAGCTTTGTCTCATGTCAATGCAATGTTGATAAGAGTAGTGTCAATAATTCAAGCATATAATTTGACAACTCCTATGGCCAAGTATTGGTTGTGTGCTTAAGCTATTTCAAGTTTTCCTTCTATGATGATGCACTTTCCCTTTGCCTCTAGCAACTTTAACTAGGTTACAGTGATGGTATCCAGAAAATCAAAGATATCCAGAATTATTTGCCTGGTTCCCACCAGTCCATCCAGCAGCTATTCATGCTATGCTACACTCAATTTCTCTTTGATTGTCCCTACAAAAAACTACACATATCTAACTATAAAAAAATTTGATATAGGTACCATAGGTGCATATAATCCTACTCAACAACTCGATTAGCAACAATCTCTATAGTTGTCTCTTGCCCCTGGTGTTGCATAACCAATATGGTTACCTCCTTATCCTCTTCCAAGAACATTCAAAAAGAAGTAACATTCCCAAATATTTCTAGAAATAGATGATGTTGAAAGAGAGACACCATCATCTCTTAGGCACTTGGATTTGACCTCATAGAAAACTTCCTTCATTGGGTAGATAACATTAATCCACCTACCTCCATCTAGCTGATTGTACGAGCCACTTCTCTAAGGTGACTCATGATGAGTATATACATAGATGGGTCTCCACCACTAGTTCCTACCTACTACTCTAGCTGTTGCAAAAGCTACTCATGGATTTTCTACATGTGCTTAACCATAGTGCAAGCCTCTAGAAATTGCTCATGATTAGGTGGAGGAGGTGGTCATTTCTGCTCCTCTTCTATGATCATGGTAGGTGTCTTATCCTTCATCATCTCAATCCAAAAAGCATTAGGAGAATGCTTGAGTGTATCATTTTTGTAGCAAACTATTCCTACCCTTTTTCATAATTTCTTGATTAAGTAGGGAAAGGGACATTCATTCTTCTTGAAGAACTTCTCTATCTCTAGATGGATTAGTTGTGGAAGGTTTGTTGGAAATTTTCTACTTAGAGTAGTGCATGCTTGGGTGAAGACGGCTATCACCTTACTAGGCCTCACCATTGGGTTAAGGTGGTAGGCTGCTATCTTAAAATCGACTCACTCTACCAATGTGAGCGTGTCGAACTCCTTACAGTTAACCTCATAACACTGCTGAGTCCACTCCTTTGATTCGGGATCAACTTGTGTGGATAGCACTACCAACTATGTTCCTACATTAGGAAACCCAAGGACTTGTGCAATGGCTTCTATAGAGTAGGACATTTGGATGTCCTTGATTTTCATACTGGCTTCTGTTCTCCTATTGTTTCAAAAAAGATACATTTCTTCCATGTACCACTCCTCATTGGAAGTGATGACTGGCCACATGGAAGAGGCTTGTAGTTAAGCTTTGACATCTTCTAGAGCCTATTCAAGGAATGACCCAAAGTTTAGCTCTTGGAGAACTAAGTGTTGGATGTCATGAATTCCAATTATGTTGAGGCAGGTTTCCATGAAAAATAAACCATGTTGTAGTCATCAGATAGCAGAATTCAAAAATAGAAACTAGACATTAACAATTACAACATGAAGCGCAAACCACCATTAGTAAACAAAAATAATAATACTATGTTCTACAGTAATAAAGCACTTTTATTAACAAAAATAATGAAAAGTCACATACACAAACAAAGTAAAGTAAAAAATATATATAAGAAGGTGTAAACTAATCAAGCAAGGTAAAACATACTAATAATTTTGTAAAACAAAAAATTGAGAAAGTCAATAGAACGAAAAACTAAAGAAAAAGGAAAGAATCAACAAACTGTAAGATAAAAAGTGAAATACCAAGGAGCCATGTCAATGGTTAGCATGAATGGCCATCTCCCTATGACTATGTTTAAAGAAGAAGATTTGAAAACTGGAGCATGGTTGTCCAATCATTGAGGTTGTAGTTGCACGGGCTTATCTTGGTTCTAAAAAAGATTTTACTTGTTGAATGTTGGCCAACTACTTTTTATTTGGGCTTTTAGGCTTGTAGATTAACATAGCCTTAGAGGAAAAGGTATAATCAATTATATAAGGTCCTTCATACAACATTTGGAGCTTTGTCTTCTGGGATACATGTGTGAGGTTCCAGTAGAGAAACTTATCTCTTGATTAAAATTTCACTTTCTATATTTTGAGGTCATGATGTTGCTTGTTAAATGTCTTAAGCACCTTATTTGAAGTTCGAGCCACCAAATGATTTTCATCTAGCACATTGAGGTAAAATGATATGAGTAAACACTTCACAATAAAGTTATCCAAAATTCAATAACTATGAATTGTTCAAACTTCCAAGGCTCAAAATAAGCAATTTCTTCAAGACAATCCCACTATGCTACCAAAAATTGTTGTGTAAACTATCACATACAAGACTCCATTTTGGCTAGATAATGGATGTCAACAATTGCATTCAACAGAACCTTAAAAAGACTAGACAATTTATGATTGAAATACCACGAAGATTCACTTTAAAGATAAAAGAAGCTATTATGGTCCTATCAAAATACCAAATATTTTTTGAATCCTCTTGACTATTGAGTCGTTCAACGGATTGACTACATGTAGAGGCTCTCTTACAACAATCTCAATAATGATTCTTATACATTGCACAATAATAAAATTCACTACTAAAAATGATCTTAAGGCTTTCAAACACAAGCTCTTCTATGAAAAAATTTTAATAGAAATTTTCTATAATGCAACAAGAACAATAAGAGCAATCTAAAAATCCCAAAATTACTTGTCAAGAATGATACTATCTAAACCACTAGCTAAACAATTAAAAAAAAATAAAAAATAAACATAACTCATAGGACTATGACAAAAAACCTGAAATGTTGTCTTTAGCAAGTCATCTTACAGGAAATCTTTCACAATGTCTTTTTTTCAATCTTCCTCCAAGACCCAAAGTGAGACCCCGAGTGTGATATCTTTCTTCTAACCCATGAAGCCTTTTTATATGGTCTCATAGGTAGTTAGATATTCTAAAATATCTTGGGTAACTTCTGTCCCAAGTAAGGAAGCTATAACTTTCCTAACAAGTTAGGAAATATTACTTGCCCAACAAGATAGAAAGTTATAACTTATACATGAAATTAGGAGAAAATCATGCTAACATTGGCATGTGTAAATATTACAAATATTTCTTTTATAAGCAACAACCTATATAATAATTTTTTTAAAAAATAAATCCTAGTTCTCCATACCATAAGAGCTTCATACAATTGTTATTTTATTTTTATTTAGTATTTTAATTATTAAATATCATTAAGGTCTAGTAATTCTCATGATCAGGCAGTACTAAGAAAGTAATTCAGCATCCACCTTAGTGTAGATGTTGGTGGAGGTGGTTGCATGGTCTTTAAAATCAATAAAGCCAATCCTTGCAAATGTTTGATGCTATATAATTAAATCATACACATTTGCATTTGATGCTGGCTTTATATCCACATAAAATTTGCTACTGGCCTCCTTGGAAAAGTGACGTTCACTAAAAAAAGAAATTAGAATACGGTGGTGGTTACTTGGCACCGTTACAGGAGGTGCTTCAATCAGCAACACATCATTTCCATCATCTCCTGGTAACCGATTCTTCCTTCCTTGATAACCAATTGGCAGTGAGCAATTGATCTTCACATGTTTAAGAATGCCTCTGAATGTGAAGGCATCAAGCCTGAACCATATATCAACTGCCACCGCAAAACAAGGCTCTGATGCTACCTCTAGTAATGTTTCCTTGTGGTGTTCAGTTGTTTCATCCATATTCATTCTCATTGGAAATAATTTCTAGATGCATCATGTTCATGCATAGCAAGTCATACATATTTCTATTGGTGGAATTGTAGTGGTGGTAGCAACTGCACTCGTTGGTGAAGACTAGTATCACTGCATTGTGAGTACCAACAACTCCATTTTAATAGTTGCAATGTCATTTAACCAATGTATACATGCATCATTAGTCCGAATTGTGGGGATCATCGATGGCAAGAGAAGGATTAAGGTGTTTAGCCTTGCTTAGAAATTTTCTGGAATGTGCTGCATCACCTGCGCCTAAATCTTCCTTACCGATATTGAGACACTTAACTACATCATCCTTATTACCATCCATTATCACAAAATTGTGACTTACTTCATAGTATACTTCACCAAGTTTGCCCAAGGTAAGTCTTTAATTAGTCACCTCTGCCTATGCCAGATGTGGTGAGGATTGAGTTTTCCAATGAAAAATGGTACAAAAATAGGGCTTTAGGTCTTCAAGTAAATAGCAACAGGTCAATGTCATCGCTGGAGAGTTGTCGAGTGGCCCAGCTTACTTCACGGAGGTTGCCCTGGTGCAAGTGCTAGGGTTTGGATGAGCTCATGTCTAGCATGATGTTTGTTTCACCAGTGCTGCAGTCCTTTCGAAGGTTGCTTGTTATCAGCGATGGTTCTTGCATTGTGAATCCATTGTTTCTGCAACTTCTCGGTGCCAATCCTAGATTGTCAATCGAATTTTGCAAATCCCCCTACGGTCAAAATGGATGATGGGATATTCTTACTTCATAGCCAATTCCCACCTCATCCTAGGCTAGATTTAGGTGAAGGCTTCAAAGGTGCATTTCACAGAAAAGGTGCCAAAGCTACATCTATTGGAAATGTTGCCTTTAGCTTTGGTATTGGTGTTGGCATCATGCATGAAGCTATGTCAAATAGGAAGGAAATAGAAAGGTTGAATTTTTTGTTAAGATAGTCAGAAAATTTAGTTGAGGATTTGGAGGAAGAGATTAAAATTCAAGATTCATTAATTGTAAAGGATATAACTTCTGCCTCTCATAATCCTCTAGAAACTAGACAGTTTCCTCTTGTGTATCATAGACCAAATGAACCTAATAAACTATCGAGTGAGGTATGGGTGAACACTCATTGTAGAAATTTAGTATCTCTACTTTTGTTGTTCCATGAAATGGCCCAAAATGTGCCAACATTTCTGCCCCCTTTAAAAGGCTTAAAGAAATTTATGTCAGCCTCATTTTAAAACTGAACTATATTGAAACTTTTATTGAATTTTTACAGCTAAATAGATATATATTTTTGGAGGAAAATTCTCATCAAACATAAGGTTTGGTGGTATAAAAACCTCATTCCTAAAAAACAATAAACTGTACATTATCAAGTCCTTTATTCATGGACTATTCTTGAGATGGGAACAGAATTGTGAGGGTTACTCTGGTAGGAATCCTCATATCTCTAACTTTCTCATAGGTGATTTCTAAAGTGATGAATGTTGTTCTATTATTTTCTGGCTTGCTAGAGCTTTCAAGTTGATCTTTTTGAGCTTTTTCTTCAGCAATCTTCTCATCCTCTTTCTTAGATAAATTCCTCTGTTCTTCCCAATTGGGTCCTTCTTCTTCTTCTTGGGACACAAAGGTTTCTTCCCATGAATCTTTATTGATTGGTTGTTCTTATTCCCGTTTTCTCTTTTTTGGTGCAATTTTGATATTATCCCCAAATATTTGATTCTATCTCTAAACCTCTTATGAGGAATGAGAATTCATTAACCAACCAAATCATGAAAGGACACTCTTTAGGTGCTCCACATGCTCTAGCTTTCAAGTAAGCCTTTAACACATTTTCTAGGAAACATTCCATCACATAAAGAATGAAAGGCTTTTTCATTGTTTTCCCAAAATCCATCTTCTCTTTCAAATTAGCTCTCTTCTCACTTTCTCTACTCAACTTGGATTGGAAGATGAGAAAATCCTAGGCAACCCAATCCTCTTTTTATTGTAGCTAGAAATTTAAAATTCCCTCCAAGAGTCTTCAACCAATTTTCCCTCCTTTTGCACATTCTAACCACTTGTCAAAATCTTCACTAAGTGGTGGATGAGTCACCTCTTCCACTTGTCACACTTGTAGGAATTAAACTATTTTTTAATTTAAATAAATTTATCTTAAATATATTTATTATTATAATATACTATCTATATATCTAACTATATACCAATAGCATAATTAAACATAGCTAATACTATACTCCTAGTAATATTATACCTAATAATATATGCATATATTACTTTGAGTAAGGATATCTTCAAGCTATATGTAATTGTCCAAAATAATGTTTTATATTCAAAAAGTTATATGGAAATTGCAATTCCATGCTATCCAAAGTTGATAATTTGTAAGTATCCTCAGACAATTGCTTTGTAATTTGAAATGGACCAATCCATGTTGGTGTAAATTTATTTAGTTTCTTCATATTCCATAATAGGACAAGGTCCCCTATCTTGAAAGTTCTTTTCAAAGCTTTTCTATCAAACCATCTTTAACTAGAGAGATATTCTGTAACAAACTTATCCCTTACTTTATCTACTTCAGCTTCTCTTTTAATAAGCAAAGTCATGAAACTTCTATCTTTATCAGTTTTTTCACTATATATTTGTACAAATTCAGAAGCTGAGCTTACAATCTTATTTGTAATCCTTGTTGGCAAGCCATAAACTAAGTTATACGGTGATGTCCCAATAGCTCTCTTGAATCTAATTTAATCTGACCATAACGCGGATTGTAGATAATTGATCCAATTTTCAGGATTTCCATCCATCAATTTCTTGATATGAACAATAATCTTTTTATTGGTGGATTCTGCTAAGCCATTTCCTTGAGGATAAAAGTTTCATGAGGAAAATAAGAAAATAGATTTTTCTGATGCCCATTTGATAAACTCTTCAAATTTGAATGC
>MNCI01021296.1:0-18699 GCA_015680685.1 Gnetum montanum | reverse complement strand
AATTGACCCACAATCTTCACTCTACTTTTATCCACTTGAACAATCTTTTTATTTCATTTTTCAAGAATCAAACCAAGTTTCTTACATATAGACAATGACATTATAGTAGACGTAGCTCCAGAATCAATCAAACAATTGTGTAAGTATTTATCCTTTAATTTTATTTTCAAAAGGAAAGGAGGAGCTTCCTTATTAGGAATACAATCATATGAGGTATTTAATTTCTCATCATTATTTGACACATAACTTAACTTTGATTCTCTAACTCTCCTTTTCCATTTAATGAACTCTAAAACCTTTCTTTGTTGATCTCCTATTTGAAGTAACTGATAAAAGCTAATATTGGCCTTGACATGTTTAAGGTCTTCAATCAAATCATACTCTCCATCACCAATAAAGTTTTATTTCTTTATCCATTTATTAAAAGACTAATTTGGAGTGCTTTTCTCTACTTGATTGTCTTTACCTTTATTCTTATCTCTTCTATTTGGCTCAAAAGCTTTTCTCTTCATAGATGGATTAGTAATAACATTTGGGGGTCTAGAAGTAGTTAATCTTTCTTTTGATCAGAGACTATATCCATTTTCCTCATTATTATTACATTCTTTATTTGAAGACATATCTTCTTTAGAACTTGATAGAGAAGAAGTATCACTAGATCCATTGCTAGAATATTTACTTGCATAATGAACACTAGATCTCTCATTATCAGATTCAATATCAAGAAAGTTGGACATAATAAGGTTACTTTCATGCTCATCTTCTGCTAACTTAGTGTCTTGATGTTTATCCTTTCTATTTTTCCTTTCTTCCTTGATATTAACTCTTGCCAAGTCTTTTTCAAGCTTCACTATTTTTTTAGATATATCTCTCATTAATTGTCCTTTTTCAGATTCTACTCTTTCATGTTCTTGCTCTATCTTAACATGAGATGGACCTGGTAAAGCTTTAAATTGAGAAAAATCTTGCATAGAAATCATAACTCTTTTTCCTCTTTTTTGAATTACAATATTTTCTTCAGGATTCAAGTTCAACTGTTTTTCTAATTGTATAGCTTCACTAAAGTAGTCATTTAGCATAGTTAAGTTTGGAGTTCTCCTTAACCAAATTGATATGTTGGGGTTGAAAACCTTAAGATAAGTTTCTTTAAGCATCTCTAATTGACTCTTTAACTCCTTGTTTAGCTTGTATCAGCCCATAGTATAGTTGTTGTTGATCTAATTAATTACCAAATTGGGCCAAGAAAAGATTCTTCATGTCATCCCAACTTGTAATATTATTACTTGGTAAGTTTGAATACCAAATCTGAGCCATATCTGCTAAATTTGATACAAACAACCTACAAGTTTGATCTTGATGTTGAATATTTGCATGAGCTAAAGCTAACTCAAACATATGAATATATTCTTCATCTAAATAAGCTTTTCCAAGAATGAAAGGCTCAGTAAAATATTTGTAAACTACCTTAGAAATATGATTGTAATTTTGAAATCCTAATGGTGTAACTCTTTGCCAAGGATTTGCCATCATATTCCTTTTGATAGTTGAACTCTTAGACTTTCTAGATCTTCTCTTATAAATCGATAAACTAGATATAATGGGTAATCTTCTTGATCTTCTATTTTTCACTCCACTACTTGTTCCCAATTCAAAAACTTTCTTTTATTCTTCTTCTGATGAAGAATCAGTCTTAGAATATAGAATATCTTTTGAAACTTTTAAATTTTACAAACTATCAATCTTCTTGATTATGAACTGAAATAGTATTTAATTTCTTAAGTCTCTATAGTAACAAAGAATGGTTGATGTGCTAAAATTATAAGGCTTATAAACTTAGAGGCTAAATTTTCAGCCCTCCTTCTAGTGCCAAAAGAACTGTTGGCAAAACTTTCAGCCCTCCTTCTAGTGCCAAAATAACTGTTGGCAACCATTTGGGACGCTACCACCAACGAGTGTCCTCAAATAGGATTTAGGTACTTGCTAGTCTTTGGCAACACCAAGGCCCAGATACCTCCAAATAAACTTAATAGTTAATGTGAGTATGTGTGTGTGCTATTGCAGTGTGTTGTTATAAAAAATGAAATGATTGGGTTGTGTGTAAACTATAAATGACTTATCTTAAAGAGATTCAGCCAACTTTGCAAAGTAATGTGAGTTGTTGAGAGTTTCTATTTTGTTCAATTTCCTAGTCTATGCAGTCCTTATAATACCTACTTGTAATAAATTTTTGCAAAAACATTTAAACACAACTTTGTGAATCTACTTCTAATTTTCCCCATGGAAAGAGATAGTTCCACAAGAAAACTAGAAATAGAGAAAGATTCAATGGAAATAGAAAGAAGAGAACAAGAAAGAAGATTTGTGTAAAGATCTTAAATGTTTAAACAAGGTAAAATGATATGAGTAAACACTTCACAATAAAGTTATCCAAAATTCAATAACTATGAATTTTTCAAACTTCCAAGGCTCAAAATAAGCAATTTCTTCAAGACAATCCCACTATGCTACCAAAAATTACTGCGTAAACTATCACGTACCAGGCTCTATTTTGGCTAGATAATGGATGTCAATAATTGCATTCAACAGAACCTTAAAAAGATTAGACAATTTATGATTGAAATACCATGGAGATTCACTTTAAAGATAAAAGAAACTATTCTGGTCCTATCAAAATACCAAAGATTTTCTGAACCCTCTTGACTATTGAATCGTTCAATGGCTTGACTACATGTAGAGGCTCTCTTACAAAAATCTCAATAATGGTTCTTATACATTGAACAATAATAAAATTGACTACTAAAATGCTCTTAAGGCTTTCAAACATAAGCTCTTTTATGGCAAAATTTTAATAGAAATTTTCTATAATGCAATAAGAACAATAAGAGCAATCTAAAAATCCCAAAATTACTTGCCAAGCATAATACTATCTAAATCACTAGCTAAACAATTTAAACAAAATAAAAAATAAACATAACTCATAAGACTATGACAAAGAGGCTAAAATGTTGTCTTTAACAAGTCATCTTATAGGCAATCTTTCACAATGTCTTCTTTTCAATCTTACAGGCAATTTTATTTTATTTTTATTTAAGATTTTAATTATTAAATATCATTAAGCTCTAGTAATTCTCATGATCAAGCAGTACTAAGAAAGTAATTCAGCATCCACCTTAGCGTAGATGTTGGTGGAGGTGGCTACATGGTCTTTAAAATCAATAAATCCAATCCTTGCAAATTTTTGATGCTATATAATTAAATCATATGCATTTGCACTTGATGCTGGCTTTATATCCACATAAAATTTTCCGCTGGCCTCCTTGGAAAAGTGACATTCACTATAAAAAGAAATTTGAATATGATGGTGGTTACTTGGCACTATTATAGGAGGTGCTTCAATCAACAACACATCATTTCCATCATCTCCTGGTAATCGATTCTTCCTTCCTTGATAACCAACTGGCAACGAGTGATTGACCTTCGCACATTTAAGAACGCCTTCAAATGTGAAGGCGTCAGGCCTGAACCATATATCAACTGCCACCGCAAAACAAGGCTCTTCCGCTGCCTCTAGTAATGTTGCCATGTGGTGTTCAGTTGCTACATCTATCTTCATTATCACTGGAAATAATTTCTAGATGCATCATATTCATCAGCAGGTCATACATGTTTTTGTTGGTGGACTTGTAGTGGCAATAGCTCCCGCACTCGCTGGTGAAGACTAGTATCACGGCATTGTGAGCACCAGCAGCTCCATTTTAATAGTTGCATCATTATTTAACCAAATGTATACATGCACTACTGGTCCAAATCATGGGGATCATCGATGGGCAGAGAAGGATCAATGCATTTAGCCTTGCTCAGAAATTTTCTGGCACATGCTACATCACTTGCGCCTAAAGCTTCCTTGCCGATATTGAGACACTTAACTACATCGTCCTTGTTACCATCCATTATCGCAAAAACCATGACTTACTTCATAGTATACTTCACCAAGTTTGCCCAAGGTAAGTCTTTAATTGGTCGTCTCCGCCTACACTGGAGGTGGTGATGGTTGAATTTTTTGATGAAAAATGGTACAAAAATAGGGCTTTAGGTCTTCAAGTGAATACCAATAGGTCAATGTCATCGCTGGAGAGTTATTTCGTGGCCCGGCTTACTTTGTGGAGGTTGCCATGGCACGAGGGCCAAGGTTTGGACAAGCCCTTATCCAACAAGATGTTCGTTTTGCCAACGCTGTAGTCCTTTTGGAGGCTGCTTATTGTTAGCAATGGTTCTCGCATTGTGAATCTGCTATTTCTGCAACTTCCTAGTGCCAATCCTAGATTGTCGGTTGACTTTTGCAGATCCCTTTGTGGCTAAAATGGATGAAAGGATGTGCTTACTCCGCAGCCGATTCCCGCCTCTTCCTAGGCTAGATTTAGGTGAAGGCTCTAAAGATGAATTTCGTAGAAAAGGTGCCAAAGCTACATCTATTTGAAACGTTGCCTTCAACTTTGGTATTGGTGTTGGCATCATGCATGCAGCTATGTCAAATAGGAAGGAAATAGAAAGGTTGAATGTTTTGTTAAGACAATCAGAAAATTTAGTTGAGGATTTGGAGGAAAAGATTAAAATTTGAGATTCATTAATTGTAAAGGATATAACTTCTGCCTCTCATGATCCTCTAGAAACCAGACAATTTCCTCTTGTGTATCATAGACCAAATGAACTTGATAAACCATCGAATGAGGTATGGGTGAACATTCATGATAGAAATTCAGTATCTCTACTTTTGTTGTTCCATGAAATGGCCCAAAATATGCCAATAACTATATATATGCTTGAAGTGGTCATGCTTGTGTTCATTAACAATTGAAAAATAATTGCTTAATTCAAATGAATTAAAGTAAAGTGCATTAAAGAAAACATTAATCCTTTGTTAGTGCTACAAGGATTATCAAAAGAGTTTATTTTTATTCCCATCATACTACTACGCTTAGATACATTAGTGCTTGAACAAAGAATCATATACACTTAGACTTTTGTAGGCACTTAGAAAATATTCTAACCCTAGAAAAAATAAACTACAAGAGCTTTGCTACTCTAACTAAAAACTATCAAAAACTCATACCAAATTGGGAGCCTAGGTACTATATTTATAGGCCAATGTATACCCCCTAATGTTGGATACTCGAGATTGCATCAAGACCCTGACATTAAAGCTCCAATGTTAGATACATGATGTAAGAGTTGATGAAAAAATGTGTTTCATCATCCCCCCATGATTGAATGAAAACTCATTCTCAAATGTATAAGAGGAGGAACAAGTTCCTTACAAAATATTAGCAACAATGCCAATGATAAGTGGCAAGGTACCTCTACACCCAACCATACAAATCATAAGCATTCATGCATGATCCAGTTGAATTTCGTGGATGGGACTAGTTGTGGATCTAGATCACTATGCCTTGATCATAGTTTGCTATATTCCCACATCGACTAGTGGTAGCTTTATCATGTATGATTTAGTCCAGAGTGAGGCATATAATTTTTATTATTTTATATTTTATTATTTTATGACTAAAAATAGGTTGAAACTCAATTTATAATCAATTCAACTATTCTAATTGCTAATTAATAATTAACTACCCAAATAGAAGTATTCAATCCCACTTCTCGTGCACATCCTAAATACATATAACACTACTGGGTTACCAAATGTTAAGCATTTTTGGGATTACTAAGAGTCATACGCATGCTCGAAGTGATCGTACTTATGTGCTTAATTAATTAACTGAGTACACAAAAAGTAAATTGCATGGAAAGTAAATCTAATGTAAGTCAAAGTGCTGTAATGAATAAAAATCAATCTCAATCCTATTACTACTCATGGAATATGTTCAGGTACATTGCCAATCAAATAAGACATTCTAAAATTGACTTAGATCCACTTTGTGGGCACTTGCTAACTATTCTCTAAGATTACAAAATAAAACTACAAGAATTCAGCTACTTTATTGATAAAACTATGAAAAAATATATCAACCTCATAAGTCCAAGTGCTATATTTTTAGGCTAGCATATATCACACAACATTGAATACCCAACATTGCATCTTGGCTTCAACATTAGATATCC
Organism: Gnetum montanum; assembly: GCA_015680685.1. NCBI lineage: Eukaryota > Viridiplantae > Streptophyta > Gnetopsida > Gnetales > Gnetaceae > Gnetum > Gnetum montanum. The sequence continues at coordinate 12,582 of MNCI01021296.1, read as the reverse complement.
AACATCGAGGCTCTGATGTTAAGTAACCAACATTAGAGCATGCAAGAAACATGATTCATCATACCCCCACAACAAAATGAAAATGCATTCTCAAGTGAATAATAGGAGGAACAAGTTCCTTACAAAATAGACCCTAAGTGCCCAAGTGCACTGAGTTATAATCTTTACAAAGTTGGATGTTCATGATAAGATAAGTGAACACCCTAGATAACACTAACATCCAACACCTCTTAGTAGTTGAAGAGAGAGAAAAGATGTAACGATCATAAACAGTCCTTGTCATGTGGTACTACTACATCATCCTTGGTGAAGATAGTCCTATTTCTAATCCATGCTTCCCACTGTAATCATAATAGAATCATGAATTAGCATGCAATGTGTAACACATAGCTATTAAATGCCTTGTCTCATTGGTGGTTACAAAAATCTAGGTTGTGATTGTGGTAGATTAATTCCTTTAGTCATGTTAGTGGGAAAGTTAACAAATAGGGTAAAATAGATAAGTAGTCCACTAAACTTAAACAATTTTGATGCAAGAAAATATTTGAAGAGGTGTAAGAATTCACAATAATAAAAAAGGAAATTTTACTAAAAATGTTATGAATATTTTCACAATTGGATGTCATTGATGGGGTAAAAAAAATATTTAATTGTAAGAGTGTCTAAGGATAAAGAACTTAACTAATCCAACCAAAGATATGTAAGTGGGTCCTCCCCAAAGTAAGTATAGTCCTTTTATGCCCTTGCATAACTTCAAACTAAAGATTCTATGGGCTCCATGGATGATTAATAGTTACAAAAGGACAAGTACAAACACCTAGAAGAAACTACCTAAGAATTCCAACACATCAAACTAGGACATCAAACAAGAACATGAAACTAACAGTGAGGTGAGACATGAAAAGCATAGATGAATGAAAGAGAGTGGAATGAAGTTCTTGATTAAGGTCACATGAAGTCCCTTGTGGAATTTATGGCTAAATGAATTTGATAAGATTTGTCATTAGTCTAGACCAAAACAAAACTCATTCAGTGACTTCACATTGTCATTCTAAGACCAATCCATCCCCTTAACACATAGGAGTACTCCCACAAGACAACCATCATCCCTTATTAGAGAAGAAAAAAGAAGTAGGAAGTGAGGAAGGGCCTTAGTTAGAGAGGACCTTCAAGCATGGTTAACATGTCTTTCTAGTTCCATAACCAGTGCTTTTAGCCCATTGATTTTGTCTAAGGGGTGTGCTTTGAATTCCTATCATTTTTTTAAAATGGAAACTACACCATGCAAAGACATTTATTTTATCTAATGGATGTGCTTTGAATTTTCATTGTTTTTTTTTTCTTTTTTTTATGAGAACCACAACATGCAAAGACTTATTCAACTTTCTTTTATTGATTAACATGAAACAGTAAAAAATCAATGAAAACACACATGCACCCAAGCAAATAGAAAGGCACAAAGAATACCCCTTAAATTCACACCCTATCCAACACTTTAAATCCTTTCCAATTCCAAAAACTACCAAATACACAAATCTGTTAAAGTTTTATTAATGAAAAATGGACTGCGCATTTCCAGAATAAGTAAAATCATAGAGTTTATGAATGGGTGGATGTTGTGGACTTATTGCTTTTTGCATGAAAAAGAAACCATGTCCTAATCATTCGTAACAAAATTCAAAGCTACAATCCAAACACCAACAATCAAATAACAAAATAGTACATACCACCATCAAGTAACACATTACGACTATACTTGGCACTTATTAACAAAAAGTTAGAAAATGACACCAAAATAAATTAAAAGAAAGTGTAAAATTTTCAAGAAATAGCAAATGTACTAATGACGGTGTAAAACAGAAATAAGAAAAGATTAATAACATGAAAATAAGAAGATGTAGAATGTGTAAAATAAAAAAGTTGTAAAACAAAAAATGTGCAAAACAAAAAGTTGAAAAGCACTTAAGAATCTTGAAGATTAGGATGGGGAGTGAGCCCCACGACTAAACATTTTCCTTTAACAAGGATTAATACGTGGATAAAAAATATTCATGCATGTATGAAACATTGGTAACCATTCATGCCCTAGCTACTAGATGCCTATTTGTGGTGTCGTGGCTTGGTAGAAAAATTTTTGGTCACACACTTGATGGTTAAATGTATGGTGGATTAGGGTATGATCTGTGTTAACATTATGAATTTCTAGCCCATGATTGCACCCATGATCATGATATGGTATGCATGGATTTATTTTTCTTCCCACACTATTGGATTCATTATTTGGATTTGGGATTGGAGTACTGGTGGATGATGGCCCTTGTGTATGATTAGAGGACATTGGTTGAGACAAGGAAGGTGGTGCACCAAATTGGCCTTGTGCTAGCTTAGATGATACAATGGGTCCATGCATGGTCTGCTTTGGATTACAACCTTTCCTCCAAAAGGGACATTTTCGATGTTGTGGTTGAGACTCATTGGTATTAGCATGTTTATGCACATTTGTAGCACAAGTGCATTCATTTGTTGATATTGTGGTGTCAACCCTTCCTGTGTTGCTAGTGGTGGCATATAATGAGGCAAACTATGAGAATATCTAGGGTAGGATGGATGGTAAGAGATGTGAGGTGGTGATCCTTCAAGGGATGTCATGGGTTGATGGTACTCGGGAGAGTGGTAGTGCCAATTTGAAGTAGAGGATGTTGAATTAGTTGGAGAACTAGGTTGTTGAATGTAATATTCATGCAATTTCAGTGGATAGAACAAATAGTACTAATTTGGTGGTGGCCTCCTCCATGACTGGGGGTGTTGCCGCTATGATTGATAACCATGTTGAGGCTAGTAATAAGTCCTCCTAAGATGGTAAGATCAGTTGTGGGACTATCTATAATTACCTTGCAGAAGAGTAAATCTCTCAAGCATGTGCTTTTGCAAAAACGTTGGATTTAAGGCATGTGCTCAATACTCCTATAAATGCAACAAGACTAGGCAATGGTCCTTCAAATGGTCATATATGCAAATGTCACATCCATTATCTTCTTTTGTGGTTAAGTCTATAGCCTCACTTTGTTTAGCCATTTTTCTCATTTCCCAAAAAGTGTTCCTAGCTGTTTCTTAATTTTGTATCCTTTGTTTATTATGATCACCTACTTTATTTTGCATCATTCTCTCCTTGACCATCTCAAGGAGAGTTTTAACAATTTCATATATCCATTTGGAAATCCTATTAAACTTTTCTTTAAGGTCATCAATAGACTCTTTTATTAGCAAGGTTTATTGTGGAATCATCTTATTGAGAGTGGTTTTTTTCTTCTTACCATAGATAGACCTAGACCACCCTCTATTGACAAGTTTGGTCCCATTGATATTTTTTAACATTCTCCCATTTGCATATCTCTCCTTCTCCTTTTTCCACATGCTCTATTAGCTCTTTGATCTAATGGGCTTAGAGCTTGTATAATTACCCTAGGCATACATCCCAAGGGTCTCCCTTGTTTCATTATGAAGCCCATCTATGATGTGGAAAAGTTACCTTTCATTAGAGAAACCATGGCTTGGGAATCTATTTAGTAAGGCATAATATCAATCTAAGGCCATGTCCAAAGGTTCATGTTATTCTTGCTACCACTCTTGGATCTATCTCCTCAGATTGGACACTTTTGCAAAGGTTTGATACTCCTCGTTGAATAGCTTTAGCATTGTGGACCATCATCAAATTGAATTTGGTCTCAACGATCTATACCACACTTCAAGTCTATCAATTAGTATCTTAGGAAAGAGCTTAAGCTTTTGCCACTTACTTTCAATGTTGTAGAAAGCATAGGCATCATGGAAGGCTTGTAAATGATGTTACACATTTGAATTAGAGCCTCTTGCAAATTTAAGAATATTATTCATGTCAAGCTTAGGTAGGCAACTCTTTTAGTGATGCCTGCAAGATATCTTTACTACCTCTATTATTTGCATTAGGCTCTTAGTGGCCAGCAAGGGTTCGTCATTGTCAAGTAGGTTGTGAGGGAAATTTCTATCTCTATGCATTTGATTTTGATGATGTTGACTATGTTCATGGTGATGTCTTTGGTCCTTCCCATGGGTTTGATTTTGATTTTTAGTCTAACCCTTTAGTGAAGCTCTATTTCTATACCTACGTTCATCTTCATTAGAACTAGATGTTTAAGGGAAAGAGAAGGATGTGGAACTAGAAGAATTACCATGGCTTCTATGATGTTCTTCAATGTCCCTTGATTTATCACTACTAGGTTTTGGGGAGGTCTTAGGCCTTGAGGCCTTCCCTAGTTTAGGACTTATGTCATCTTCTCCAAGATTATCTACCTTGGCTGAATGTAGTCTTTGAGTATCATCAAGGTGGTCATGATCATAAGAAATTCCTACATAAAGTTCTTCACTTCAATTTTCTTCTTCGTATATCTCATTATGTCTCCAATGAATGTGTTCGCTATATAGTGCATGGTCACTTCTTTGTGGGAGAGACATTGTTGTTGGTTTATGGTATGTATGAGTTAATATTTTTTAAAAGATATATCATTAATACCTTTATGAAAATTGTGTATAATATAACTCATCTAGATAACTAGCACCATCCTTGGTAATGATACTAATGATGAGCGGTGAGGTACCCCTATGTCCAACCATAAAAATCATAAGCGTTCACGCATGATCTGATTGAATTTCATGGATGGAACTAGTTTTAGTATCTAGATCCCTATGCTTTGATCTTAGTTCACTATCTTCCCACTTGGACTAATGGTAGCTTTGTCATGTATGGTTTAGTCCATAGTAAAGAATATGATGTTTCTCATTTTATGTTTTATAAATTTAATTACCTACAACAAGAATGCAAGGTAAAGTAATTTAAGATCTAATTCACTTACTACCTATCTAGCATAACATAAGTAACCATTCCACTTTTCCAGACATATCCTAAACACATACAGTGCTACTAGGCTACCAAATGTTAAGCATTACTATGTTACCAAGTATTATATGTATGCTCAAAGTGGTGATGCTTATGTTTATTAACAACTNTTAGACTCCTTCTACAAGTACTCAGAAAATATTCTAACTCTGGAAAAAATTAAATTGCAAGGACTTCACTACTTTGACTAAAAACTATCAAAAACTCATGCCAAATTAGAAGCCCATGTACTATCTTTATAGGCCAATGTATACCCCTTGACATTGGATACCTAACGTCACATCAAGACCTTGATGTTAGATACCCAACATTGAGGCTCCAACATTGGGTATGTCAAAGCTAATAAAAATTTTATTTCATCAAGGAGTGTTAAAATTTTTTCATATACTAGCTCATAGGAAGAGTAGCCAATAGGAAGTTTTTGTGTTGAGTGGTAGGCCCATAGGACATCATTGAGTTTTGTGCTTCATTCTTTCCTATATTTGCTTATGATACTTATTAGGATCTTTGTGAACTTCCTATTTGTTATCTTTCCTTGATTGTTGGCTTGGGGTGATAGGGTGTTGTTAATTTATATTCAACCCCCAAGTGTTGCATCAACTTTCTAAAAGTGGCACTTGTGAAATGAGTTTCATTATCAGAAATTAGTGCATGTGGCACCCAAAACCTATTTACAACATTTTGTTGTACAAATCTAGTAGCACTGGATGATGTAAAGTCAATAATGACTATTGCTTCTACCTATTTTATGTAGTAGTCAACTTCTACAATGATATACACCTTTTTATTGGACATGGTTGTGATGGAACCCATGAAGTTAATTCCACATATGTCAAAGGGCTCCAGTGGTTGAGTTCACTATTGATGACCTTCTATAAGAGTGGTCATCCCATCATCTTGTTGACAATGTTCACAAGATCGGACAAACTGGTGGACATCCTTGAAGATTGTAGACCAATAGTATTCTACCATCAAGATTTTTATGATCATGCATCTTCCTGCATAGTGACCTTTGCAAGGTCCTTCATGAGCATCCTAAAGAATGTGCAATTGATCTTCATTAGGGACATACCAATGAATCAATCCATTGGTGCACACATTGTAGAGGTGTCCTTTGATTTCCATGAAGTATTTGGCCCAATGAAAAAAATTTTGCATCTTTCTAAAGTTAAGATCTTGTGCCATCTCCTAAGTGAGAAGATAGGTAAGGATGTCATTGTACCATGTTGTTTTTGTGGGCACTTGTTCATTTAGTGCATCCATAAAGAGGAGTTCATCTAGAAACTGATTAAAGAGTGAGANAACAGTAGATTGGTAATGGTGTCGAAGTCTTCATGGATGACTTCTCCACCTATGGAGCTACATTTGAGCAAGCCTTGGACTACCTTGCGTAAGTATTAAAAAGATGTATGAAAATAAATCTATAGCTCAACTGGCAAAAGAGTCATCTCATCTTCCAAGAAGGCATTGTGTTGGGGCATCAAATTTCATAAGAAGGGATTGAAGTAAACCCATAGAAGATAAGGGTCATTGAAGGAATAACATGTCAATTAGAGACAATTAAATATGTTCAATAATTCCTTGGACATACTGGCTACTACTGCTGATTCATCGAGAATTTCTCTAAGATTGCAAAGTCATTGGTTGAGATGACAAAGAAAGATGCTCTGTTCATCTAGACTAAGAAATCTAAACATCATTCCAATATTTAAAGGAAAAAATTGTAGAAACTCCAATTGTACAAGCACAATATTGGTANTTTATACCAATATTGTGCTTGTACAATTGGAGTTTCTACAATTTTTTCCTTTAAATATTGGAATGATGTTTAGATTTCTTAGTCTAGATGAACAGAGCATCTTTCTTTGTCATCTCAACCAATGACTTTGCAATCTTAGAGAAATTCTCGATGAATCAGCAGTAGTAGCCAGTATGTCCAAGGAATTATTGAACATATTTAATTGTCTCTAATTGACATGTTATTCCTTCAATGACCCTTATCTTCTATGGGTTTACTTCAATCCCTTCTTATGAAATTTGATGCCCCAACACAATGCCTTCTTGGAAGATGAGATGACTCTTTTGCCAGTTGAGCTATAGATTTATTTTCATACATCTTTTTAATACTTACGCAAGGTAGTCCAAGGCTTGCTCAAATGTAGCTCCATAGGTGGAGAAGTCATCCATGAAGACTTCGACACCATTACCAATATACTGTTGAAAGATCCTAAGGACCAAGTGTTGAAATGTTGTAGGATCATTGCATAGATTAAATGACATCTTAGAATATGCAAAAGTCCCCCAGGAACATGGGAATTTTATCTTGGCTTGATCTTCTAGAGAAATTTGGATTTGATTTTAGCCACTATAACCATCCAAGAAGCTCTAATAGCAATGCCTAAAGATAGTGTTCAACTCTTGGTCCACAAATGGCAATGGAAAATGATCTTTAAATGTTGCCATGTTCAATAGCCTAAAGTCTATCCAAACCTACCACTTTCCATCTTTATTTGACACAATTATGAGTGGGCTAACCCACTCACTATCCATGATGGGATAGATAAACCCTACCTTGAGGAGTTGTTGTATTTCCTCCTTAACAATCTACTTCAATTTGGGGTTCAACCATCTCTATGGCTACCTTCTTAGCTTCATGGTTTGGTCAGTGTAAATGTAATGCTAGCATATCCTTGGATCAATTTTAGGTAGCTTGGGATATGACCAAGAAAAGGCTATTGGCCATTTGTTAACCAACTTTAATAGCTTTTCTTTTTATTTAGGAGCAAGTTTGGCATTAATTATGATTAGCTTACCATTATTTAATAATGCATACTCCATGCTAGTTGGTAGATTTTTCAACTCTAGAGGCATCTGCTTGAAGATATTAAAGATTTCCAACTCTCCTCAATAGGTATCATCATCTTTATCATCAGAAAGTTGGTGATGAACTTGCTCAAGTTCATCCATGCTTTCAACATAAGCACATGTTATGCTCTTAGTTGGTTCCATGCATAATGTGTTGCTTTTTGAGTCAAGTATTATCCATTGCATGTCATCCTATTTTGTGGCTACTACATATGGATATATTTGAATATCTATTTCTTGTGCACACTGATTGCATTCTTTAATGTATGTACTTTTGATAGACCATATCCTTTGCACATAATTACACTCATTATCACTATATGAGATGCATGGAATATGCTTCTTCTCCAGCCTTCCAAACTCATTTTCCTTGGAGATTTCCAAGGAGAGGTCCATTATGTCCATTTTTTTTTATCAACCATGCTTAGTCATTCCCTTTCCATAATGATGGTGAAGTCACCTTTGTAATTTTCAACCTTAATCACCAAAAAATACACAAGATAGGACTACCCACTAACTGTGGTCACAATGTTCTTCATCAATCCTAAGGAAATAGTGATTAACTAGTCTACCAACTTTAAACAGATGTTGCTCTTCTTGAGAGATGATAGGTTCTAGGCCTTGTACATGTCATGAGAGAGGAGATTGACACTGGAACCAAAATCAATAAGAGCCTTACATGGCTTATGTCTAGTGATATGTAGGTAAATGAGTTGACTTTGGCATCAAATATTTTTAGGTGAAGATTGCCAACCTTGATCCAATCAAAAACAACATGAGTTAAAATCATAGTGTGGATCTAAGGCAGCATTTGATTTGAAGGGCACTTGAAGATGTTTGATGTAAAGGATGAGGATGTTGGAGATGCAAGGTAGCTAGCTACATGAGGCTGTGAGGGTTTGGGAGGACTGATGGATCAAAAAAAAGATCATTTCCTAGATTGATTATTCAAATCATTTGATGGAAAAGTTGGTTGTGAATGTACAGCCCTTGTAGCATTTCATTGTTGTGACCATGAAGGAATTTTTCCTTGCATGGATGGAGCAGGAGGTAGCTAGGTTGAGGGTGGAGGGATGTGTGCAGATGGATGTGGAGGGTGATATGGATATGGGTTCTCTTCCCAAGTGGATGGTGAATGTGTTTAGTGGTACTCTAGAGGGTAATAGTAATGCTAAAATGAAGCAAAGCTTACAAAACTTCTTAGAGAAACAGGTTGCTAAACATAGTACACATATGGATTTGGTTGCCTATAAAGGTACTGCTACCTTGGCAATGACATTTCCCATGATTGTGGTTGATAATATTATTAGTATTTCTCATATGATTGTGGTGGAGCTCCACTCGGGTAATAAGCTTGTTGTTGCTGGTGGAACTATCTTGGTTTGCCTTAAGGATAAGGTAATTATCTGGGTGCTTGCCTACATGCAGGTTGAGGATTCAATGTGTGCATCTTAGAATCTTGTAAGTGTGACACCACATAGCAACACCCCTTTGGATGTTTGTATTGATAGATGTCACAATTAGAATCATCATTAGAGTTGGTTTCCACAACTTCCCCTATGACAATAGCTTTGCCCTTACCTCTTTGTTAGGCAAGTTTAGCTATTTTTTATCTCATGCATTCATGATTACTATTCTATTCTTTGGATGCTTCAACAATCTTCATAGCAATTTGGAACTTCTCATCCAAAGAAGCCCATAATATATCAACCTTTACCAAAATCTTAGAAATAAATTTTTGAATAGGTAAGGTTTTCCTATTCACCACTTCATCAAGTGGTGACTCCTCCTCATCACAAAATTGGACCTCCATTTTCTTGATGGAAGGATCCCTATTATACTCTTCTGAACTTTCTCTTTTTTGTAGCTCACCTTCTTCCATTGCTACCTACTCTATAAGCCTTTGGATCTAATTATCTCTTAATTCAAACAATCCCCCTTGGGCATAAACCCCAAGAGTTCTTCTAGTTTCTACTCTAAGTCCATGTATGATGTGGTAGAGCTATTCCCTTTGAAAATAAGCATGACTAGGGCATTAATGTAAGAGTGAATAATATCTACCCATGTAGGCATCCAATGGTTCATGTGTTCATTGTTTCTAGCCTTGGGATTTTCTTTCTCAGGTTAGACACTTTGAAGTATGTTTGGTATTTATCATTAAATAGTTCTAACATGGTACTCCATTGGTGAATGAATTCTAGATCCAAGGACTAGTAGAAGCTTTCAACTTCCTTGATGAGTATCTTGGGGAAAAGCTTCAGTTCCTACCATTCACTTTCAATGTTCTATAATGCACATGCATCATGGAAAGCTTGAAGATATGTCTACAAATCAAAGTTGTATCCCCCCTCAAATATTGGAATATTATTCATGTCTAAGTGCTTAATCCTACTATCTTTCACATGCCTGGTTGGGATCTCTACTGCCTCTACAATGTTGACCATGCTTCAAGTCACCAACAAAGGTTTATCATCATCATTGCATTGATGATGTCAATGATGGTTCCTACCAACTCTATGTTCTTATTGGCCTTAATAGTCATTGTTGTCTCGTTCATTCACTTTACCATGATTATTTTGATAATGGCTTTTATGAGAACTAGCAAATGAAGAGGAATGTTCAAAATCAAATGAAGAGGAAGGTGGACCTCCACCACCACCTCTTTACTCATGATGATCAATATCCTTAGATCCTTTACCATTGTGATGTTTACTTGAGTCCCTACCCTAACTATCACTTCTTCTTGAATCTTATTTTTGAGTAGTGGATCATAGCTTCAAGGCCACACCCTCATTGAAAATTTTTATATTGAGAATCCTCTTGGGGAGGATCCACATTGTCATCTTGGTTTAGCAATAATAAGGGATTAGTGAAGTGTTTTCCCTTCATAAATTTGTGGTGCTTCTCCTAATATCGATCTTTCTTGCATTGTGTTTCAATGGGATGGTAGTCCCAAGTGTCATGATGATCACAACCTATTCCTCATGAAGATCTAAGATGCCCAACTTAAGGATTTGAAATAGCATCCTAGGCATAAATTGATCCGGGAGCAAGATGATGTTGCCTTTCATATTACACCATCACAACTGTTCATCTTGATGTGCAATGAACATGAAGTCTAGTACATACTCATCTAGATGAATATATACCACTTTACACTCCTATGGGACTAGTGGTTTAACATCTTCACACCTATAAGAAGAAGATAATTTACAAAAAATAAAATAATTAGTGTGGTTTTGTAATTGAATGTTGTTTGAGAGTGATGTTGACCTTGGGTCTGTCCAATGATATTAATAATGTTCACTAATCCTAGATAGTGCACGTTTCAACAAACAAAGTCACTAGTAATGGCACTAATGATGAGTGGTGAGATACCCTTATGCCCAACCATACGAATCACAAAGCACTCACACACGATCCAATTAGATTCTATAGACTTTATAGTTTTTAGTGCACTATTCTTCTAGGCAATGAACCTTACCCTAAGGTTGTTCATTGTATTTCTAATTACACTTGTGAAGTACAAAGGTATGGTTAAGTGAAATCTAGGCATATAATTTTTATCATTTTATATTTTATGTTCTTTAGTGCTTTGAAGAGAGAGATAAAGTAATTTAATGACTAATATAAATTAACTAACTAATTGATCTCTAACTGGTCCTAACATAAGCATCTGGCTCCACTTTCCATACACATCCTGAACCCACATATCCATTGTTGGGTTATCAAGCACTATGCTACTAGGTGTACCAAACAATAACACTACTAGGATTACCAAGCGAATACATGTTACATTCAAAGTAGTTGTACTTATGTAATTAATCTATCTAGCTTATCTCGCTTAGTTACCTCATTATTTTAATTATTAAAAAATATTAAATAAATAATTGAAAGCATTGAATGAATGAATAAATATCTAAACTATCCAGAATGCTATAAGGTTTATCAAGAAGATCATCTTTATTGCCATACACACTATCGTGCTCAAGTACAATAGTGCTCAAATAAAGATCCATACACTCAATGACACCTATTACAAGCACTCGGGAGAAATATTCTAACTTCTAAATGTAAACCCTATAAGAGTTTGACTACTAGTCTTAATCTGATACCTTAAATGTAGCTAGTAAGCACATATTTATAGCCCAAGACAAACTCCTATGTTGACAGGGTTGCATTGACGCAATAAATTGCATCAATGGGATTTCATCAATGGGGCCTAGTTGATGGGGCCCATTCAATGTGATAGACTATGTCGATGGGGCCTAGTCAATGTAACAAACTGTATTTCATCACTAGGAATGGCAAGCACATGAACTTTCACCCAATCACATTAAGTAGATCCATTACAATGATCATAAGGATACTCAATGACACACCCTTTCCCTGCTAATAACCAAGCACTCTTCTAGAATTCAAGAGCTCACATCTTAAGATGTGAATCCATAACTTGCCCATAGTTCCAATAGTAGTAGCTTCAATAACTCATAGTATGATCTCTAGCTTACCATTGAATTTGAGCCTAATTTATGGATGATGGCTAGAAGAAAAAAGGATGGATGAATTTTTGTTATGTAAGAATTCCATCAATGAAGGATCTACTTTGAATCCGTTTAGCACTCTTGCATCATCATCACATATGTAACTCATCCATCTACCACTAGCTTATCATCTAATTATTAATAAATCACATTAATTAATTTTTCCTATACACATAAATCACAATCAAAAGAAAAATCAAACCAAAAGAATAAGAAAAGTAGAGAATGATATATCATTAG
>MNCI01021293.1:145333-161879 GCA_015680685.1 Gnetum montanum | reverse complement strand
CGCGATATCGCGTATGCGATATCGCGGCCTAGTGTAAATCGCGTCTCATCACCTATGAATAATCATAGTTCATCTTCTAATAACTTTCTTTATTATCTTTTTTTTTTCTCAGGTCATTTCTATTCTTGGTTATCCAATTATTAAACAAATTTGGAAGATATGGTGAAATCTTAGTAACTATTGGAATTACATTCTTTTAAAATTTCAAAAGATATACTTAAGCAAATTAACCCATGGTAGCTTCCTTTTAATGAAGGAGCTTGGGCTACTAATTCATCTAGATTGTGTACCACCTGGAGTAGATTTGGCATCACTACAATTTCTTGTCTACATATGCATGATAGATGCATTACTTGGAATGAAGCTTCTAGCCTCTATGGTTTAAATAGAAAGAGGAAAATATTTTTTAAAAATTAATTTCTAATCTTGAGAATGTTTTTAAACTTGACAATAATTTGCATCAGGCTTTTTGAAATATTTTTTGGAAGGATGATAGATATATTTTTTCTTTTAATTTGAAAGTTTCATACGAGATTATTACAAAAAATGATTTTATTCATAACAAAATTAATAAGGTCTAGAAAATGCTATTATCATCATACTTTTGGATGAGAAAAATAAAAGATATTTAGAGAGTTATTAAGAATGCCTATTGTCCAATTCCTTTTGATATGTTTATGGCATCATCACTTCTAGTATGTAGCATATTGTCTTTCACTTATGAAATGTCTCACTAGTCTAAGATAGCTTAGGGGGTGTTACATGGGCTCTCTCGTATGTTTTTCTTTTTATTTTGCATGTTGTATCTATTTTTTTCATATTTATATGTAAAACTGATGAGTGGCGAGGTACCCCTACACTCAACCATACGAATACGAGCGTTTTATGCGCGATCTGTTCAAACTCCGCATATGGACTAGTTGTGGTATCTAGATAGTTACTCGTAGGTCATAGTTCATTGTCTTCCCACCTGGACTAGTATTAGCTTTGTCACATATGGTTTAGTCCAGAGTGAGGTGTATGATGTGTTCTTGCACTAATGGTACTCCTGGGTATGATGGGAAATAATATTAACTAAGCTAGGAGAGAGAGGGTGAGAGAGAATCTAAACTAGCCTAAGTGCAATGAGCATCCATTCCTTAATCATCCATACACATCTTGGACCTTGTGCATGACTAACACTGGGATTACCAAGCGCATGGCCTAAGTACGTTACTGGGTTACCAAGTAGTCACACTTAAATGCTCGTGATTAAGTTGTACTCATTCCGTGTTACTAGGAGACAAAGGTAGAGAGATATTAACTAGGAAAACAATAAATAACAATTAAATAAATAAATAATTAAGCTAAGTGGATGCTGCAATGACGAAGTAATCTCGATCTTTATTACCGGTCATGTGCATGTCCAAGTACGTCAAACTCGAATAAGGATGTCGTACAATTACAATCACCACACTATGGGCATGCAGTAGGAAATAATTCTAACTCTAAGAAGAAAAAATTGCAAGAGTTTGGGTAAGGAACTAAGAACTAATTATCAGGAACAAAGGGCACCACCTCTTATTTATAGAAGATGAGGTAGGATGCGATATTGCAACTGTGATATCAGGGGTCCAATAATAGGGGTATGATATTAGGACCTAGTATCTTGTATCAGGGCTCTGATAATAGGGCTCTGATAATTGGGCCTGACAGACCATGACTCATCATACCCCCACGACTAAATAACAACTCGTTCTCGAGTCAAAGAAAGTGAGGAACAAGTTCAATTGATTACATAGTGGATAGGTATGGGATTATTGACTGAATAGGAATTTGTTCATGCCGCAGTGGAGGATTAAAAAAAATTTGGACATAGGCACAAAAGACAAAACTTGTGGAAATCATGGGGTTCTTGGTAGTGGTGGCTCCTCTATGGGTGCCTCTCCTTTGTCCTGCATGATCAGGCTTCTAAGATTGATACCATTAAAGAAGCACTTAACGTTTCTCCTCTTCTATCCAAGGATTATGAGCTGTCTATGCTGATGTTACAATGTTTGATGGAGTCGGCATTTTCCATGAACATGGCAGTTACAGGAACACTTGATTGGCCTTGACATGTTATGTCGCATATAGCCATCATTCCTCTTCATAGGCTTGGGCCCTAACCTCTCCACCTTTTGCTTGGATAGATTATGCAGTAACAGGAGTTCCATGATTGATGCTGAGTGATTGTGCCTCCTGCTCTGCATGTTATGCATGAAGTCCTTGGCCTCTGCCTCCCTCTAGTCGTTTGGTTGCACCTTGAGAAGGTCCTCCTTGTTGTCTTCTTTTAGGGGCCATCTATAATCACACAAAGATCAATTGTTAGTAAGGTTAGTGAAAAAAGTTCAATGATTTCATACCTTACTCATTGCCTTTAATAAATTTTGAATTCTTTGCTTAGTGTGATTTTAGAGTTAGACATTTTTTTCAAGGAAGTTGCCCTAAAAGTTTAATGTCGGACCTGGTTTGTTTAGGTGACACAGAAAAGGACCTAGTTTTAAGGAACATTTTATAAAATGATGATAAAGGAAAGAATAGATTTGGCAATGAAATACTNGAAGGGTTAAATGTAATCCATACCAATTTCACAAAACACACATATGTAGATACCATCAAAATGAGGTGAGAATTCTATGCTATACGAGACACGAGCTACAATTACATGAATAGCGAGATGAGATGGACTATAGAAGGGATTGTAGAGATTAGGACATGAGGTAACTGACCCAGGGCATAATGAATCCTACGTGTAAAGCATGATTAATGTCTCATTAACCTGTTGTTCCAAGATTAGGACAAAGTCCATTCCTCTGATCAGTGACACTGCATTGTTTCATCCCATGATGAGCGATTATGAGAGTACCAGAACAACAAGGTGTACGATCACTTGGCATTTTATTCAAGGGAGGAGTAATTTTTGCTTTGTGGCACTTCCTTTGTTGTTTTTTTTCTTTATTTTTCTTTTCTTTTTTAATTGTTGAATCCAGAGAAGCCGCCAACCTTCAAGCATGGATGCATGTCTTTCCAGTGGGACCCCCTAGAACAACATTGGATTTTTAAGTGCCTTTTGATTACTCTTACTCCCATTTTATGTTAGATTTACAAGGATCTTAGTACAACCACGTTGCATGATAACTCTCACAGACGTCACCAAAGAGAATGCGGAAGTCCCCTTGATGTCACATCCTAATCATTCCATCTTGGTCCATCCTTCTTCATTCTAGGTACAATAAGAACAAAATTTATTTTAAGTTTTAAGAATGTTAAGAATATCATTGTACCCCCAGACAGAACCTCTTATTTGTAGAATGGATGAGTGCGTGTAATGGGCTCACTGTCCAAATAATTAATCACTCGAAGATTGATAACATAGAACACACCTCAACCAACGAGCCACATGAGTGTTTTATTCATAAATGAGATTACTTATAAAAAGATAAAAAGATAAAAAGTTAAAACAAGAAATTAAAAAATGAAAAACTAGAAAACAAAAAATTGTAAAATTAACGAAAATAAAAAATATTTATGAATCCTGCTTGTTATTAGAATGGGGGATGTCCCCCATAACTAAACGGTTGAGCATGGAAAGGATTAATAAATGAAAGATGAGGATCCTTGCATGTTGGAAATATCGAAACTTGGTCATACTAAACCCATTGGGGTTCACACACCTGATTATAGTAAGCATAGTGGAGCAATTTATAAGATGTGGTTCTTGGGTAAGGAGTTGATCCACTATGATACTTGAGACCATAAGATGGTATGCAAGGATCAAGATGTCGCCCTCCATGGTTGTATTCATTGGGCTGTATGGTTGTTGGAGTGTTAATTTGTGGCCCTAATGAAGTGACATGAGGTGTTGGGTTCGAGAAGAAGGATGCACCACAGTGTTGGACTTGTGCTGCGTTGGAGAATGCAGTGGCCTTGGAACTGTGTTGTCCCTTCCTACAGTCATGTCTAAAGAAGGGATGCTTTCGATGTTGATGAGGTCTCTCACTGCTGTTGGCAATAGTAGCACAAGTAACGTTCGTGGGTTGTTGTTGTGGTGCAGGCTCTTTAGGAACAGTTGGTGGCAATGTATAAGGAGAGAAAGGATGAGAATGTTGAAATTTAGGAGAAGTGTGAGATACACAAGGCGGTGGTTGTGTTGAAGACACGGGCTCATAGTATTGAGGAGAATGATAATGCGGCGAGATAGAGTATGTTGACCTAGTTGGGGAAATAGGATGTTGAACTAGATAAGCATTTAGATTTGGATGATACAAAGGGTGTCTCTAGTTTAGGGGTGGCTTACCCCATGACTGGGATTGTTGCCATTGTGATCGAACATAGTATCTCTGTACAAACTTTAGGTGTAACGTGCTTTCCCAATGCTCATATAAATGTAATAAGATTGGGCATTGGCCCTTGGGGTGATCGTACAGGCAAATGTTGCATTCATATGTATGATTGGCCATTGAGCTCTTGTCATCCTCATCCCTTCTTTCTGATTGTCTAATGATACTTTGTCCTTCTTCTCAGGTTGTCAAAACTCTATCTCCAATAATATCGATATATTCTCCACACTTTTTATGCGTCCATTCCAACATCTTATTGATCTTTGCCTCAACTTCCTCTAATGATTGTTGTATTGGCAAAGATGGTTCTTCCTCCTTGAGATTGGTTGATTTATCCTTTTTATGATTATGGACCTCTGTTAAGTTGAGATTTTGGTCCCATTGATGTTTTTCAACACTCTCCCATGTAGCCATTTCTCCTTCTTCTTTTGCTACCCACTTAATAAGCTCTTGGAATTGATGGGTTTGTAGTTCATATAGTTGACCTTGGGCATACATCCCTAGGGTCTCTCTTGTTTCATCATGAAGCCCATCAATGATATGGTACATTAGAATTTCCTCGGAGAACTCATGGCCTGGACAGTTGTTTAATAGTGCATAATATCTTTCTAAGGCCATGTCCAAGGGTTCATGTTGTGCTTGTTTCCACTCTTGGATTTGTTTCCTCAAGGCCGACACTCTTGCATAAGTTTGATATCTTTCGTTAAAGAGTTCTACCATTGTTGGCCAATGTTGTATCGAATTCGGTTTTAACGACTTATACCATACTTTTGCTTTGCCAATGAGTGTCATAGGGAAGAGCTTGAGTTTTTGCCAACCATTATCAATGTTGTTCCATGCATAGGCATCGTAGAAGGCTTGTAAATGTTGTTGCGGATCTAAGTCGTAGCCTCCCGAGAAATTGGAAAAGTTGTTTAAATCAAGCCTGGGTAGGCGGCTCTCTTTACGATGCCTACGAGAGATTCAAACAACCTCTTGTATTTGCGTTAGGCTTGTGGTGGCTAGTGGGGGTTCATCGTCATCTAGTAAGTTATTCTTTCGGGCATTGAAATGATGTTGCCTTTGTTTATGTCTATAAGAAACCCCCACTTCAGATTGTGTACTCCAATCTTCATTGTCATATAAGTCATTGGTTCTCCAATGAATTGCCTCACTAGATATGGCATTATCGTAGTCTTGTAGGAGAGGCATGATTGTGCAATTGTGTGTGAATTTATATGTAAATTTTTATAATTAGTTTATTATTATTATTATTTATTATTATTTTTCTCTTAAAAGATATATTATTAATTTTGATATAGCGACCTTATATGATATAACTAATCTAGATAACTACCACCGTCTCCCCAACGGCGCCAATGATGAGTGGTGAGGTACCCCTATACTCAACCATACGAATATGAGCATTTCACGTGCGATCTAGTTGAACTCTGCAGACGAACTAATTGTGGTATCTAGACAGTTACTCATAGGTCACAATTCACTGTCTTCCCACTTGGACTAGTATTAGCTTTGTCACGTATGGTTTAGTATAGAGTGAGGTGTATGATGTGTTCCTACACTAATGCTACTCCTGGGATTGATGGGAAATAATATTAACTAAGCTAGGAGAGAGAGGGTGAGAGAGAATCTAAACTAGCCTAAGTGCGATGAGCATCCATTCCTTAATCATTCGTACACAGCTTGGACCTCGTGCATGACTACCACTGGGATTACCAAGCTCATGGCCTAAGTACGTTACTGGGTTACCAAGTAGTCACACTTAAATGCTCGTGATTAAGTTGTACTCATTTCACGTTACTAGGAGATAAAGGTAGAGAGATATTAACTAGGAAAATAGTAAATAACAATTAAATAAATAAATAATTAAGTTAAGTGGATGATGCAATGATGAAGTAATCTCGATCTTTATTGCTGGTCATGTGCATGTCCAAGTACATCACACTCGAATAAGGATGTCGTACAATTACAATCACCACATTGCGGGCATGCACTGGGAAATAATTCTAACTCTAAGAAGGAAAAACTGCAAGAGTTTGGATAAGGAACTAAGAACTAATTATCAGGAACAAAGGGCGCTGCCTCTTATTTATAGAAGATGAGGTAGGACGCAATATCATGTGGCGGATGTGATATCGGGGGTCCGATAACAGGGGTCTAATATTCAGACCCAGTATCTTGTATCAGGGCTCTGATAAGAGGGCTTCGATAAAAGGGCTTTGATAACTAGTCCTGACAGACCATGACTCATCAATAACCATGTGCATGTTTAATGGTGGATCCATGTGTTTAAAAAAATGGAGGGTGTTGGAACCTAAAATAATTAAAATATAGGTTCACCCCAAGATTTATAGACGTTTATAACTCAATGCTACCTAGTAGAATCAAACCTATAACATTGGGTTACCAAGCCAAGACCCATACCACTAGGCTAACATCTCATGTGTTTAAATAAATGATTCTTCTTCTATGTGTTACTAATGAGGAGCTCCCATGGATTCCACAATCCAAGCTCTCTCAAAGTCACAAAATAGCAAATTTGAATAATAAAAGGAAAATAAAAGCTTTATTCTTGCTCAAACAGAGAATTTACATATGAAAGGAAGCATAGTTCCCAAGGATAGACAAGAGATTCAATCCAACTCTTACACACTCAATCAAAGCAATCACTCACTCACAAGGATGATCATCAAGGCACCCTACCAAGACTCTATCTATCCTTCTACTCTTCTCTCAACTTCCTATACTCTTGCTCTCTCTCTCTATGCTCATTTCAAATTCTAACTTTCTTTCTCTAGATTCTCTTGATCAAATTGGAGGCACAAGGAGTCTATTTTTATCATTTTCCCCTCTATCTCTTCATCTTTCCTCTAATTTATCATTTAATTTAATGTCTATTAAAATCTATGAGAGATGTCTACAAGAAACATGAGACATCTTTCCTAAGTGTAGAGGTCTTAGAGTAGACATCTTTAAATCATGTTGGACATCTCAGCAGAGATGTCTATAATGCATATGGAACATCTCACTTGCAAATGGGACGTCTCCTTTGCAAGGCCAAAATACAAAGATGCCTTTTTTGAGGCTTGAAGCCTCTGGACACCTCCAAACAAGTCCCCGTAGTCGCTAGAGTGCCCTATGATAATCAAAATAGGCCCAAAACACTCTCAAACATGCCAAAACTCCAGGGAAAGATCCCATCATTGGAGAGATGTTGCATTGACCTATTTGATGTCCACATCAGTTACATGACCTAATTTCATAATTAAAGGTGAACTATAGAAGAAGTTAAATCAAAGTGAATGAAAAGTTCCCATGACATGTGACAATCATCTCTTGTTTTGGACCACATAATAAACCATGTGTCCTTTCTCCATGTGGATGAAAACAATGAGATGTTAGCCTAGCAGTAAAACTCTTGATTTTGAAACTCCAAGTTAGGGATTCAATTCCTGTGGATAATACTACGTTATAAAGTTATAATTGAGGGAACCACTAGTTGGAGTGATGGTAAGGTGCATGTTTCTCAGGCTGTAAGACCTCAGTTCGAGCCTAGGCATAGCCACTCAATAGAGGTTAGGCTTTCGCTCATTCACCAACACTCCCAGGATCCCAACTTGAAATGAAGACAAATATAAAACAAAAAGAATATTTAAAGAAGAGATGATTCATGGTGAGGGAAGTAATAATGTTAAACTAGATTATATATAACTTATATATAAAGTGGCCAAGAGTGTATGACCTTAAAAAGTCAACCCAGCTTTGACTTTACTCTATAGCAAAAAATGCCTTTAGGCTGATTTACAAAAGATTAACCTATCTCTAAAGTAAATGTTACCTTAAGGATGTTTGACAAAAGCATACTAAGATCACTACAGAAAACATAATCTCCTCCTATCCATTCCCAATTTCACACCTATAGTGTAATAATACCATCCTTCAAGAGCACCATTCAACATTACTCAAGAATCCTAAAGTAGTAATGAGGAAGGATAGACTCAAGGTGGACTACACCTCAAAGCTTAGAGCACCTCTTAAGGTTCCACCTAGAGCCTATAGAATTGCTATTAGTTAAAACATATTTTCCTACAACCTCCCTCACTTGAAAGAAGTAACATCCTTATAGCTTAATTCTTTGTCCATATGTTTTTCTAAATATGAAGATTCTTAATGACTAATGAGGATATTTGAATAACTAGAGGCCCTTTCAACAAGTGTAAATACATTGGTTCAACAAATAGGATTATTCAATGATAAAGCATAAATGTTGAACTCATTTAGACATCTAAGAGGATCTTAGAAAATTTTGTGTAACTTGGGTTTAGAAAGAAAAGGTTTGCTATTTCTTCATGTAAATTCTACCAACATTTCTACCAGGAGTGAAATCTACTTACTTGACATGTGAGTTGGTTATCTACCTTTGGTTGTCAAATGAGATTGTAGAGTTGATCCTTATGCAACCAAGAAAATGCTATTTTGTACCTTTGAGGAATCACTTCCCATGCCTAGTGATAGCTTAATACTAACATGTGCAGGAATCTTGGTATTCTAGCCTTACTATGACATCACCCAACTCCTCAACTAAAGGGAGAGAGGCATCAATTCTTTGCTTCTTTAAACTGATTTACCTCAGATCCACTTTGGAGTCATCTAGCCTGTCATACATTTGCCAATGTTTTTACAAGCAACACTATGACTCCCATTAGGAAGTAGCTACATTTGGTTATCTACCTTTCCATATTTACAAGGACAAATTGATATGATTCTTTATGCAAAGTGTGATGAAAGTTATCTTATTTATTAGAGCTTACCATTTGTTCTAGATATTCTCCTCTAAGGATGTGCCTTACTAATATACAAATAATTTTACCTTTTGATCTAGGGCGCAATCTATGGTGCACATGTTAAGGATGAAATGAATTTGTTGTCCTTTAACTATCTCAATGTTTAAAGGTCCTTGAGACCTTAGTGCTGCTAGATTAGAATCCCCAAAATTAAAATTTTTTAACATTGAAACATGGAACACTGAATACTATTTGGCCACATATACATGTAATTGTAACTTGTGAGTAATCGGGTTCACATGAGCAAGAATCTTGAAAGACCCATCATAATACTTTAAGAACTTTTGGCTTACCTCCTTCTTTAACCTCATCTACCTTGCATAATTCATCTTTACAAAATTCCATTATCTAATAGCAAACTTCAACGGTCTCCTCCGACTATTTACATACTTCTTCAAGTGTTGGATAGACTTCTTCAAGTATAGTTTGTTAACTTGGATATGACCTGCACAAGATTTCATAAATTCATATGTTGAAGGATTAAAACCTTGATATGATGTTTTCACTAGTTAAAAAATTGATGGTTTTCTTTCCATTGTCAATGATGAGTGGCAAGGTATCCCTATGCTCAACCACATGAATACGAGCATCTACGCACGATTCGGTCAAATTCCAAGGACTAAGTGCTTACGCGTCTTTGTGGAACAAGGATGGGTTGATCAATCATAGGCTTCCCAAGCTTTCTTGTATAGCACGATTGTATGGTTAAGTAAACTTGAGGTACATGATTCTTATAGTTTTTATGTCCTAGTGCTACAAAGGGAGGAGAGAGATAACTAAGTAACTAATTTTGATTTAACTACTCAACTATGCTTTAACTAGTTCTAACACCAGCATCCGTTCTCACTTATTGTACACATCCTGAACCAGTGAAACAGTACTGGGATTACCAAATGCTAATCGTTACTGAGATACTAAGTGTTACACGCATGCTCGAAGTGATCGTACTAAGTGTGCTTACTTAGGAGAGTTGTAGGGTGAGAGAGAGAACATTAATTAACTAAGGAAAGCATTAAGTAACAGTAATTAGCATTAATTAATCTATTTTGAATGCTACAAGGTTTATCACAAAGTTCATCTTTATTGTCGTACACAAGGTGTGCTTAGGTACACAATGCTCAAATAAATATCCATTCACTTTATGACTCCTACTATGGGCACTCAAAAATAATTTTATCTTTGGAAAGGGAAAAAGGCAAGAGTTTGGGTAAGGGACTAAGACTAACTATGCAAACCAAATGTGCCTACCTCTTATTTATAAGCAATAAGGTAGGCCTCGATATCGCTTGGAAGGCTCCGATATCACGTACGCAATATCGTAACCCATCATACCCCCATGACTGAATGAAAACTCATCATCGAGTTCCTTACAAAATATTGGGAAGGTATGGGATTATTGACTGAATGAGAATTGACAGTGATAGGGAATAATAGACTCAAAGTTCCCGGTGAACAGATCAACAAACATATTACAACTTTGGTGTTCATGCCCTTTGTCGTGAACATTGTACATAGATGACATCCAGACCCTCATCCGATAGCTTGAAGAGAGAGTAAAGAAAATGAGGCGCGTTGCTGCCAACATCACGATTGCGTCTTCTATTGTTTATCCATAGCCATGTGACCAAACTTGTTCCCATCATAAATGCTCTAGCTCTAGTGCATCCCGAGTGCCTCCTCCTATCCCAGTCCATAGTTTGTGTAATCACCATTTACACACACAACACAGTCATGAATGAGCAAGGATAAGCAAACCATAATGTAGTTGATACCTTACCTTGATATAAAGCGCATTGGATGGGTTGTGGTTATGGCAGAAACTGGGTTAGAAGTTTATCACTGATAACTACCCAAGGTTTAGGGGTGATACAAGTAGTAGAATGGAAAAATTTATGACAGGGCCCCTAAGACTAAGAGTGAACCTTCGGTAGCAATAGGGTGGAAAAGTATAGGGAACAAGAAAAATGGGAAAAATAACAACAACGATGCCAATAAAATGGATGTCATGGATGGGGATGAAATGAGAAATTACTAATTACAAGAAATGTTTAAGGAGAAGAATTTAATAATTGCACCATAAAGGAATGTCAATGGGTCCTCCCTAAAGCAGGTTCATACCCTTTATGCCCTAACAAACCCACAAACCAAAGAGTCCATAGGATCTAGGAATGACATATGGAAACAATGGTTAAAGACTGACCCACAAGAATTTACCAAAGAATAACAATGCATCAACCAGGAGATAGACTAATCATAAAATCAACAATGAGGTGGAAAATGGGAAGAAAGATGGAGAGAGTAGAAAATGCAATGGAATCCCAAGAGCAAGGTTGTGTAAAGTCCCTTGTGTATTTTATGGCTCATTGTAAATCCAAACTCCAACCAACCACATTTAGTGACCTCGCATCAATACACTTGGCCAATCCACCCCCTTGAAGCAATAAGAATGCCTCCCCAAAGAGTCACCACCATTCCAAGAAGAGCGAGATGGAAAAGCAGGAAGTGAGAAAGGGCCTTAATTAGAGGGAACCTTCAAGCATGGGTAACATGTCTTTCTAGTGCCATAACTAGTGCTTGTAGCCCAGATTTCTTTATTATGTCTAAGGGGTGTGCTTTGAATTCTCACCAATTTTTTTTTTTTTTTGTGAGAACCATACCATGCAAAGACTTATTTGATTTATTCAACTTCTTGATGTTTGGTCATTAGCGAAATGGCGGAGAACCCATGAAAAGCATCTAAGTACCCAAGAGAATAGCCAGCACACGTGCATCGAATCCCATTGAAGTCACACCCTTTTGAACCATTGAATCCTTCCTTGGTTTGAAGAATACGAAGCCACCAATTCATTAATAAGTTTATTTAGAAAAAGAGACAGTACAATTCCAAGACCAAGGGAGACCATAGAGTTGAACGGAGGAATGGACGGTGTGGACTCATTGCCTATTTTATCAAAAGAACCATATCATAGTATCAACATTAAAAATCCAAGGTAAAAACCCAACATTAACAATCAACACTATTATAGTACAATCCACCATCATGAGCACTTATTGTATGATGAATGAAAGTAAATGAAACAAAGAAATAGGAAAAAATGTGAACAATGGTGTAAAAAAAATAAATAAATAAAATTGAAAACAAATGTGTAAAAAAAATACAAGAAAAAAAGAGCTGAGGGCTTAGAATGGTTAGCATTGGTGGCCATCTTCCCCATGACTGAGTTGGAAGGAGGAGATCTGAAATAACAAGCAGAGTTGTTCACCAATAGAGGTAGTATTGGTATTGGCTGTTCTAAGCTCATAGAAAGGTTTGGTTTGTTGGATGTTGACCAATAATTTCTTATCTGGGCTCTTAGGTTTGTAAATCATCATGGTCCCTAAAGGAAAAGTTGCATAAATAATATAAGGTCCTTCCCACAGCATTTGAAATTTAGTGCGTTGTGTGGGATTCCATTATAGAATCTTATCTCCTGGTTGATATTTAAATTTCCTAATTTTTAGGTCATGATATCATTTATTGAAGGCCTCATGCAATTTGTTAAATGACAAGGTGGCTAATCGATTCTCATCTAGCAGTTAAGGGTCATTAACTATTCTTTTTATGCTAGATCAAGATCAAGGTTGAGATCACATGCCATAGATAGTGTACAAAGTTTTGCTTGAATGGAAAGTGTTGGAAGTCTCCCATACACTAACTCATAGGGAGAGTAGCCTATAGGGAGTTTCCATGTGGAGCGGTATGCCCAAAGAGCATTGTTTAGTTTGGTGATCTAATCTCTCCTATACTTGCTAATAGTTCTTGTCAATAGTTTCGTAATCTCCCTATTGGTGACCTTGGCTTGACCATTCACTTGAGGGTGGTATGGAGTAGTCAGTTTGTGTTCAACCCCTAAGCATTGCATCAGCTTTCGAAAAGTTGCACCTATAAAATGTGTGCCATTGTCATAAATAAGTGCACGAGGCATGCCAAACCTATTTATGATTTGTTGTTGAACAAATCGTGTAGCTATAGATGATGTACAATCCTTAACAGTGGCTGCTTCTATCCATTTTTTAAAGTAGTCAACAACAACAATGATGTAAGCTTTCCCATTGGACATTGGTGTAATGGGCCCCATAAAATCAATTCCCCATATGTCAAAGGGTTCTAAAGGTTGAATCCATTGTTGCGGACCCTCCATTATAACAGTCATTCCCCCATCACATTGACAACACTCACAAGATTGGATGAAATGATGGGCATGCCAAAACAATGTAGGCCATTAATATCCTACAAGTAGGATTTTAATGGCTATTCATCTCCCGGCATAATGACCCCCACAAGGACCCTCATGAGCATCTTGAAGAACTCGCAATTGATTTATATCGGGAACGCACCATCAAACCAAGCCATTGGGACATGCTTTATAAAGTTGCCCATTGATCTCCATAAAATACTTGGCTCGGTGAAGGAACTGTTGTTTCTTTTTAGCATCTAACTCTAGTGGTGTTTGTTGTGTAATGAGATAGGTGAGAATTTTCCATGGTCAATTGATTAGTTACTACACCTACAAAGAGGAGTTCATTAGGGAAGTGATTAGAAATTGGATACTCATCCTCTTTATTGTCCCATCGCAACCAAGATAAATGATCAGCAACTACGTTCTCGATGCCTTTTCAATCAATCATTGTAAGATCGAACTCTTGTAAGATTATGAGCCATTGTATGATGTGAGGGCTCACCATTGGTTCATTCATTAGGAACCTTATTGCAATATGATCCATATGCACAAATACCTTATAGCCCAAGACATAGTACCTAAATTTTTCTAGTGCAAACACTATAGCCATTAATTCTTTCTCTATTGTGGTGTAGTTAATTTGTGCACCAGCAATACTCCTACTTGCACAGTGGATGTAATAAGGATTTTTTTGGTCATCTAAATATGTAAGTATGGCTCCTAAAGCATAGTTGGATGTGTTAGCCCTTATGAGGAATGGTTTGGACTAGTCAGGAGCTTGTAGAATGGGTGTTTTTACGAGCTTCTGTTTTAAAGTTTGGAAAGCTAGTTCGCATTCCTTGGTCCATTCAAAAGGTACATCCTTTTTTGTTAGTTTAACCAATGGTTTTTCAACCTTTGAAAATTTCTCAAGAAACCTTTTGTAGTAGCCAGTGTGTGCAAGGAATGACCAGATATCTTTTACAGTTTCAAGTTGCCGAGTGATTCCTTGGGTAACTTTGATCTTTTTGGGGTCTACCTCTATCCCTATTTGTGAAATCTTATGCCCTAATATGACACCTTCTTGGACCATTAAATGGCTTTTTTGCTAGTTGAGCCTTAAATTGGTTTTTATAAATTGCTTTAGTACTTGCTCTAATCGGTCCAAGGCTTGATTGAAGTTCGCTTCGTAAGTGGAGAAGTTATCCATGAAGACTTCCATACCATTTTCTATCTACTACTGGAATATGCTTAGAACTAATCATTGAAACATTGTAGGGGCATTGCACAAGCCAAACAACATCTGTTTGTATGCAACTATTCCCCAAGGATTGGTGAACGTAGTCTTGGCTTGGTCTTCTAGGGCTATTTGTATTTGGTTGTACCCACTGTACCCATCTAGAAA
The DNA here is from genome assembly GCA_015680685.1 of Gnetum montanum. Lineage (NCBI taxonomy): Eukaryota > Viridiplantae > Streptophyta > Gnetopsida > Gnetales > Gnetaceae > Gnetum > Gnetum montanum. Next base: position 147,070 of record MNCI01021293.1, on the reverse strand, counting down.
ACTATAGTAGTGATGCCCTGTAATGGTGTCTAAGACTTGGTTTATGAATGGCAATGGAAAGTCATCTTTAAATATTGCCATATTCAATAGCCTAAAATCTATGCACACCCTCCATTTTCCTCCCTTTTTGGGCACAATAACTAAGGGACTAATGCATTCACTATCAGCCCAGCTTTTATAAGCTGTTCAATTTCTTCCTTAACCACTTGCTTAAGCTTTGGGTTCAATCACCTCTGCGGTTGTCATTGAGGCTTCATGGAGGGGTTGATGTAAATTCTGTGTTGGCATATCCTAGGATCTATTTTGGTTAATTCAGGATATGATCAAGCAAAGGCTTTTGGCCATTCATTTATCACCTTCAGTATACTCTCTTTCTGTTGAGAAGCAAGCTTCATGTTAATAATTACTGGTTTTCCATTCTTGAGAAACGTGTACTCCATATCGGTGGGCAATGGTTTTAACTCAAGGGGCTCCTACTTAAACTTATTAGGGATTTCCAACTTTCCCCAGTTGATATTTTCAATGTCAAGACTTGGAAGTTGATAATGGACTTGCTCTAATGTGTCTATGCTATCGATGTAAGAGCAAGTCAAACTCTCAATTGATTCCATGCATATAGTTGAATTGCTCTCTTGATCAATTGTCAACCACTGGGTGCCTTCTTGTCTTGTGACTGTTGCATACAGGCATCTTTGTATATTAGTCACTTATGCACATTGATTGCATGTAGGCAATGTTAAATGTTGTACAAACCATGCCTTCTACATGCAATTACACCTTATGCCATTATATGCGATGCATGGAACTTTCTTCTTCTCGATCCTCCCAAATGTATTTTCCTTTGATATTTTCAGGGAAAGATCACAGATTCCTAGGCATGCATCAATTGTGCTTAGCCATGTCCTTCCCATTATGATTGGGAAGTCCCCCTTACCATTATAAGACAACCCACAAATAGTGGTGACAATGTCCTCCACTAGCCCTAATGGGACAGTGATGGACTAGTCGACCAACTCTAAATGAATGTTACTCTTTTTTAGTGGAGGCAGGTTCCAAGCTTTGCACATTTCTTGAGAGATTAGGTTGACACTGGAACCTGAATCCAAAAGAGCCTTGCACGGTTCATTCCCAGTGATTTGTAAATATATAAGAGAACTTCTAAGATTAGAAAATTTCATAGGAAGATGGTTAGCCTTAATCCAATCGGTGATGGCATGAGTTAACATGACCGTATGTGTTGGGCACGATGTTTGGCCTGAAGAGAGTTCCAAAGTTTTGATTGGTAATAAGGCATCTAAAAGATTATCTGCTTGTGGTTGCAAGGGCTTAGTTGGACTATTGGTTTTGAAAAAAGGTCTTTTCTTCATGTGGTTGTTAGAACCAATAGTAGATTGAGAGTTAACAACCCTTGTAGCGTTACATTGCTACAACTGGGCAAGGAGTTCACCCTGCATAGCTGGAGCAGGTCGTGATGAGTGGCAAGGTACCCCTACACTCAACCATACGAAACGAGCGTAGCACGTGTGATCCAATCTAACTCCACAGACTAAATTCCTAAACATCCCATGGAACACTTGGGGTTAATCATTCGTTGTCTTCCCAGACTTACTTGTTGTTGTCATGGTGTATGGTTAAGTAAGTTCAAGGTATATGATTTTTATGGTCTTTTATGATTTTTCTCCTATGCTATCAAGGTGAAGGGTTGAGAGAGCTAACTAACTCTAACTAAGGACTAAG
>MNCI01021293.1:131538-143051 GCA_015680685.1 Gnetum montanum | reverse complement strand
ACTTAAAGGTAAAAACCAAACATTAGCAATCAATATGAAAACAGTTCATACCATCATGAAGAACGCCTATTATGGGACAAACTTATAGGGTGGATTACACACACACACATAAAAATTGAAAATGTATAATGATAATGTAAAACAAAAATGAGAAAAGTTAAAGAAATTTGTAAAACAAAAAGTAGAAAAGTTAAAGAAATTTGTAAAACAAAAATGTGTAAAAAAAATGTTGTAAAACAAAAACATGTAAAACAAAAAATTAAAAGAACTGAGGGCCCCATATGATTAGCATAGGTGGCCATCTCCCCCATGACTGAGTTATAAGGGAGAGATCCAAAATAATGTGCATCTATTTGAATTTTGTAAAAGTGCCCAACTTCTCCCAATTGATAGTCTTAGATTGAGGGATGGAAGTTGGCAACGCTCATATTCCAATGTGTCTATGCCTTCGTTGTTGGCATGGGTTTCCTCAGTTAGTTCTATGCATATTTGTCTGCTCTTTCTAGTAGCTGTCAACCACGGGGTGTCTTCTACTGATTGTGTGGTTGCTACATACAGGCATCTTTGTTTCAATGTTTCCTGGGCACACCTGTTACATGGAGGCATTTCCTCCATGTCATCACCCAATGAATCACTGTATGTGATGCATAGAACTTTCCTCTTCTCGATCTTTCCACATATGTTTATCTTAGAGATTTCCAAGGAAAGATCGCGGATCCTAAGGCATGCGTCTACTGTACTCAGCCATGCCCTTCCCATTATAATCGAGAAGTCCCCTTTGTTGTTGTTCACTTTAATCACCAGAAAATCAGTTGGGTAAGACCAACCACACATAGTGGTAATGATGTCCTCCACCAATCCCAAGGGAATGGTGATGGACCGGTCTACCAGCTCTAGTTGAATGTTGCTCTTTTTAAGTTGGGGCAGGTTCCAGGCATGATACATCTCTCGTGAAATTAAGTTGACTCCAGAACCTGAGTCAAGAAGAGCCCTATGTGGTTTATTTTTGGCAATCTGCAAATAGATTAAGGGACTCCTAGGGTCAGTTAGTTTCCTGGGAAGGTGGCCTACCTTGATCCAGTCGATTACAGTATGCGTTAACATAGCCGTAGGCGTTACGCTCTGTTGGACTGAAGAGTTCTCTGAAGTGTTAGATGGTGATGGAGGAGCGTACATGGCCTGAACTGCTTGTTGTTGTGAGAGTTTATTTGGGCTTTTGATTCTGAAGTAAGGTCTTCTCTTTTTACAGTTGTTAGAACCAGCAACAGGTTGGATATTTACAGCTCTTGCAGCATGACGTTGCTGCAGTTGAGGAGGAAGTTCCCCTTACATTGTTGGAGTAGGAGGTGTTATGGGAACTACTTGTGGTGGAAGAGGTGCGGATGGATTAGGAGGATGGAATGAGTGTGAGATGTCTCCCAGAGGAGAATGAGTCCTTCTGAAGTACTCCCGAACTTGGTAGTGACGGTTGGGGTTTGCGTGATCCATAGAGTCACTTGGAGAAATTGGTTGCTACACATAATAACCATAAGGATCAGGCTACCAGGAAGGGTACTATTGTGTTGGTGGTGGCATCCCTCATGACTGTGGGTATTGCCACTACTGATGCTGTGTGATGGGCTGTGGTGAACTTCCACTTGGATAATATGTTAAGGGTTGGTGGAACTGCCTTGGGTTACCTTGTGGATAAGGTAACCTTCGGGGTGTTTGTTGTTGGTTGAGTCTTGGATTAAGCGCATACACCCCAGACTCCTGTAGATGTGAGATGATGGGGCAACATCCCTTAGGATGGTCATAATGGTAGATCTCACATCCACCATCATTGTCTGAATCAGAATCCTCAGCCACATCGGAGTTAGTGATTTTTCCCTTATCCTTGTTATGTGTAGGGCCTAAATCTCTCCACATTTTCTTACCTTTGTCACTACTTTGTTCTACCTTAGACTCTTCTACAATTTTCAAGATTGTTTCAATTCTTGAGTCTAAGGAATCCCACATTTGGTCTACTTTGGCTGATACCTCGATTGTTAATTTTTGGATTGGCAACGTTTTCCGATTCACCAACTCTTCGATTGGTGACTCATCCTCTTTATCACAAAATTTCACTGTTTCTTTCAAAGAGAGGGATCATGGTTATACTCTTCTGCACTTTCCCTTTTGCGTAGCTCACCTTCTTCATTTGCTACTTACTCCAACAAGCTATGTACTTCATGGGCTCTACGTTGTGAGAGTCTCCCTTGGGCATAAGTCCCAAGGGTTCTTCTAGTTTCATTTCTTAGCCCATCCACGATGTGGCGAAGTTGATCCCGCTAAGCGTATCCATGGCCCTGGCAATGATGTAATGATGTGTAATAGTGGGCCATGGCAGCATCCAAGGGTTCATATGTACCTTGCTTCCAGCCTTGGATCTGCTTACGCAAATTGGACACTCTGGAGTACGTTTGATACTTCTCGTTGAACAGTTCTAGCATCGTACTCCGCCTCCTGATGGTTTTCAGTTCTAAGGACCGATACTAGCTCTCTGCTTCTTTGGTGAGTGTCCTTAGGAACAACTTAAGTTTTTGCCACTCATTTTCTATATTCTGCAAGGCACAGACATCGTGGAATGCCTATAAATGATTTTGCAGATCAGCATTGTATCCCCCTTCAAACCGTGGGATGTTGTTCATGTCTAATCGTTTGATCCAGCTATCCTTTAAATGCCTTGTTGGAATCCTAACTACCTCCGTTATGTTAAGCATACTTTGGGTTGCGAGTAAGGGCTCATCATAATCATCTCTTTCATGATGCCTATGATGCTTGCGTTGTTCCCTACTCTCCCTATGTCCTTGCCCTTGTCCTCTCTCTCAACTTTCCCATCGAGGTCTTTCATCTTTCTTACCTTTATCCTCTCCATGGTGTTCATGATGGTTGCACCTAGATGTGGAAGGAGAGGGTGAGTGATGTGAAGAAGGGGAAGAAGAAGGGGAACCATTGCCATGACGATGTTTCTTGCCTTCTCTTCGGCTGCTACGTTCCCGATCATGGTGACGATCTAAGTGCCCATCCTTAGCATGAGTGGTTGTTCCCTCTGTGAATAGCTAGTGTTCATGGGCATTAGAACCAGGGATATGTATTGTTGATCGTAGGTTTTGATACTCAACCTTCTCACCATCGTTAGGAGGGGGAACATCTTTTGCTAAAGAACCCGTAATAAAGGGTTCCTCGTCTTCTATTTCACTAAGGACATGTGGGACCTTGCCCTTCAACAGTGCATGTTGCCTCTCCTGCCTCAAGTCTCTCATACGTTGGGCATCTTTGGGATAATAATCCCTCATGTGAAGATCTTCACCAATGTATTCAGCAAATAATTCTTGCATGCCAATCTGTGCCAAGGCACGGAAAAGCATCCGAGGGACTGATCAATCTGGGGGTAACACAATGTTACCTTGCAAATCTCTCCATTGTAGCTGTTCATCTTGATGAAGGATAAAAGTGAAGTCTGGGATATACTCATCGGGATGAGTATAAACTATCTTGTATTGTTTAGGACTTGGCTATTTTTGGTTATGTTTTTTATCTTGCTGACTGTCTCGTGTGTGGTCCTTAGGTGGTGAGTTGCTCTTATGAGAAGAAGGCATTTTTATTGGTGTGCTAATTTCACCATTATATAATTTTTATTTGATTAACCCGAAGGTTTGTTAAGGCTCACAATGATGTGAGTGACATCCCTTATGTTCTATTCGACGCACAAACACTTAGTCCCCAGCAACGGCGCCAATGATGAGTGGCGAGGTACCCCTACACTCAACCATACGAAATGAGCGTAGNTTCCCACTTACCATACACACCCTGAACTATGCAACTGTGGCTACCAAATGCTAATCGTTACTAGGATCACCACACGTAACGCACGTGCTCGAAGTGGTCATACTGAGGCACTTAACTAGCCTAAGCGTGATGAGCAGCCGATTCCTTGACTAGCCGTACACATCTGTAGATGCTCATAATCAAGTCATACTCATCCCGCGTTCTAGGAGACAAGGGTAAGAGAGATTAATCACGATGAGTAGCCGATTCCTTGGTTAGCCATACACATTCGTCAATGCTCGTAACCAAGTTGTACTCATGCCACACTAATGCATGTAAGAAATAACATGTAGGAAATAACAAATAATAAACCTATTCCATGCACTGCAAGGTTTATCCACAAAGCTCGTCTTTATTGCCATACACAACTTGCGTTCAGGTACAAAGCTACTCGAATAAAGATCCGTTCACTTGGGGACTCCTACTACGGGCACATGGAAAATATTCTATCTCTGGAGTGATCAAAATGACAGAGTTTTGCTACTTCTAGCCTAGGATGAGAAATGAGGGGAGTGCTGCCTCTTATTTATAGATTTGATGACGGACTGCGATATCATGTACACGATATCGTAGGGGACGACGCGATATCGCGACGGCTGCGATATTGCGTCTCATTAGGTGGTAATGGAGATATGAGTGGAAGAGGTATAGCTGGATGAGAAAGATCGTATGTCGCAGGGGACGATGCGATATCGCGACGGCCACGATATTGCGTCTCATCAGGTGGTAATGGAGATATGAGTGGAAGAGGTGTAGCTGGATGAGAAAGATAGTATGTCTATGGAACATCACCCCTAGGAGAAGGAGTCCTATAGTACTCATAGGTTTGGTATTGAGGTTGAGGAGTGACGTGACTAGTAGAGTCACATAGAGAGATTGGCTGCTACACGTAATATCCATACAGGTTAGGTTGTTGGTAAGGATACTGTTGTCGTGGTGGTGGCATTCCCCATGATTGTGGGTATTGCCATTGTTGATACTGCTCGATTGGTTGTGGTGAAGTTCCACTTGGATAATATGTTAAGCATTGGTGGAATTGCCTTGGGTTACCTTGAGGATAAGGTAACCTTTGGGGTGTTTGCCTTTTGTTTAATTGTGGGTTGAGTGCATACACCACAGACTCCTGCAGATGTGAGATTATAGGGCAACATCCCTTAAGATGGTCATATTGGCATGTCTTGCATCCACTATCATTGTCTGTATCCAAATCCACAACCTCTTCGATGATGACAACTTTGTCCTTACCCTTGTTACGTGCATATTCTGCTTCTCTCTCTTTTTTCTTTTCTCATTCACTACCTTGCTCCCTAGACTCCTCTACTATTTTGAGAATGGTTTAAAATTTATCATCTAGGGAGTGCCACATTTGGTCCACCTTTGTCGATACTTCCGATGTAAGTTTTTGAATGGACAAAGTTTTCCTATTCACCATCTCTTCGAGTGGTGACTCTTCTTCATTCTTACAAAATCTTACTTCCTTCTTTCGGAGGGAAGGATCCCTATTATATTCCTCTGCACTTTCTCTTTTCTGTAACTCACCTTCCTTTTTAGCAACTTTCTCCAATAATATTTGTACTTGATGAGTCCAAAGCTTGGATAGTCTTCCTTAGGCATAAGTCCCAAGGGTTCTTCGTGTTTCATGCCTAAGCCCATCTATGAGATGGCGTAGTTGATCCCTCTGTGAATAATCATGGCCAGGACAACGATGTAATAGTGCATAATATCGGCCCATGGCAACATCCAAGGGTTCATGTCCTCCTTGTTTTCAGCCTTGGATTTTCCTTCGTAGGTTGGACACTTGAGAGTATGTTTGGTACTTATTGTTGAAAAATTCTAACATGGTACTCCACCTACGAATGGATTCTGGTTCTAAGGACCGATACTAGTTTTTTGCTTCTTTGATTAGCATCCATGGAAACAACTTTAATTTTTGCCATTTGTTTTCTATGTTTTGTAAGGCACATGCATCATAAAATGCTTGTAGATGATTTTGAGGATCAGCGTTGTATCCCCCTTCAAATTGTGGGATATTGTTCATGTCTAATCTCTTGATCTTACTATCCTTTTGGTGCCTTGTTGGGATCCTAACAGCCTCAATTATGTCTAACATACTTCGAGTAGTGAGTAGGGGTTAATCGTGATTGTCTCGTCTGTGGCATCTATGATACCCATGTTGTTCCCTACTCTCCCTTCTTTCACGGTGTGTTTCTCTAAAGTGCCCTCATCCCTTGTCTCGACTATTTTGTCTATGACTCCCATTTCATCTATCCTTATCCTCATTATCTTTTTCTTTGTGATTGCTACTAGATCTTGAAGGAGAGGGTGAAGGAGATGATGAAGGTGAAGAAGAAGAAGGACCATCACCATGTTGGTGTCTGCTTCCTTCTCTTTAGTGGTCGTAGCCTTGATCGCAGTTACAATCGAAATGTCCATCTTTATCATGTGTTCGTGTTCCTTTTTTAGACCCTTTATGTTTGTTGGTACTAGAATCCAGGTTATGGATAGTTGAGTAAAGATTCTGATACACAACCCCTTGATTGAAGTCAATGGGAGGAACATCATTGTGTGGATGACTGCCTGAGGTAGGTTCACCACCCTCATTTTCTCTTAAGACATGTGGGACATTCTATGACAACTTTCCCTTCATGGATCCATGACGTCTCTCTTATTGTAAATTCCTTTGACGCTATGCCTCCATGGGTTGATACTCTCTTGAGTCATGATCATGCACAACGTAGTCTACGTGTAAGTGTTACATACCAATTCATGTGAGATCACGAAGAAGCATGCCTGGGACTGAGCGATTGGGAGGTAACACTATGTTACCTTCTAAATCTCGCCAACGCAGTTGTTCATCCTGGTGGAGGATAAAGGTAAATTTTGGTATATATTCATCAAGATAAACATATACCACGTGAAATTGTTGAGGGAATGATGGATTATAATGTGTACTACACCTTTGATTGTTCCTTGTATCAGACCTAGGTGGTGAAACACTTTCATACGAAGAAGGAGACATGATTGTCTATTCAGTGTGCAATGTATTATATATTTTTTTCTTGTAACCAACCCTAAGGGTTCATTCCAACGATGAGAAATATTTCCTAAGTTCTAATTAGCACACAAACAACAAAGTCTTCGGCAACGATGCCAATGATGAGTGGCGAGGTATCCCTACGCTCAACCATACAAATACGAGCATCCATGCACAATCCAGTCAAATTCCAAGGACTAAGTGCTTACGCGTCTTTGTGGAACAAGGATGGGTTGATCAATTGTTGTCTTCCTAAGCTTACTTGTATAGCACGATTGTATGGTTAAGTAAACTTGAGGTACATGATTTTAATAGTTTTTATGTTTTTATGTCCTAGTGCTACAAAGGGAGGAGAGATATAACTAAGTAACTAATTTTGATTTAACTACTCAACTATGCTTTAACTAGTCCTAACATCAGCATCTGTTCTCACTTGCCGTACACATCCTGAACTAGTGCAACACTATTGGGATTACCAAATGCTAATCATTACTGGGTTACCAAGAATTACACGCATGCTCGATATGATCGCTTGGAAGGCTCCGATATCACGTACCCAATATCATGGATGCAATATTGCGGCCCATCAGTCAACTTTGCTAGAGAGAATCCTATGGCTAAGGACTTCTAAATGTTGTTAGTACTTGAATTGAGCCACAAGCAGCAATGTCACTCAGTTTTTCTAATCAAATTGGATCAAGTGTCTTAGATATTTCTCCAAAATCTTGTCTATCCATTTTATCTATCCATTAATCTAGGAATGATATCTTGAAGACATCTAGAACTTGGTACCCAACATTTTAAATCCACTAGAAATCTCCATTGAAATAGGAGTCACAATCCAAAATAATGTTTCACAACAACTCAAAGTAGTAAACTATGTTGTCAAAGAATAATGATGCCACATTCTTAGTCATAAAAGGAGTAGATCATAATATAAAAATAACATACTTTGAGAACTCATCCACAACTACAAGGATGATAAAAAAATCCTTCTACTGTGAAGAGTCCCATGATGAAATCCATGGAGATAGTCATTCATGGGAGCTTTGGAATCTCGAAGGGGTGAAGCATACCCCCTGGGTTCCTATTAGAATTTTTACCTTGTTGGCAAACCAAACAACTTTACACAAAATTTTTCATGCTAACCCCTAACTTAGGCTAATAGAAACTTCTCTTTACTAATGTCATTGTTTGTTTGTACTTTGAAGGGCCCACACAAGAGTGTTATGCCATGCATCAATGATTTGAGAATGTAAGACATCCTAATTAGGAATATAAATTCAATTTTTCTTGAACATGAATAGGTCATCAATTTCACTAAAATTTAATTCATCACCTCTAGGAATTAGCTTATATAACTCCTAAGCACAATGATCATGATACAGTTCATTCTTGAATTTCTATCGTAGTTCATAATCAGTCACTACCCAAGAGCTATTGGGTTGTTCCACAATATTCATTAAGTATACCTGAGGATGTTTGCTCAAAGCATTTGCTACTACATTTTTGTTGTCTATCCACTAGATAAACTAAAGGTTGAAATCCTACAATTGGATCAACCATCAAGTTTTCTTTTGCTTTTGCTTTAAGTTAGATTAATTGAAAAGATTTCTTATGATAGTGTTGTTAGTTTTAACTACCATGGGGTCACCAAGGTGATAGTGTCACCAAGTGCAAAGGCAATGCACAATGATGAACATCTCCTTTTTATGCATTGGCCATAACTATTTTGTTTGATTTAGGTTCTTTGATCTAAACACCACTAGGTGATTGTCCTATAAGAGCACCCGACTAATTACCTCATTCAAAGCATCAATATGAACTTCAAATGACTTCAACAAGTTAGGAAGGATCAAGTTGGGCTGAGTTGTGAGGGTCGTTATGATTTGATCAAAAGCTTCTTAACACTAGATATTCCAATTCCAAGGGATATCTTTCTTTTTCAAATTGGTTTAGACTATCGTCACTCCAAAGAATCCTTAGATAAATTTTCTATAAAAACTTTTCAACCCCAAGAATTCACAAAGCTCATGTACATTTTTTGATATAGGCCATGTGGTAATAACCTCCACCTTCTTTGGATCTCATTTCACCTAGCTTCCACTAATAATGTGGCCAAAGAATTTTAACCTTGGTAGATTCTTATTAAGGTTGTTAATTAGCATGGGAGAGATAAGGTTTGAAACAAGAAGAGTATCCTGAAAGGACTAAACATTTGGATTAATGAAGACTTGATCAAAAAAGAACATGCAAAAATGTAGGAATAATGGTAGAAAGTTAAATAAGCTCCTACAAAAGGTAAAATTACTTACTTGAACTATAAGTATGTTGTAGTCATAAAAAAGAGGATAAATCTTCCAAAATAGGGATTTTCCTCTATTACATGTGGTTTCCTTAATATTGAAGATTCATTGGCTAATAAAGTTACTACTTTAAATACTAGTTATTTCTTTAGTGATTTTGATATGTTTATTTTTGTTGAAACTTGGCAAGAAAAAAAAATCTCCAATTGTATCTATTTCAAACTTTCATATCATTTCTATTAGAAATAAGCATTCCAAGGTGAGGGGCAGACCTTCTAGAGGTATCGGTTATTTAATTAAAAATTCTATAGATCATTTCATTAAGGTGCACAAAGTTGATGATAATAACCAATATTTGTGGATTCAAGTTTAAGGCATTTTAGAGGTTCATTATATTGCTTCTTATTATTTTGATCTAAGGAATTCTTCTATTTACAATTTTGCTAATCTTTCACAAAAGCATCCTTTTTAGTACTGAGGTTAAGATATTGTAGAATTCTCTAGGATTGGTAAAGTTTTTGATTGTGGGTATTTTAATGCTCATGTTAGATAAAGTTAGATTTTAAGGGCTTGTTTGGAATTTTCAATTAAAGTTTAGTGAAGAGCTCTATTTAGTTCACAAAAGACCATCTATTGATCATAGTACAAATTAGATGGGTATTTATTTCTTAGAGTGGGGCCATCATTTGATTTTTTAATCCTTAATGATATCAACAAATTTCCTTCCTCCTCTCATTTCACCTTTACTAGGCACCAAGGTAACTCTTGCATTGATCTTCTTTTGTTTACTCATGATTATATATATGTAGTGAAAAACTTTTAGGTGGGAAAAAAACTCTTAGAATCTTTTCACCATTCCTTGAAATTTACTATTCTTACTTTAATTCATCATATTTGATGAATCATCAGTTAGCTAAGATATCGTAGATGCTATGTCGCATCTGTGTCATAGCATCCCTATTTGTGTGTCTTAGTTGGCTACTACATTGTAGATGCTACATCACATTTGTGATGTTGTAGATGCAATATCGTAGCTACGTCGACAAGTACACATCAATGCAGTGTATGTTTTTGTCTATAAATACACGTGCTCTCGCTGTGTATTGGCATTCTTTTGTTAATAGAGTGGTCAAACCCTTGAAGTTTTATTCCATAGTCTTAGAGAATAATCAGTGGGTGCCAACAGTGTGAATCTGAATCAATTTTATGGTGTCTTATTCAAGTGGCAATGTACTTGAACACATTCCATGAATAATAATAAGATTGAGATTGATTCTTATTCATTGCATCACTTTAACTAAAATTGAATATACTTTCCATGCAATTTTACTTTACATGTACTTAGTTAATATTTACGTTTCATGTACTTAGTTAATATTTACATTTCAATGCATGTTAATCAATAGGTGGAATGAGCACAACCAGTTTTGAGCATAAACACATATTCACTTGGTAATCCCATTAGCGTTATTGCTTTGTTCGCCTAGTAGCATAGTGCTTGGTAATCCCAGTAGTAAATACATGGGTTCAAGACGTGTACAAAAAGCTGGGAATGGACACTCATCGCCTGTAGGCTAGTTTATACTTTACTTTCTGTTGTTAATTAGATTAAAGAATTAATTTCTCTATTATCATTGGGAGTAGCATAAAGTCGTAACAACATCAACAATCATATGCCTCACTTTAGACTATATCATACATGACAAAGCTACCACTAGTCCAAGTGGGAAGACAACGAATTGCGATCAATGCTTAATGATCTAGATGCACAACTAGTCCCATCCATGAATTTTGACTGGATTGTGCGTGAACACTTATGATTCGTATGCTTGGGTGTAGGGGGTACTTGCTGCCTATCAATATTCATTACGAGAAATGCAGGACTCATTGTCTCATAGAAGACCTTCGTTAGTAATTTCAAACAAGAGTGGCTAATATGTTGGTCAACAATGATAATGGGCTAGATTTGACTAATATTCTTTTGTCTATAGTTGCTCAGGTACAGATAGAAACCCTTGGGTTGATATGGATTGTTTGACAACTTGTAAATATGTTATAGCTTCACATTTTGATGTTTTAATGTTAAAGAATTATAAAAAGCTTATTCATTTTTTAAAAAGGAAGTTCATTATAGAAGAATAGGAAAGAATGATCAATGATCTTGAATTAAATCCAAAAAGTTGTTGAAATTTATTTCAAGATAGATAGTGATGAGACGCGACTTGCACTGGGCCGCGATATCGCGTATGCGATATCACGGCCTCCGCGATATTGCGTCTTACCTTGTGATATCGCGTATGCGATATCGCGTCCCGTCACCATAT
>MNCI01021293.1:107262-126896 GCA_015680685.1 Gnetum montanum | reverse complement strand
TCCTTTTCTCTCTCCATTCTAACGCTACCAGAGGTTCGTGATTAGTCATGGTGGTACGGGGCCTGATTTTCCGATTTTTATCCTAAGCCCCGAATTTTTTCATTTTTCTTCCTAACCCCTATGCCTTCGGTAGTCGTCATCTACATTTTCCCGGATCCATATTAGCCATACCACAACTTAGCCAATGAACTTAAACCGAAGCAAGGTATGCTTCACCTAATGATTCAATTACCCTTACTAATATATGATTGTGTTGTGGGTGCAGATGGCAATCATACAACAACAGAATGGATTTGGAGCAGACACTTGGAATGGAGCAACGCTGAAGCAGCATGCAAGGACTGGAATAGATAATGCGCTTACAGATGGACAACGAAAGGCGCAATCTAGGCGTTGGCAGCAACAAGACTCTTCTCTCTTCTTCTCTTCTATTCTCTCTCCTCTTTTCTCTCAGCTGCCAACTGTGGCCTGATGTCATTGTAATAAGGTGTTCACCCATGTTGTCATGAACACCAGTTTTTGGCAAGTCTTGTAATAAAGACCGTTCACATGTCATCCCATTAGTTCCATTTCCCCTAATAATCCCATACCTACTTGATATCATTGGAAGGAACTCGAGGACGAGTTTTCATTCAGTCATGGGGGTATGATGAGACGCGACTTGCACTGGGCCGCGATATCGCGTCTTACCCTACGATATCGCATACGTGATATCGCGTCCCGTTGCCATATCTATAAATAAGAGGTGGCACTCCCTTCATTTCCCAATCCTGGCTAGTGTAGCAAAGCTCTGGCAGATTGATCACTCCAGAGTTAGAATTTTTCCCCATGTGCCCACAGTAAGAGTCCTAGAGTGAACGACTCTTTATTCGAGCAGCTTGTAACCTGAACCCAAGTTGTGTACGGCAATAAAGACGAACTTGTTTGGATAAACCTTGCAGCACGTGGTTTCATTTATTGCTTTCATTTACTGCTTTCCTAGTGCGTTCAAGTACGACTTGATTACGAGCGTCTACGGACGTGTACGGCTAGTCAAGGAATCGGCTGCTTGACGCAATGCATGAGTACGACTCAATTACGAGCATTGGATGCTTGGTAACCCAGTAGCGTATTCCAGGATTCTGCGCTTGGTAACTCCCGGGTCTAATGTGTACGGCTAGTTGAGGAATCGGCTGCTCATTGCTAGGCTAGATCGTGTGATAAGTACGACTTAGTTACGAGCACCCACGGGTGTGTACGGCTGGCTAAGGAATCGGCTGCTTATCACACGTAGGCTAAATAGGTGCCTCAGTACGACCACTTCGAGCACTTGCGTTACGTGTGGCGATCCCAGTAACGATTAGCGTTTGGTAAGCTGCAGTTGCATAGTTCAGGGTGTGTCCGGCAAGTGGGAACGGATGCTGACGCTAGTTAATTTAGACTTAGATCTTAGTTAGAGTTAGTTTAGTTTTCTCAACCCTTTCTCCTGGTAGCATAGAAGATAAGCCGAAAATACCAAAAAAATCACATACCTCAAACTTGCTTAACCATACACTGTGACACATACAAGCAAGCCTGGGAAGACAACGAACGATTAACCCCAAGTGTTTCTTGTGGCGTTAAGGCATTTAGTTTGCGGAGTTCGACCGGATCGCGCGTGTACGCTCGTATTTGTATGGTGGAGTGTAGGGGTACCTCGCCACTCATCAGATAGCAACATGATTGGGATTTTTCCTTATCTACTATTCAAATTGTCTTCAATGATCTTTTTAATCAAGAGGTTTTGTTGATTGTTTCTTGATTTATCCATTGATAAAGTTTCTACAAGAAATCAAAGATTATCTTCTAGGAAAGCATTAATGTTAATGGATTATATGCAAAGCCTCTTAAATGAGGTGATGCATTGGTGTAGAGATCAACTTACAATCTTCTTAATAAAGGGCTTTGGCATGGTCTGGATTACTCTTGGTATTGTAGTCGAGTAGTCTTGCTTCTCAAAAAGGGAGATAGGATAGATCTTAATAATTACCAATTGATTGTAATAGTTTTCACTAAGATTTTGGGTACTATTTTGAAGAATAAAATTAGTTCATGGGCAGAAATGTAAGGTCTTATGATCAGTCACAAGCGGGCTTTAGGAGAAATCATTCTACTATAGACCATCTAATAACTTTGCATTATTATATAGAGAAAGAAAAAAGGTCAAACCACACAACTTTTATATGTTTTGTTGATTTTTGCAAGGCTTATGATTCTATTTCTCAAGATAAACTTTGGAAGAGAGTGGATTGCATTAACATTCCATAAGGCATCCTTTCTACTGCTAATAGAATTTGTGAGATGGTTAACATTCTTATTGAAAATTATCTTACCAGAAAAACAACAATTATAAACAACTCAGTTGGAGTTAAACAAGGTTGTCCTTTGTTCCTTACCCTTTTTGGCATATTTATAGATGAATTGGAGGAATGGATGCAAAATGACTTTAATCACGCTATGTCACTAAATTGATTATTTTTGAACATGCCTCTCTTTGCAAATGATGTGGCCTTGATTGCAAAATCAACTACAGGATTAAATTATATGCTTTAAATTCTTCATGCAACCATTTTAGTATGATAGTTTATATTTATAAGACTAAAATTCTAGTATGTGGTACAAGAAATAGAAGTTACAATTTTTTCCTTGGAGAAAAAAGACTTGATATATGTGAATCTTATAAATATTTGGGAGTTGAATTTATAAGTAATTATAGTTGGAATATCCTTATTGCTCAAAGGGTTTCAAGTGGCACATAAGCTTTATTTGCTCTAAGAAATAATTTTAGTAGGAAACAAATTTTGGCATGGAGATTAGAAGGAAAATTTTTGCATTCTTATCCAACCTATATTATTATATGGGTGTCTTACATGGGGACCTTCTCTTTTCGCACATAATTGGAAAAAATTAGAGCATGTTCAAAAATAGTTTCTTTTATGTGAATTTCAAGTGACAATGCAAAGTTATGATATCTTATTAACAAAAGCATATTTAGTTCATCTTGAAGTTGAAGCCCTTTGTCAATTTATTGCTTTATAAGAAAATGAATGCCATATAAGAAAATGGATGGTTGCTTCAAGGAAAATTATGGCTTTAGTCATGGAATATTGTAATAGAGGATCTTTCTTTAAACAAATGCTCTTTTGGAAGACTATAAAAGAAAAAGTCTTAGCTAAAGTTTGGTTGAACAAGTAAGGGAAAAACATTTTTATTTACAGTTTGTTGGAGGAGGTTTGTTATCTAGTACTTAAAAGTATCTATTCTCAACTATTCCTATTCATTTAAGGAATCGAATTGCTAGAGCTTCTCACCATGTCCTTATTGAAAGTATCTATTCTCAACTATTCCTATTCATTTAAGGAATTCAATTGCTAGAGCAAGGATAAGCTCTCACCATGTCCTTATTGAGATAGGTCATTGGATCAATTTACTAAGAGAAGAGCATATTTGCAGAACAAAATATAGAAGATGAAGAACACATTTTTTCATTGTGCTTATTTTTAGCTCACATTTGAAGGAATGATACTATTATATGTAATCTATTGATTACTTTCTTTCAAATTGACCCTATTTGCTTGGGGCATTACATCAATGAGATTTTCAACTTTCTTTAAAAATATGTTGATACTTTGTAACCATCCAACAAATTGTTTGTGATCTCCTAGACTACAATAAAAATTCACATATCTCATATTCTCAAGATGTAAAAACAATGTTTTTTTAAAAGTTCATAACCTTGCAAGTGCATGATTGAGTAATGATTGCCCATGTTTTACATACCTAGCATCTTACGGAAGTACTAGGTTTGAAGCCGGATGCTAGCTTGGAAGCAAGCATAGATCATGCATCTCTAGTATCTCCCGGAAGAGAGGTACAAGCAATGTTTTGTTTGTCCTCGTCGAAACCGGTGGATCCACGGTTAGGTAGAGATTGGTTGGGAGCGTAAGCGCCACGGTCACATGGATGGACGGACGAGCGCTTCACGCTGCGCTTGACTCTCACATGTGACCGGAATATGCGCGTGGGTGCTGGAATCTGCCACAGCGCCCAACACCAGGCCGACGTGGCAGATAGTCTGCCAACGTGGATGCCACGTGGCTTGCGTTGGACCCGTTTCTTGGCCCGACAAAAGCGCAGAGGCAGAGGCAGACGCCCCGCACGAACGAGCGAAGAAGACTAAGCAGAGGCTGGTCTGGTAGAATTTGGCCAGGTTCAGGTTGGGGTTCCGGTTCAGGTTCAGGTTGAGTTGCAGGTGAGACATAATAGCGAGAGTTTGTTTCTGGAAGGATTCGTTCAGGAAGGAGAGGAGAGGAGAGGAGACGAGAGGAGAAAGCGCAAGAGATCATACGCTTATCACATGTTAGGGTTAGCCTGCGTGCGGTTGCCGATCGTTCGAAGCACCACGGCCGCAATCTCGTACAGGCTCCACAGCTTCTGCGCCTCGGCGTCCGCCATTAGCGTGCACGGCAGCTGCTCGCACACCTGCCATGGCAATACTGCCAGCGGCAATGGCAGAGCAAGCATCGTCAATGGCAAATTGAATGCAAATGGAAATTTTTTCAATTTCAGCGGCGGCCGTGGTATCAGTGGAGTGGTGGCGGTGAGGAATGAACCGTTTTTGCAGCACCGGCACTCGCAGCAGCAGTCGCGGCATGCGTCGATTTGGCATGCGCTGCTTCCGTCGGCATCGAGCAGCGCCATCGTAAGCCGACGACGAAGGAGATCGGTCGTGTGTGGAGCCTGCGAAGGGGAAGGCTCCTGGAATGCTACCTGGGACGCCCGGCCTGCCCGTTGGCTCCATGGCTCCCGCTCCGCTTGGCTGCTTTTCGGCGTTTGTGCCTGCTTCTCTGCCTCTGCATCTGCTTCTAATCCTGATTTTGCTTCCGCCGATGCCGAGCTGCCGTTGAGCCTTTCCTACGCCGCCGCAGATGCCGATTCTCAGCCGCCGCTGTCGTCGGAGAAATCCACGACTTCGCCGTATCGTAGGCAAGTCTTCACAGATTATACGATCACATGTAAGCCTCCGTTATATCTGTTTTGTTTCGTTTAGTTTTTGTTTTCATTTTTTTTTACTTGTCTTTATCTGGAATTAGGATTTTCCTTGCTATTGTGTCGATAAGAGTTTTGCGAAACCACCAGCCGATGCGTTTCAGCATCATAAAGTTTGAAGTCTAATCCTATCGCTTTGCTTTCGTTTTTCTGTGAAATTATAGCTTTGTGTTTTCGCTAGGTAGATAAACAGGTTGATTTTTTTTAATTAAATATTGCTTAAATGATGTGTCCTGAATAACTTGTTGTCAGAGAGATTCGTAGATTATGCTTTCAATCGTGTGTTTATATTCTTCGGTACCATGCTTAAGATTGCCTTGAATTCCATCCTAATGTAAAATCTTTTTTGCTTTTAAAAAATTTCTTCATTTAGTTAGATAAATTAACGGTTTTTTTTTATCCAATTCCATTTTGTGGTGTTGGTAAAGTTATGTAATTAAATGCCGTTGTTTGCATTTATTTATTCATGTTTATACAAATTTTGCCGATTATTTTTAATCTTAGTTGATATATATGGCTAAGGTGCTTGTTTCTCAAATCAGATGACCTGGGTTTGAGCCTAGGTGTAGCCACTTATCATCTACGGCCCTCCCATCCACTGCCGTCAGAGGACTCTTGGCAGGATGAGCATATGATCCTTTTTATATATGGCTAGCTATTTGGCGATTAAATTCGTACTTTGCTGTGGTCAATATGTACTGAAGATCTATAGTTAGTGATAAAAAGTTGTGCATAACTATCGTCTTGAGTATCTGTTGGCACATTATAAAAAAAATGTTTCAAAAGCATAGTTGATTGTTTCTGAAACTTACTGTTCCTCTATGTTATTTTTTGGCAATTCACATGATATTTAAAGTTATTGCTTTGTCCTTGTTATTCAAATGCTTTGATCACGTTCAATGTGTAATATGCGCACCGACTGTCATTAATATTTCATTATTTGTAAACCTTAACCAATTGAAAAGATAATGGCAAAGGATATAAATATAAATAACTAATTCTTTGTTTATTAAAGATGATGCTTAAGATGCACAAAGATTTGGAAGATACCGTCTATAGCATATAATCAACTTTCACTCAACTTAGTGGCTGTTTGACGAACTTGCTTAAAATGCTGGCTCATGCTTGCTAGAATTTTGGAATATATATGGTAATGTTACATGGACTTACTGGCCTGATTCTCTTTGTTATTTTACAACATTTAGCTTCTTTCCATTACCACTCATTTCCGAAAACCTCTAGGCACTCTGGGAAACACATGTATGTACGTATGTATATGTATATAAATATAGCATCTACAAAATCAGTAAGAGGTTATCATTTCATTTGGAATGATGGTAAGCTGTTTGTTTTTCAAGTCATCAGGTTAAGTTTCTAGCCTGGGTGTAGCCACTGACAAAGTAATTATGCATTTGCTCAACTAACTGCCCTAGTGAGACCCTGCTCAGTGGAATGAGCTTCAAGCCTTCGGATGTAAAAGATTTCATTGAGTGTCAACAAAGTATCTTTAGTCTGGATCCAGAATGATAGGTATCAAATGAGCAAGTATAATATACACAACAGACAATTGCTCTTATCGTAAAACACAACAGACAATTGCTCTTATCGTAATGACCATAGTGTTGCACAGGCGAGGATCTTACTCTTCCAGTATTTCAACTTGCACAAATTTCTGAGTCAAAAGTCAGATTTGTGCTGTTTTAAATTTACAGTAACTTTTTCATTGATTATGATTTATGATTGTATATGAAATAAGGATTTGTTCCAGATAATATAGTTAATTTGTAAAAGGAATCCGTAAAAAGATATAGACTTCTATCGGTACTGCATACAAATCTTGGTATTGCATTAAGAGCTATGTTCCAAACCAAAGACAACTCATGTTGATCAATGTTATAACAAACAACATTACATCTGGACCGACTTCCCTGCCCTTTTCACTTATGGTCTTTGCTTTGATTTATTTTATTATTATTTTTCTATGCTCTAGTTGTGATGAAGTTTTGAAGTGCGAGGCTTGTTCTATTTCTTGGAATTATTGTTATTGACATGATTAAACCGAGCATTGTTCTTACAGGACTTGTATTCAAATTGTCTTTGATCAATGCAGCCATTCCAGCAGACGGAAGATGTTTATTTAGAGCTGTTGTTCATGGTGCTTCTTTGAGAACTGGGAAACCTTCACCCTCTGAAAATGTTCAAAGGCAACTGGCAGATGAACTAAGAGTTAAGGTAGAAATTTAGCTGTGTCATTTATGTTTCTTTGCAATCATCAATTTGTTTGAACTTTAAATTAATGATTCTGTTTTAACTAGCCTATTATCTGAATCACAGGTTGCTGATGAGTTTGTGAAAAGACGGGAAGAGACAGAGTGGTGAGTTTTGCTTTTAATACGGTGTGTTTGGTTGCCTGAATCAACAGAGTTGAATTTTGTAGATTTTACCTTTTGATCCGCAGGATTTACCATTTTCTTTTGATGTTTGAATCTTAGAAGATTTCACCAAGAAAGGAGTAACCCTTCCGATGCGCTTGCCTGATGCAACAATATTTATAAAACATATGGTTATGGATTCTAGAAATATTAATATCTTGGGAATAATCTTTGATGTCTTTGGTTGAATTTCAGGTTTCTTGAAGGCAGTTTTGATGCTTACGTTGAGCATATTAGAAAACCCCATGTGTGGGGGGGTGAGCCTGAGTTGTTAATGGCTTCACATGTTTTGAAGTAAGTTCATTCTTCATTGCTTTTCTTATCTAATTCATGGCTGTAATTGGCTCTGTAATGCTATTTTCATATAGCTATTAATTGATCCTATAAATATGTCAGGTATGTTAAGGTAATCGTTTGTTTGCAATTATGGTTTTAGGATGCCAATTACGGTATACATGCATGATAGAGATGCAGATGGCCTCAGAGCCATTGCTGAATATGGGCAAGAATATGGAAAGGGCAATCCAATAAGTTTATTGTATGATGGGTGTGGACATTACGAGGCTTTGGAAGTTCATCATTAATCCTTGCAAACATGATTTGAGTACACTTTTTTTAAAAAATATTATTCATCTCAATAAATACACTTTTTTGAGTGTACTACTGTGACCGCCTTAGGTGGACATCTACCATGACTCGGGAGGCTTTCAGTAGCATTAACCTACTGCCTGTTATTCACTTAACAGGCAATTTAATTTTGTAGGGGAGTTCGAGTCAAAAATTTTGTACACGGAAATAAATATTTTTTTTTCCAAATAATATTTTGTACGTTGGTACAAAACTAGTGGTAGCACAGTGAATTCCTGAAAAAGAAAATGGTACCCTTTTTTTGCTGTTTTCTTGTGAGAATTTTTTATAAGAGGAATGATTAGAAACGTTAAGATTGTCAAATATGTTTAATTTTTTGCTATGGTTTCAGAGGGGCGATTTGGTTTTGTAGCTATGTTCAATTTCTTGTGCTCTATATTGTAATTTTTTATTATTGTATTTATTTAAACTCTAATTTTGATCGTTATTTTTTGAAAGAAATAGTTGACACATAGGTTTAGATAGGGTTTTTACCGAATAAGCTGTATCATGGGCTACTACAATGATATTAACTATGAACTATGTTACCCAAGGCATGGGGTTTACATTTTACAAGTTTGCACGTTCAATAAGTCACCACGGAGATATATCTAAGCATTATTTAAAAGAAACATGGTTGAAATTGAATTTATTTAATACATCTAAAAGGGTTTGGATGTAATTAAAACAAAGTTTTAATGCTACCTTGTGTAAACTAGTAAAATCATTTACCATTAATAAGAGATAAAATACTAAACGCATGTGGTTGTGTACAAATTAAGGATATATAGAGAACTAAAACAAATGAAATTAGAGAGTATTGTCTATCTTGAATGATATTGATAGGATTCTTAAAAGTTACCTTATTGTGTGGTTTAATCTTTTAAAAGATGGAAAAATGTATGGCAATTTAACACAATAAAATGGCTATATATAGGTAGGTTTGGGGTTAAATGACGGCTTTTAGTGTCATTACTGAGTGGATTGTATCATTTAGTTGATCTCATTTTATTGGGGTAAGGTTACTTTAAGGTAAGTGCATCATTTAAGAGTAAGAAAAGACTTATATATTGACTATGATTGTATTTTCCTTGATTATGTGAGCTTCATGTGTTAGATTGTTTGCTAGTTGTAGTTAGAGTAGAGTTTTAGTTTTCCTGAGTGCTACATAAAAATAATTAGAATTAACAAGAGAAATGTATAAGAATTAACAAGAGAAATAAATATGCAAAATGTATATGATGGCATGAAACAATAAGGATTTTATTTTATGTAACTTGGAGGCTTGATGGTCATATTGCAAGTAGGTCCAAGGAGGGTTGGTAGACAAGTGAAAACCTAACCTTCTTTCAAATTGGTTTCTTTTGGTCAATGTAAATAAGGTGTTGCAAGGATGCCATGACTTAGCATGTGCGAAACCTTTGGATGATCAAGCTAGGAGCACATTGCAACCTATCTCATATTGTGCTTAGCATAGAAGATGCACAATAGCAACAAAAAACATCATGCATAATATTTGAACAACTAATTTGCACAAAACCACAAGAAACATTAAGTTCTATCTACATTTTGAAGACCAACAATTAGTACTACTTCCAAAGCCTATATATCCATCAATCATGATCCATAACATAATAAAACATAATGAATACAATAATATTGAAACCTTAAACATACCAACTAATGTCACCAACATACTTTTCATGAAGATCTTAACCATCCTAGCAACATATTTTCTACTGTGTATAGAAATTGAAATGTTAGAAAATAGAAAAAAGAAAAAAGGTAAATACACCCACTTGAATCCTAGAACTTTCTTAAACTAAAAATTGAAACCCAAAGCACCAAAATGCTCCCATTGAAGTTGTGGATCTTCTAGAACCTAAACAAAACTTCTTTGACCATAGCTTGCCCATCACTAGCTCACCAACATCCCAGAAATTATGGAAATAACTTGAAGTGTATGATAGGAGGAGAAGAAGTGAATATGATTTATGTTTTATTAATAAAACTAAATATAAATAATCTTAATCATGATTTTTCTTTTTCAAGGTTCCTAACCATTTGCCTTGTCCAACAGGGGTCCACAAATGATAATACAACCACATAACATTCAATTAAAATACTAATTAACCTTACGGACTGCATATTTCATCCACATCATAAACATAAGGCTACACGAGCATCATACCATATACTAACTAGCCACACACACCCATGGACATGCATAACATGCTAACCATCATAATGCCATAACATGATTGGCCAAATAGCATTGACTTAAGGTCACATGACATGAACTACCAAACAACATTGACTATCATACTCATAAAACATAATCATAACACACAATCTAGGGTCATACCTACCCACAGCTCAATCTTCATCCAAAAACCTCTTACATTGCCAGCCATAATACCAAACTAGACATCTAGCAAGATCAGTGTGCATAGTCATGAAATCATAATATCATGCATAAGCATAATGTTCATAACTCTTATAAAATATCATTAAAATAATCCATTTAGGTACATGTCCCCATGACCTCCAACCGACACTAGAGATGCATGCACATCATAAGCACATTATTGTGGGATCTTATGGTGAGGAGTTATACTTTCCCCCACTGGAGAATCTTCCTCTTGGAAGATCTTCAGATATCTCATCCTCATATATGTCTCTAACTCTTTGGTAGCCTCTTGAGTATGATGTCGATCCCACAATACCTTTATCATAGGCACTATCCTACTCCACAATTGTAGAACCATCTTGTTAATAATCTAAATCAGCCTCTCTATGTAAGTAACATTAGGCTGCAAATGTATACTTGTCTAGTCTATCACATGATGATAATTTGACACATATCTCTACAACATAGATATATGGAACACCTTGTATACCCTGCTAATTATAAAGGTAATGCTAATCTATAGGGCATCCTACCAATCCACTCTAATATGTCAAATGTCCCAATATATCTAGATGTTAACTTCCCCTTCTGGCCAAATCTCATTAGGTCCTTTAGAGGTGATACCAGAAGAAGCACTCGATTACTGATTGCAAACTTCAATGCTCTTCTACATTGATTAGTATAGGCTACTTGTCTATTCTAGGTTGACCTCAATTAGTCTTAAATCATTTGAACCTACTTAATGATCTACATCATCAAATCCATGCTCATATGTGGTCTGCCTCAGTAGTGTCCCAACATAATAGAGTCTTGCATGGTTTACCATATAACATCTTATATAGAGTTGTATGTAAACATTCCTAATAGTTATTATTATATGCAACTTTACAAGTGGAAGCATGTAATCCCAATTATCTCTAAATTGTAGGGCATATGTATGCAACATATCCTCTAACACCTCATTCACCCACTCTGCCTATCCATTGATTTATGGATCATCATCCTAGCCTTGTACCAACAAAATGGTGCTGGCTACATGAGTCCTTTTTTGTCACTTGCCTCTATGAAGAGCTAGATCTTTGTTTATTTATAGTTTCTTTTGATCAAGTTTAGCTAGGTGTCCATCTCTTTCTAAAATTTCCTAGAAACTAGGATACAAATATGACATTCTTGTCATTAATAATCCACCTTGGTAGATCATGTCATTGTACAATCTCTGCCATATATAGTCAAGTTATCTGCTATACATGCATAGTAACTTTGGTGACTAAGAAATAGGCATACTTGATCAACATGTCTACAATCAAACAAATAGCATCATGCCCCCTTTGGATATGTGGCAAACCAATAATCAAATCTATTCCCATGGACTCTTACTTTCATAATGGCATGTCATGAGAAAGCAAGAACTATCTAGGCCTTTGATGTTCAATCTTCACCTATTGACATACTAAGAAACGAGGAATATAATTACCAACATGCCTCTTCATACTAGACCACCAATACATATGTCATAGGCTCTAATACATCTTCTTACTACCCAGATGGAATTGATATCTACTCATATGAACCTCATCCAATAACTAAGATTGTAACACTACCATAACATAGACTTGGCTATTTCTTTGTAATACATCTTAACTATCTATGGTAATTGCTCTATCTGCGAAAACCTATTGTTGTAGCTTTCTATACTAAGAAACTTGTTGCTACTGCTTTGACAAACTATCATGTTTATTTGATTAGATAATAAGACTACTTAATTGACCAACAACTCTACCTAACACATCTGATGAGTGGCGAGGTACCCCTACACTCAACCATACGAATACAAGCGTTACACACGTGATCCGGTCGAACTCCGCAGACGGACTAGTTGTGGCATTTAGACAGTTAGCCTTAGGTCGTAGCTCGTTATCTTCCCACCTGGACTGGTATTATCTTTGTCACATATGGTTTAGTCCAGAGTGAGGTGTATGATGTGGTTTCTAATCTAATGCTACTCCTGAAGGCAATGGAAAGTAATATTAACTAAGTTAGGAGAGAAAGGGTGAGAGAATCTAAACTAGCCTAAGTGCGATGAGCATCCATTCCTTGATTATCCGTACACACCTTGGACTTCGTGCATGACTACCATTGGGATTACCAAGTGTAGATCCTAGGTACGTTACTGGGTTACCAAGTAGTCACACTTAAGTGCTCGTAATTAGATCGTACTCATTCCGCGTTTTAACATGAGTTTAAGGGTGAGAAGAGATTAACTAGGAAAACAGTAAATAACAATTAATTAAATGATTAAACTAAGTGAATGCTACAATGATGAAGTAATCTCGATCTTTATTGCCAGTCATGTGCGTGTCCAAGTACGTCACACTCGAATAAAGGATGCCATACAATTACAATCACAAAACTGCGGGCATACATGGAGAGGAAAAGGGTTGAGAGAAAGAAATGAAAACACTTAACTAAGAACTAACTTACTAATATTGACTAATCTGTCTACCTCTTATTTATAGATAAGGAGACAGGCCGCAATATCGCGTACACGATATCGCAGTCACCCAAATGACGACTCATCATACCCCCACGACTGAATGAAAACTTGTCCTCAAGTTACAGTGATTACACAATGGATAGGTATGGGATTATTGGATGGTGAATATGGGATTAAGCCATAGTGTGGAATGAAAACAAAACAAAGACAAAACACAAAGAATGTGCTACAACTACAAAATTTGTGGAACTCATGTAGTTCCTGGTGGCGGTGGCTCCTCCATTGGTGCTTTCCCTTTGTCTTGTGCTCCAGGCTTTGAGACTTGATGGCGTTGAAGTATGGCTTGGAGTTTCTCCTCTTCAGTTTGAGGGTCTTGTGCTGTCCATGCTAATGTTCCAATGTTTGACGGAGTCGACACTTTCCACGGATAGGGTAGTTGTAGAAACATTTGATTGGCCTTGACATACCAAGCCGCAAACACCTGATGTTCCTCTTCATAGGCTCTGGCTTTATCTTTGTATTCCTAGAAACCCACAAGTCGTCGAGCCAAATCTGCTGTGACACCTTTTTGGCCTTAGTAGCTTGCCTTTACCACCTCAAGTTCAGAATTTGTGATCTCTAATTTTTCCAATAACTTCTTGCGTTTTGCAAATTTTGCTTCGTATTTGACATAGGTGGTTGCTACCTGCTGCTCGAGCTCTGTCCTCGGGTGCCCTACTATTAACATGACAAGGTTGGCATACCACATGTTTGCCAACTCCATGTATTCTGTCAAATCCTGAATCTTCAGGTCCCAGTTCTTAACTTCTGCTTGGTGGGAAAAGGCATATGTGTCTAATATGACTCACCAATTAGTGTGTTGAGCACTGATAGCGTTGATGTGGGCCTTGGCCATATGGATCTCCTTCTCAAGGATCTGTTTGTACATCCCCACTTGATCTCAGAAGTGCTCCTTCAGCTTTTCATGCCATTTAGCCTCATTTTGCCACACACTTATTTCAATGACTATCTTTTGACAAATTGTGTGTACCTCCTCCATTGAGAGGGTTCTATTCTCCCTGGCTAAACGACTTATGTCTTGGTTTACTCGGATGAATTGTTCTTGCAATTGATGGAAGTGTTCCTCAAGAACATTCTTTTGCTTTTCCACAGTGGTCAACCAAAGGTTGTTGGCAATGAGTTGTTTATTTTCCTTTTGTAAGGCATTGAGTGCTTTGAGATATGCATGAGTTTGCACCTGTGCTGCAGAGGCATCCCAAACAACCTTCTCTTTTTTATTAGCCACTTTTTTATTCTCCGTGATTAGCTTAGTTAGTTGCTCAGTTTTGAAATTATTTAGCTGGTCTGCGAGAAAAAATTGCAAAGGATCCTGTTGTGCTACTTGTAGGGCCACGAGCTGATCTTGTAATTTCTACACTTCTACTTTAGCATGCTCAGCCCTCACTTCTATTAAGACCAGCTTCCCCTTCGTGGAAATGAGGTCTGACTAAATTTCCGTAACATCTTGAGGGATGTCAAATAGGGACATCATTATTTATCCTGTTTGGAGTAATCGATCAAGTGCATCCTCATGTTCTACAAGAGTCATTGAGGTTCTGGCCAAAGTTTGAGCATCCTGTGCTCCTATGAGATCTACTGGTGGTATAATAGGTACATTGAATGATTCTTTGATGTGATCTGCGACCACATCTGTGGCTCCCGTGGCATCCTAGTGTTGCATGACCACCATAGTGGCCCATTCACCAGTTTCTAATTGCACTTGGAAAGATGTCACGTTTCCTGAGATCTATTGTGACCAACTACTTTTCCCTCTTCCTATGTGAATAGACACTTCACCCCTTGTGTGTTCCAAAGAAACTTTGGGCTGAATGGCATCATCAATGTCGCGGAAGAGGTTTGCATCATCACGACTCCCTCAACTGACCATCTCAACGATGGCCCTAAGATGGCTCATCGACGATCTGTAGTCTTGCAGCAACAGTTGATCCTGGCCTGTGCTGGGCTCTGCTTCCNGCGATGGCCCTAAGATGGCTCATCGACGATCTATAGTCTTGCAGCAACAGTTGATCCTGGCCTGTGCTGGGCTTTGCTTCTTGTTGTTGGTTGGATCCTATACTTGGAGGTTGGCTGGGTCCTGCAAGTTGAGTTGTAGTTGGTCCAGCCATTTGTTCTTCTTCTTCTTTTGGTCCCAACGTCTTGCCAGTGATTTTCCTTGGAGCTGGTGACTTTAACAATTCAGCATATGAAACAGTTTGGGCTTTTTAGAGGACATCATTAGTGTATCCTCTGATACCAGCACGTTGGCAAAGCTTTTTGATAAGACAAGGGAAAGGCAGTGCCATCTTCCCTATCTTTCATTCCTCGAACAGCCTCAGGATCTCTGTTAAATATAGATGGGGTAGGTTAGCATTAACCTTTCCCATCAGCACTACACATCCTCTTGCTGCATACGTTGATATTCTTTTTAAACCTTTTGTGGGGAAGAGGTGATATGTTCCAATTTTAAAGTAGATCTTATCTTCCATCATCAACTCATCAAATGTTTTATCTCTGCCATACGCCCTTTCCAACCAATCCCGTCGCACATCAGGGTCTGAACGGGTGGATAACTGAGCAACTTTTGGCCCTATATTTGGAAGATTTAACACTTTTGAAATGGCCTACGTGGAGAAATTGATTATTACACCACAAATGTTGACAGTGATGCCTTGCTCCCTATTGTGCCAGAATTGGTACGTCTCCCCTAGGTACTAGGCATTGCTTTCAGAGAGGGTAGGCCATAAGGGAGACCTTTTGAGGTGATCCTTAACAGCCTCAGGAGTGAACTATGCAAAAGATTCAAAGTTTAATTCCACAATCATCGCAGCGAATGTGGAATTTTCATGGATGGCCTAAACACAATCTTGGGGCAACGTGAGATGTTGTCTTTGTTTAGGTGCAGCAGTAGCAGCTCCTCCTTCTTCTTGCTTGGACTATATGGTAGGAGGATCCTCTTGATGAATATTGAACGATTGTTCCTCCTGTTCTGCATGTTGTTCGGTAGGATCTTGTCTTCCGCCTCTCCTAGGTCATTTGCTTCCACCTTGAGTAGGACCTTCCTTTTGTCCATGTTTCAGGGCAATCTGCAATCACACGAGGCCAAGTGTTAGTAAGGTTGTTTTTGAAATTAATTTATACCTTACTGCTTGCCTTAGTTAATTAATTTGTTTAATCTCCGTGTGATATTGCCTAAAAGATTGTAATAATGAGTCCATTTTACTTAGGTGGTTTCCAATTTGAATCTCCCAGTGTACCTAAAGGAGTAAATGATTTTTTGGCACATTTTATTCTTAATTTACAACTAATTACCTTTAATAATGTCCTTTGGGTGATGAAAAATTCCAAAAAAGTTAGATGCTATTCAGTAGGTGTCCCTCCCCCACGACTAAGCTGAACACTCCAGGTTCAAACAAGTTCGGATGGAATTAAAATCAGAGTACCAGTGAGCGAGATAGAGGTTGAAAAGAAAAGGTGTCACACTCACAAGTTGCAGAGAAAAATTTGAAAAACTCCCTCACGTGAATGGCAAGAAATGATGCTAAGTGTTGTGGGGGGGTCGCCTATTTATAGGTTTGGAGGGATGTGATATTGTGTACGATACATCGCGTATGCAATATCATGTACGCGATATCATGACCTATTAATGTTTAGGCCCGAGGGAAAATACCAAATTTTTAAATATTTTCTTTGAAATCAACATTGGAAACTTAGGACATTGGGCTATTCTTAAGGGGTTCTATGGTAATTAGATGGTTTTGAAGGCACAAATAATTCTGATGGTGTGGAAATGTTCAATAAAACCTCGGGTGGTAGAGAAAAAGGCTATGTAATGGTACATAGGAACATTATTATTGAGAGGGATAGTAGTAGGGAAAGAAAATCATTTGAAAATTATGCTGAGGGTAAGAAATGGTGTGTGAGAGCTATGTCATAAGTGAAGATTACAAAAGATTACACAAGTGGGTCCTCCCCAAAGCAGGTTCCAGCCTATAATGCCCTTGTGTAACCACACTTAAAGTGTTCGTGGGCACTAGAAGGGTTAATTGTAATCCGCACTAATTCCACCAAACACACACATGTAAATATCACCGAAATAAGGTAAGAATTCTATGTTACACATGACACAAACCACAATTACATGAACAGTGAGATGAGATGAACTATAGAAAGGGATTGTAGAGATTGGGACATGAGGTAATTGACCCAGGGCACAGTGAATCCTGTGTGTAAATCATGATTAAGGTGTCATTAACCTGTTGTTCTGAGATCAGGACCAAGTCCATTTCTCTAATCAGTGACATCGCATTGTTTCATCCCATGATGAGCAACTATGAGAGTACAATAACAACAAGGCATACGATCATTTGACATTTTATTCAAGAGAGGAGTGATTTTTGTTTTGTGGCACTTCCTTTTTTCTTTTTTTTTTTGAATATTGAATCCAGAGAAGCTGCCAACCTTCAGGCATGGATGCATGTCTTTCCAGTGGGACCCCCTAAAACAACATTGGATTTTTGAGTGCCCTTTTGATTGCTCTTACTCCTATTTTTCGTTAGATCTACAAGGATCTTAGTACAACCATATTGCATGATAACTCCCACAGAGGTCACCAAAGAGAATCCACAAGTCCCCTTGATGTTACACCCTTAATCATTCCCTCTTGGTCCATCCTTCTTCATTCTGGGTACAATGAACACAAAATTAATTTTAAGTTTTAAGAATGTCAAGGATATCACTATACCCTCGAACAAACCCTCTTATTTGTAGAATGGATGAGTGGATGTAATGGGCTCATTGTCTACATAATTGATCACNAGACGAGATTACTTACAAAAGTGTAAAAAGACAAAAAGATAAAACAAGAAGTTGAAAAATGAAAAAACTGGAAAACAAAAAAGTTGTAAAATTAAAGAAAATGAAAAATATTTATTAATCTTGCTTGTTATTAAAATGGGGGATATCCCCCATAACTAAACAGTTAGGATGGAAAGGATTAATAAATGGAAGATGAGGATCCTTGCATGTTGGAAATATTCGGGCTTGGTCATATTTACCCTATCGAGGTTCACACACTTGATTATAATAAGCATAGTGGGGCAATTTATATGATGTAGTTCCTGGATAACGAGTTGACCCACTATGATATTTGGAACCATTAGATGGTATGCAAGGATCGAGATGATGCCTTCCATGGCTATGTTCATTGGGCCGTATTGTTATTGGAGTGTGAGTTGGTGGCCCTGATGAAGTAACATGAGGTGTTGGATTTGAAGATAAGGGTGCACCATAGTGTGGGACTTGTGCTGAGTTAGAGGATGCAGTGGCCTCAGAATTGTGTTGTCCCTTCTTATGGTCATGTTTAAAGAAGGGAAACTTTGGATGTTGAGGAGGCCTCTCACTGCTTGTTGGTAGTACTAGCACAAGTAACGTTCATGGGTTGTTGCGGTGGTGCAGACAGCTTAGGAACAGTTGGTGGTAATGTAGAAGGAGGGAAAGGATGAAAATGTTGAAAATTAGGAGGAGTATAAGGTGCACAAGGCGGTGGCTATGTTGAAGGCATGGGCTGATAGTATTAAGGAGAATGGTGCTGTGGTGAGATAGAGTATGTTCACCCAGTTGGGGAAACAAGATGTTGAATTAGATAAGCGTTTGGGTTCGGATGATATGAAGGGTGTCTCCAGTTTAGGGGTGGTCTCCCCCATGACTGGGATTGTTTCCACTATGATCGAACACAATACCTCTATACGAACTCTGGATGTAACGTGTTTCCCCAATGCTCATGTAAATGTAACAATATTGGGCATTGGTCCTTGGGGTGATTGTACAAGCATATGTTGCATTTATACATATGATTGGTAGTTGAACTCTTATTTTCCTTATCCCTTCTTCTCGATTGTCTAATGTTTTTTCCTACTTCTTGGGTTGTCAAAAATCTATCTCCAATGAANTTTTTTCCTACTTCTTGGGTTGTCAAAAATCTATCTCCAATGAAATTGATGCATTCTCCACACTTTTTATACGTCCATTCCAACATCTTATTGATCTTTGCCTTGACTTCTTCTAATGATTGTTGTACTGGAAAATAGGGTTCTTCCACCTTGAGATTGGTTGATTACTCTTTTTTGTGATTATGGACCTTTGTTAAGTTGAGATTTTGGTCCCGTTGATGTTTTTCAACACTCTCCCATCTAGCCATTTCTCCTTCTTCTTTTGCTACCTGCCTAATAAGCTCTTGGACTTGATGGGTTCATAGTTCATATAGTTGACCTTGGGCATACATCCCTAGGATCTCTCTTGTTGCATCACGAAGCCCATCAATAATATGGTACATTAACCTTTCCTTGGAAAACCCATGGCTTGGACAATTGTTTAACAGTGCATAATATCTTTCTAAGGCCATGTTCAAGGGTTCATGTTTTGCTTGTTTCCACTCTTGTATTTGCTTCCTCAAGATTGACACTCTTGCGTAGGTTTGATATCTTTCATTAAAAATTTCTACCATTGTTGACCAGCGTCATATTAAATTTGGTTTTAACGATCTATACCATACTTTTGCTTGGCCAAC
>MNCI01021293.1:63688-92007 GCA_015680685.1 Gnetum montanum | reverse complement strand
TGTTGGGGGATAAAGGAGTTATACCTCCAACACTAGGCATCGGTGGGTAATACCCCCCAATAGGTATCTCTAGCGTAGCAAATGCTATACCCCCCACAAAACCCATTAAAATGCTAATTTTGGAAGTCTAAAAGGCATTTAAACCCCTCCAAGTCCAAATATAGATATAATATGAATTTTTTTACTTGTGGGTAAGGCTATGAAGACTTCTAAAGCTTTTTTGTAGCCACAAAAGCTAAAGTATGTGAAATTGCATCTCATGGATTATAATCTTTGCATTTTACAATGAAATTTTAGTCTTGGGTTTCATGGGGGAAGGTTTACAAGGCTAGAAGGTTATAACATATGTTTTATTAGTGTTTTTTAATTAACCACTCTTTGTTGGTGCCTTGAGGATTAACCCAAGAGGCACTGACCAATAATATAAAACACCACAACAAGTCCATCACCAACATTTCCTCTTTGTGCTTGGTTCAATCATGTTGAACCATACCAAATAGTGCTTGTAATGATGGTACAAGGCTATGATTAGGAAATGGTAATGAGACTATAGAAAAATAGTTTTGAGGCTAACAATGTATTCCACAATTGACATCATGCCTATGATATGACATTGACATATTGGTTAAGTAATAAGTCTTTGCGCTTTGTGCTTTGAAATGGGGATCACTTGGTAATGCATTTGAGGATCCAAAACTTCACTCCAAGGTTTTTTTGGCTATTAGGATTATTCCTTTACATGTTTAGAGCCATTGATTTTGGCTTTTGGTCTTCATTGACCTTTCAGCTTCTTGGCAATTTGCTTCTCCATATTTTTGGGGTGAAACTTTCATTGGGTTTCATTTCCAAGGTTGATCTGAATTTGTTTTTCTTTTGAATGAGATGTGCTACATATAATAGACTTAGTGTTTTTTAAAGTGAACAAAATGTGTTATCCTTGATGAATTTAATGGTTTTCTCACTAAATGAGATGTGTTACATTCAATGGACTTATAAGGGAAGAATGACGAAGGGATGTCATATGGCCACTAATGAGTGACAAATACCCCTACACTGAACCATATGAATCATAAGCATTCATGCATGATTCGATTGAATTCCATAGACCTTAATTCTTCAAGTACATTAGTTCTAGGAAGTGAATTCTAATTGTTACAATCATTATCTTCCCAGTTACAGTTGTAAAATGCAAAGGTATGGTTAAGTGCAATTGAGGCATCTGATTTTTATCATTTTTATGTTTTATGTTCTTGGTGCATAAAATAAAGGAATGAAGAAGTTTTAATGGCTAATTTAATCTAACTAATTAGTCTATAACTAATCCTAACATAAGTATTTGGCCCCACTTTCCGTACACATCTTGAACACATATAACATTACTGGGTTACCAAATGTTAAGCATTGCTGGGATTACCAAGCATCATATACATGCTTAAAGCAGTTGTACTTATGTGCTTAGTTAATTGCTATTTAACTTAACTAACTTAAATAAGCTTAATTTAGCTTAATTATTTGGAAGCATTAAATAAAATTGCATAAAACATTAAATGCATAAATAAAATATTTAATCTAGCCAAGGTGCTGCAAGGTTTATCAAAAATCTCATCTTTATTGTTGCACACACTGTTGTGGTCAGGTAAAACAGTGCTCGAATAAAGATTCATACATTCAATGACTTCTACTATGTGCACTTTTGAATATATTCTAACTCTAGAGAAAAATAAACTACAAGATATTTGCTATACTATGATAAAACTATCCCCAAACTGTGTGCCTAAGCACTATATTTATAGGTCAATACACATCCTACGATATTAGATATCTGACATTGCTTCTTGGTCCCCAATATCAGGTATTCAATATTAGGGCTCTAATATCAGAGCAAAAACAAAATATACTTCATCATGCCCCCACAACTAAATGGAAACTCATCCTCGATTGAACAAAAGGAGGAAAAAGTCCCTTAGAAAATATTGGGAAGGCATGGGATTATTGACTGATATGCAAACTAACTCAAATGAAATACATAAAGTCTAAGTGCCCAAGTATACAGATTTACAATCTTTAATAAAATTGGTTGTTCATGACAATAAAATTAAGCACCTTGACCAAAAATAACATCTAACTGCTTTGGTAGCTAAAGAGTGAGGGAGAAGATTCAATGATCATGAAGGATCCTCATCGCATGGTGTTGCTGCTTATTCTTTGGTGAAGACAGTCTTGCTTCCAGTTCATGCTTCCCATTGCAATCACAAAAAAATTGTGGATTAGTGTGCAATGTGTAATGTATAGATTTTAGGTACCTTATCTCGTTAGTAGTTACACTTGGCTAGGTTGTGATTATGATGGATTGATTCCTTTAATAATGTTAGCGGGAAGACTAAAAAATGGGGTGAAATGGATAAGTGGCCATTGCTAAATTTTGAAAAGCCCAGATGTGATGAAATACTTGAAGAGGGTTAAATAATTCACAACAACAAATAAGAGGATTTCATTAAAAAATGTTGTGAAGATGTGCACAATTGGATATCATTGATGGAACACACAAAAGGATTTGATTGTGAGAATGTCTAAGGATAAAGAACTTAACTAACCCAACCAAAAGGTATGTAAGTGGGTCCTCTTGAAGGTAGGCACACACCCCTTGTTGCCCTTGCATAACCTTAAACCAAGGAGTTTGTGGGCCCCATGGATGATTAATGATTTCAAAAAGTTAAGTATGAAAATCTAGAAGAAACTACCTAATAATTTTGACACATTAAACCAAGACATCGAACAAGGACATGAATTCCGATAGTGAGGTGAGGCATGGAAAGCATAGATGGATGAGAGAGAAAGTGGAATGGAGTTCTTGATTAAGGTCACATGAAGTTCCTTGTGAATTTTATGGTTAAGTGACTTGATAAAATCTATCCTTAGTCCAGACCAAAACCAACCACATTTAGTGACTTCGCATGGCCGCTCTAAGATTGGTTTACTCCCTTAAGACATAAGAGTGCTCCCATAGAACAACCACCACTCCTTATTTTAACAAGAAGAGAGGAGAAAAAAGTGAGAAAAGACCTTAGTTAGAGGGGACCCTTAGGCATTAGTAACATGTATTTCTAGTCCCATAATTGGTGCTTGTGGCCTATTTATTTTGTCTAAGGGATGTGCTTTGAATTTCCATTATTTTTTTTAAATAGGAACCACACCATGCAAAGACTTATTCAACTTCTTGTTATTGGTTGACAAGGAATGGTAAGAAATCCATGAAAACACACATGCACCCTAGTAAGTAGAAAGGCAAAAAGAGTACCAAGTCCCCTTGAAGTCAAACTCTATTCAAACCTTTCAATCATTTCCAAGTCTGGAAACTACTAAGGTCACAAGTTTGTTAAAGTTTTATTAATGAAAAAAGAACCTCATACTTCCAGAACAAGGAAAACCATAGAGTTTGTGGATGGGTAAATGTCATAGACTCATTACCTATTTCATGAAAAAGAAACCATGTCTTAGTTATCAATAACAAAATTTAAAGCTAGAATCTAGACACCAATAATTAAATAACTAGATAGCACATGCCCACATCAAGCAAATCATATTGTACCTAGTTGGTAATAAGGCACGCTATTATTAGAGCACAAAAAGAAAATCATACCAAAATAAAGAAAAATTTATAAGAAATTGTAAAATATTCAAGAAAAATAAAACATACTAATAATGTTGTAAAATAAGAATTGAAAAAAATTAATAAAGTAAAAACAAAAAGATGTAAGATCAAGAAGACGTAAAATAAAAAGTTGTAAAAATAACAAGATGTAAAACAAAAATGTGTAAAACAAAAAGATGAAAAACTAAGGAGCCACTATAATGGTTAGCATGGATGGCCATCTCCCCCATGACTAATTTAAAAGGAGGAGATTTGAAATATTGAGCATGGTTTTACATCTGAGTAGGTGTTGTGAAGGCTAGCTTCCTTATTCTCATGGAAAGGTTTAATTTGTTGCATGTTGAGTAGTTGTTTTTTGTTTGGGCTCTTAGGTTTGTAGATTAACATGGCCCTGGAAGGAAAGGTTTTGTAAATGATGTAAGGCCCTTCTCATAATGTTTGGAACTTAGTTTGTTGAGGTACGTGTGTGGAGTTCCAGTAGAGTATCTTATCTTCTAGTTAAAATTTGACTTTCCTAATTCTAAGGGCATGGCATTTTTTGTTAAATGCCTTGTGCAACTCATTCAATGATAGGGCCACCAATTAGTTTTCATCTAGTAGGTTGAGATTCATTAATCTTTCTTTTTGTGCTAGACTGAAGTCAAGGTCAAGGTCATAGGTTGTTGAAAGTGTACAGAGCTTAGATGTAATAGGAAGAGTTGGCAACTTTACGTACATGAGCTCATAGGGAGAGTAGTCTATAGAAAGCTTTCAGGTGGAGCAATAGGTGTAGAGGGCATCATTGAGTTTTGTGCTCTAGTATCTCTTATATTTGCTAATTTATTCTTGTTAAGATCTTAGTGATTTCTCTATTTGTAACCTTAGCTTGACCCTTGGATTTGGGATGATAAGGTGTTATTAATTTATGCTCAACTCTCAAGCATTGCATGAGATTCCAAAAGTTAGTACCTATAAAGTGGATTCCATTATTAGAAATTAATGCACGTGGCACACCAAACCTATCTACAACATTTTTTTGTACAAACTAAGTAGTAGTAGAAGATGTATAGTTAGTAATGGTTGTTACTTCTGCCCATATCGTACAATAATCAATAGCGACTATGATGTATGTCTTTCCATTTGACATGGGCATGATGGAACCCATGAGGTCAATGCCCCACATGTTGAAGGATTCTAGTGGTTGGATCCACTATCAAGGTTCCTCCATTTGAGCAATCATTCCACCATCATGTTGGCAATGTTTAGAAGAGTGGAAAAATTGCTGAGCATCTTCATGGTTGTGCATCTTCCAGCAAGTGGCCCGCACAAATACCCTCATGAGAATTCTAGAAAATGTGTAGTTGATTAGCATCAAGGACACACCAATGAACTAGGCCATCAGTGCACAACTTTTAGAGGTTCCTGTTAATCTCTATGAAGCATTTCACTTGGTGAAGAAACTATTGTTTCTTCTGGTAGTCCAATTCTTTTGGCATCTCTTGAGTGATAAGATAGGTGAGAATGCCATTGTACCATTTAGGCTTAGTGGAAAATTATTCAATTATAGCCTTAGCAAAGAGGAGTTCATCAAAAAACTAATTAGATAGTAAGCTTTCCTCCTCTTTGTTGTCCCATCATAACTAAGAAAAGTGGTTAGTGATCACATTCTCAGTTTCCTTTCAATCTACCATCGTAAGATCAAACTCATGTAAGATCACTAGCCACCATTTGACACAAGGGCTCACCGTTGGCTTGTTCATCAAGAAGAAAATTGCATTATGGTCTGTGTGCATGAACACTTTGTATTCAATCACATAGTGCTTGAATTTCTCTAAGGTAAATGTCATTACCATCTATTCTGTTTGTATGGTGATGTAGTTTAGCTATGCATCCACAATGCTTCAACTTGCATAGTGGATACAATATGGATGTTTCTTTTCATCCAACTACATAAGCACAATCCTCAAGGCATAATTTAATGCATTTGTCATGATGTAAAATGGTATAGACTAGTTGGGTGCTTGTAGAATTTGATTTTCTATAAGTTTCTTCTTTAGTTTTTGGAATGCATTTTCACATTCCTTGGTCTAAACAAATGGAGCATCTTTTTTTGTTGGCTTGACCAATGATTTTGTTAGAAAAATTCTCTATAAATATCTAGTAGTAGCTAGTGTATAAAAGGAATGACCAGACATCTTTTATAGTTTCTAGTTGATGTATAATTTCTTGGATGATCCTAATCTTTTTAGGGTTGACCTCAATCCCTTCTTGTGAGATTTTGTGCCCTAATACAATGCCTTCTTGGAGCATTAGATGACTCTTCTACCAATTGAGCCAAAGATTGATTTCCATACATCTTTTGATATGCCTAATCCTTTGGTGCGATATGGATTTGGTTATAGCCAATATAACCATCCAAAAAACTATCATAGAAATGCCTAGATACAGTGTTCAATACTTGATCCACAAATGCCAATGGAAAGTGATCTTTGAATTTTACCTTATTTAATAGCCAAAAATCAATGCAGACCCGCCACTTGTCACCTTTCTTTGGCACAATCACAAGTGGGCTAACCCACTCAGTATCTGCAATGAGATAGATAAACCTTACCTTGAGGAGTTGTTTGATTTTCTCTTTGATGGTTTACTTTAATTTAGAGTTTAACTGCTACCATGGCTATCTCTTTGGCTTCATGGCTAGACTAGTGTAGATACGATGTTAGCATATCCTAGGATCAATCCCTATGAGTTCAAGATATGAGCAAGCAAAGGTTGTTGGCCATTTGTTAACCACATTTAGCAGCATTTGTCTCTATTCAGGAGCAACATTGACATTGATTATTAGTGGCTTCCATTTTTTAAGAATGCATATTCCATGCTGGTCGATAGTATTTTTAACTTAAGGGGCTATTGTTTAAAATGTTTAGAAATTTCCAACTCTTCCCAATAAGTATCATCATTTGCATTATTAGAGAGTTGGTGATGAACTTGCTATAGTTCATCCATGCCTTCTATGTAGGCACATGTTAGGCTCTTAGTAGGTTCTATGGAAAGTGTGCTACTTTCAAGATTAGTTGTCAACCACTGGGTGCCCTCCTGTTTTGTGGCTACTATGTACAGACACCTTTGCATTTCAAATATGTCAGCACACTGATTATGTGCTTTGATAGATATGTTGTTAATGACCATTAGTTTTTGCACATAGTTGCACCTTGTATCACTATATGTGATGCATAGAAATTTCTTTCTCTCAATCTTTCTAAATGCATTTTCTTTAGAGATTTAAAGGGAAAGATCTTGAATCCCTAGTTGTGCATCAATAGCGCTTAGCTAAGCCCTTCCCATGATGATTGGGAAGTCCTGCTTGCAATTGTTCACTTGGATCATCAAGAAATTGGTAGGGTAGGACCACCCACAAAAAGCGGTCACAATGTCCTCCACCATTCCCAAGTGAACAATGATTGACTGACCAACCAACTCGAGATGGATGTTTCTCTTCTTGAGTGGAGGTAGGTTCTAGGCCTTACACATCTCATGGAAAATTATATTAACACCAAAACTTGAATTCTTGCAAGGCTTATTCTTAGTGATTTGAAGGTAAATTAGGGGATTTCTAGGATCAAATAGTTTTTTGGGAAGGTGACTAGCCTTTATCCAATTAGGTATCACATGATTTAACATGATGGTATGCACTTTTGGAGGTGTTTGGTTTGAAGGAAACTTAAATGAATTAAATGCATAAGAAGATGGGAAAGTAGGGTTGCTAGCTAAAGGTGTACATGAGGGTTTAGTTGGGCTGTTGGGTTAGGAGAAAGGACTTTTTGTGATCTAGTTTCTAAACCACTCGGTTGAGGAGCCGACTATAAGTTAATAGCCCTTGTTGCATTATGTTGTTGTGGTTGAGGCAAAATTTCTCCTTGCATTGATAGTGCAGGCAGTAACTAGGTTGAGAGTGGAGGAACATATGTAGAAAGATAAGCAGGGTAATATGGATGTGGAGTTTTGCCTCTAGTAGATGGAGAATTAGTTTTGTAATACTCTATAAGGTAGTAGTGATGTTGGAAGGTGGTGTGATTGGAAGAGTCACATGAAGAAATGAGTTGTTGAACATAGTACCCATATGGATCATGTTGCCTATAAGGATATTGCTACCTTAGTGGTGGCATATCCCATGGCTATGGATGCTGCCACTACTATTACTACTCATACGATTGTGGTGGAGCCCCACTTGGATAATAGGCTTATTATTGTTGGTGAAACTACCTTGGATTACCTTGAGGATATGACAATCTTCTGGATGCTTGCCTTCTTGCCAATCTAAGATTCAAAGCATACATCCAAGGCTCCTATAAGTATGATAGGATAGGACAACTTCCTTTAGGATGTTTGTATTGGCAGATGTCACATCCACCACCATCATCTGATTTTGTCTTCACAACTTCTTCTACTGTAGTAGCTTTGCCCTTACCCCTAGGCATGTTTAGCTTCTTTCTACCTTTTGTAGTTATGATCACTACTTTGCTTTCTTGATGCTTTTGTGATTTTTAGAGTAGTTTGGAATTTTTCATCCAATGAATCCCACATTTTATCTACCTTCGTGGAAATTTCAGACACAGATTTTTGGATCAACAAGGTCTTTTTGTTCACCACCTCATCAAGTGCTGACTTCTCCTCACTATCACAAAAGTGAAGCTCCCTCTTTCTAATGGAAGTATTTCTATTATATTCTTATGCACTTTCTCATTTTCTCAACTCACCCTCTTTCTTTACTACCTACTCAATCAACCTTTGAATTTGATGGGCTCTTAGTTCTGATAATCACCCTTGGGAATAGACTCCAAGACTTCTCCTAGTTTCTAATCAGAGCCCATCTATGATATGGCAAAGTTGTTTCTATTGAGAATAATTATGGTTGAGACATCTATGCAATAGAGAATAGTATTGGTTCATGACTATGTCTAGGGGTTTATGCATCCTTTGTTTCCATCCTTGGATCTACTTCCTCAAGTTTGACACTTAGGAGTACATTTGATATTTGTCAGTGAATAGTTTGAGCATTGTACTCCAATGTTTGATGGATTTTAGTTCTAGGGACCAGTACCAACTCTCTACTTTCTTAATGAGTGTCCTTGGGAATAGCTTAAGCTTTTGCCAATTATTCTTCAAATTTTGCAAGGCACATGCATTATGAAAGGCTTGAAGATGTTTTTGTAGATCTAAGTTATATTCCTCTTCAAACTTGGGGATATTGTTCATGTCTAGCATCTTGATCTAGGTATCTTGTATGTGCCTTGTAGGAATTCTCACCACCTTTGCAATGTTAAGCATGCTTTGAGTGGTGAGCAAAGACTCATTATAATCGTGTCCCCTATGGTAGCCATGGTGCCTATGATGTGCTTTGCTATTCCTTCTTTTGTGATAATGGGCCTTCCTTGAATGCTCATGCCCTTGATCTTGACATGCTCAATGGGCCTTATGATCATTTTAGTCTTGTTGGTCACCTCCATCATGATCATGCCCTTTGCAGTTGCACTCGGAACTAGAAGAGGAAGAAGATGATGATGAAGGTGAAGAGGAAGGAGGACTAGCACCACCATGGTGCTTTTTACCCCCTCTTCAATAGTCATGGCCATGATCATGATCATGATCATGACGATGATGCTTATCCTCATCCCTACCATGATCCTCCTCTCTAGATCCCTTTTGATCATGGGATTCATTTTTGCTAGAGCCAGGATCGTGGACAGTAGACTGTAGGTTTTGGTTTGGCCTTCTTGGCTAAAGTTAAGGAGAGGAGTGTCATTGAATGTAGAGCCTTCAAAGAAGAATCCTTAACCATCTCTTTTGTATAGTAGGAATGGGGAGCCATCAGACTATTTCCCCTTCGCACTTTCATAATGCTTCTCTTGTTGCTAATCCCTTTTATGTTGTGCATCTTCAGGACAATACTCCTTAGCATCACTATCCTACACAACATATTTAGAATGAAGTCCTTATAGACCTAACCTGATAAGAGTGCATTAGAGCATTGCAAGAATAGATCGATTAGGTGACAATACAATGTTGCCCTCCAGAGCTCACCATCGCATCTATTCATCCTAGTGTAGGAAGACGGTGAAATTGGGTACATACTCATCAAGATGAGCATATAACACCTTGTATTGGTGAGGCACTTTTTGATCTATTTTTTCAATTCTTTGCTGATTAGATGTTCACTCAAACTTAGATGGAGAATCACTCCTGTGAGAAGAAGAATACATTTTGGGATTAGAAAA
Organism: Gnetum montanum; assembly: GCA_015680685.1. Lineage (NCBI taxonomy): Eukaryota > Viridiplantae > Streptophyta > Gnetopsida > Gnetales > Gnetaceae > Gnetum > Gnetum montanum. The sequence continues at coordinate 82,101 of MNCI01021293.1, read as the reverse complement.
AATAAAACTCAGTGTGCTTTATTATAATTATTTTTGTTGTTTTGGCATATGAAGTAACTTTAGGGTTCATTCTAATGATGTTAAATGGTTTTCACTAAGTTCCTAAATAGTGCACGTATCACACAAAAGGTCCCCAACAATGACATCAATGATTAGCTGCGAATACCCCTATGCTCAACTATATGAATTAGAAGAATTCACGTGTGATCCGATTGAATTTTGTAGATTTTAAGTCTTTAAGTACATTGGTTTTAGGAAGTGAATTCTAATTGTTACAATCATTGTCATCCTAGTTTGTGATATGCAAAGGTATGGTTAAGTGAAATTGAGGCATCCAATTTTTATCATTTTTTATGTTTTATGTTCTTGGTGTATAAAATAAAGGAATGAAGTAATTTTAATGGCTAATTTAATCTAGCTAATTAATCTCGAACTAATCCTAAAATAAGTATCTGATCCCACTTTCTGTACACATGTTAAACACATATAACGCTGCTGGGTTATCAAACGTTAATCATTGTTGGGATTACCAAGCATGATGCATATGCTTGAAGTGGTCATACTTATGTGGTTAATTAATTGCTATTTAACTTAGCTAACTTAACTTAGCTTAATTTAGCTTAATTACTTGAAATAATTAAATAAAATTGCACAAAACATTAAATGCATAAATAAAATATTTAATCTAGCCAAGGTGCTACAAGGTTTATCAAAAGGCTCATCTTTATTGCCGCACACATTATTGTGCTTAAGTACAACAATGCTCGAATAAAGATATGTACACTCAATGACTCTTATTTTGAGTAGTTGGGAAAATATTCTAACTTTAGAGAAAATAAACTATAATAAAACTATTCCTAAACCATGCTTCCAAGCACTATATTTATAGGTCGACACACATCCCATGATATTGGATATTTGACATCACTTCTTGGCCCCTGATATTGGGTATTGGATATTAGGGCTTCGATATTGAAGTAGAATCAAATACACTTCATTATTCACAATGCATGAGTGTCAAATATAGGCCATCATTGGTGCTTATGGTAAGGAAGGCTATAATTAGGCTATGGGGTTGGGTTCAAAGAGTAGCAGCAGGAATGAGATGAACAAGCACTCTTGGTATAGTACGATAAACTCATTGAATCCTACACATCAAGGTCACATGGTGACTTGTTGCCATGATGAGTTGCAACTATGGAATGACTTTAGGCTTCATCATGCAAGCACAACTCCAAGAGGATAAGAAAAATAGATAAAGAAAGCATGTTGTTACAATGCAATGCATAAGGCCATATAGAATGATTAGAAAACCAAGCTACCAAAGGTCACATATTGATAAAACCCTAAAGGGATTTGCATTAAAGTTTCTAGCCCATTTTTTGTGCAAAAATAAGTCATGCAGGCTCACTTGTTGTTGGCTATTGAGGTTTTCAACTAGCTACATGTAGCAAAAATTTAGATAGGAATGATTGACTAGATTGATTAACTCATTCCCATCCATATCTATTATATGGAAGGCACCATTGTTGTAGGCCTTAGTGACCAAGAAAGGTCATTCCCAATTAGCTGAGAATTTTTTTGCATGCTCACGGATGGCCCTAAAGACTAGGCCTCCTTCCTTGATATTGCACTTGGTCAAGTTACGGTGGTATTGCCACTTCTTCCTCTCCTAATATTGCTTGATGTGAGTAAGCATTTGCACCTGCTGCTCCACCACTGAGTCTAGGTCCATGATACATAGCTTCTTATTCTATTCATCATTAATGAAGTTCAATAAAGCTACTTGGAATGATGGAACCTATAATTAAAAAGGTAAAATAGCTTTAGAACCATAAATAAATCTATATGGGGTTACACTAGTTGCCATATAGAAAGTTGTTTGATATGCCCAAAGTGCATGGACAAGCTGTTGATGCCACTTGCTTTTGCTATTGTTCAACATCTTCTTGAGTAAGTTTATAATGGCCTTATTTCTTGATTTAGCCTATCCATTGGCTTGAGGGTAATATGATGTTGAGAAGAAGTGCTTAATGCATAGGTCATGATAAAATTTCTTCATTTCTTAGCTACTAAATTGTGGGTCATTGTTTATGACTATGGTTATATTTATGCCAAAACGGGCCACTATGTTATGAAGTATGAATATACAGATCTATTTAGACGTTGTCCTTCTTAGGAGAATAGCTTCAACCCACTTTGTAAAGTATTTTGGTGTAGTGATAATAAAGCTATGCATTGCAGAAGACTTAGGTGTTATAGGTTCAATGATATCCAACCCCCACCATTGAAATGACCAAGTAATCTGAGTACTATGTAACTCAGTTGGCTGTATGTATATGAGGTTGCTATGTCATTATCAAGTATCACAAGTTTTAATATTTTATAAGAAATTACTTTTCATATAGGACCAATAATAGCCTAACTATCGGATTTTAGCAGCCATGGTTCTAGGTCCTATATGTCCCTCACATACACCCTCGTGAACCTACTTTAGGATTGTTTAGGCTTTAGCTTTACCTAAGCACACTAATAATATGCCATCTTATGATCATCAACATAATGTGTCATCACCTACTATGACATATTATTTTGATCATTTAAGTATAGCGTCCTTTTGAGTAGTAGTTAGGCCTTGTGAAGGCGCACCATGCATAAGGTAAAACTTGATCTCATCATACTACTCCTTTGTAGAAGTAGTATGAACTATAGTCATAAAGGTATCCTCAATGCTATGCATGATGGGAATAGCATAGTTCATAGTTAAGGTGAGAAACTTTCTAAACACATCTAGCATCACACTAAGGGCTAGTGTTGCAATGGCATCGGCTATAGTGTTCTTGGTTTGGGTTACATGTTGGATATTAATATCTATAAATTATTACATCAATTTGTTTCCTAGGTCATAGTAAGGTTGTAAATGTTTGGCTTTGCATGCATAAACCTTGGTTACTTGGTTAACCACAAATTGTGAATCACCTTTGATCACTAAGAATTTTACCCCTAGGTCATGAGCTACCATCATCCCCCTAATCAAACCCTCATACTTTGCTATGTTGTTGGTACATGGAAACTCGAATTGGTAAGCAAAGGATTGTATTTTACTAGATAGAAATGTTATGATGGCAGCAACACTAGCCCCATAGGTAGTTGAAGCTTTGTTGAAGTGCATGATCACTTCATAGCCCTCAAGTACTTGACTAACAATGGTAATGTGTTCATCAAGGAATTTAGGATCTATGGTTGCATGGTCATCAACTGGTAAAACTATAAGCTATATGACTATAGCTTGACCTTTTGTTAAGGCTTGAGAGATGTAATGAAGATCAAATTTTATTGTTATGGCTTTCCATCGGGCTATATAGCTACTTTTGTAAATGTTAGTTGTTATGACTCTAAGCACATTGTCTTTGCAAATGACATTGACTTAGCTTCTAAAAAGGTAGTATCTCCACTTCTTCAATGAGAAGACTAGTGCTAGATAATAGTCCTCTACTTCAGTGGATTAGGTCTCATGAGCAACTAATGCATGGCTAAGGTAGTATACTAGAAACTCTACTCCATCATCTCATTTTTGAAAGAGTAGAGAGGCAATGGATGTGTTAGAGATAGCAAGGTAGATGTAAAAATGTTTATCCTTTTATGATGGATAAATCATCAGTGGTTGTGCTAACTCTTGCTTAAGGTTTTCAAAGGCCTCTTGCATTGAGTCATCCACTTCTAGTCAACTCCTTTCTTAAGCAAGTGTTGCATGGGTTGTAACTTATCCATAAGCCTAGCAATAAACCTATAGATAAATTATAATCTAGCTTGTAGTCCTTGAAGCTCCTTAAGGTTAGTAGGTGTTGCCAGGTTGGATATGACCTTAATGTTATCAAGATTGACACATATCCCTACTTTAGACACTAAAAAGCCAAGCAAATTACCTGTTTTGACACCAAAGACACACTTCATAGGGTTAAGCCTAAGCTCATACTTGAGGCATCATTAAGTACAAGGTTGAAGTCAAGTGCATGATCATTAGCCACTTTGAACTTAACAGCTATATCATCTACATAATCATTGAGAAAGCCTAGCATATAGTCATTAAAGATATACATCATAGCTCTTTGGTAGGTTGCTCTTGTGTTCTTTAGGCTAAAGGGCATCATAGTATAATAAAAGGTACCCCAAGGGGTCATGAAGGTCATATTGAGTTAATGTTATAGGTTAATCCTAATCTGGTTGTATCCCAAGAATCCATTCATTAAGGATAATAAGACATGCCCAATCGTAGTATCGATAAGTTGATCAATACTAGGCAAAGAGAAATCATCTTTGATGGTTGCCTTATTTAGGTCTCAGAAATTGTGCAAATGCATATACTACTATTTTTCTTAGGGACTACCTCTATGTTGGACATCCATTCTACGTAATCAATTGCTTTGATGAAACTAGCTTGGTATAGTTTTGTGATTTCATCACAAATTGCTAAAGCCAAATCAAGTAATCTTATGAACATTTTGCTTAATTAGTGTAATGATAGGATCAAGTATGATGTTTTGTTGAACTAAATGTAGGTTTAAACCTAACATATCTTCATATGACTAGGCAAATAAATTAATGTTCTCTTGTAGGACCTTGTTGATGTATTGAGCCTATTGAGGTTTTAGTAAGAAACTTAGTTTTAGGGTTTTCTCCTTGCCACTATGTGTTGTGATAAGAACCTTAGTTAAAGAGTCTTTGGTAATGTTGCTAGCCTCTAGGTTAAGGGTTTTGACTAGGTTTTCAAGCTATTCTAGAGGTTTTTCTATTAAGGCTACATGATTGACAAGAATCTTAGGCTAAAGATCTAGGCAATTAAGATTAATGCATTTTTCAACATCATCATGAGGCTCACTTAGGCTCAAAGGCAAACTGATTTGCTCCTAGGTACTCCAATCCTACTTATCAACCATAAGCACATTAAGTGGCACCTAGATAAAGATGAATATATCATGCTAAAATGCTATAAAATTATATAAATTCATGCTATTAAAATGCAAATGAGGCTAACCAAGGCTATAAGGGGTAGAAATCGGTAAAAAAATGTTCAATAAAGGTCAAACAATGGTTAAACAAGGTTAAAATAGCTTGAAGCATAGTGAAGGTATGAAAAATAGGGTTAATAATGGTTAACTAAGGTTGCCAGTTTAAGGCTTTAGTGGGCCATGGTTACAGGGTGTTAAATGATGGTCAAGGATGGTCAGACTGCCTCACTTAACACCAATCAAAGGCCAAACAAGGATCAATAGAGGCCATAATAGAGAAAACAAAGATAAATGTGATGAAATTGAAGTAATGTAGAGGCTAGATGAAGTCAATTGATGTCAACAAAGGTCAAAAATACATAACATAGGTCAAAATAGATCAAACCATCATGAAACAAAGTCAAATGAGTCCTAGTGGAACAAATGTCATAGAACATGGTAAATATCAATTAAAAAGGGTTATATTTTTCCAGTTTTAGGCCTTAGTGGGCCATGGTTACTAGCTACAAGGGTGATAAGTGAGTTTGGATATCTATTGAGGCTATTTTGAGGCCTTTTAGGCTAAAAAATCAAGGTTTTTTTTTTGGGTTACCACGTTGGACCCATGCTAGCCAACATGGGTGGGGTGACCCCTAGCATGGATGGGATAGCTAGGTATTTTCTCAAGTTGGGTTTGAGTAGTTTTTGACATCCAATGGCTTGCATGGCTAATGCAGTGGACTAGGGAAGAAATAATTCAAATTTGGCATTAATCTCAACCTTTGGAAACCCCCATTGAGGTCTAGAACATCCACCCATGTTAGAGCAATGTTGGCCAATATGGCCCTAGTGTGGATACCAAGGAAAATGGGTTTTGTGGCATCTAGAGGATCAAAATTGAGGTTCTATGGTCTTCCCAATGCAACGTAGGGCTAGATCAATCACTTTGGAGGTCAAACTTGCAAACAAGTAGGTCTTAAGATTATACCCCCTAGAGCTACGCTAGCCCAACATAGATGGGAAAGGGTTTCAACATGGAAGATTTGGATTTGGATCATTATAGGATCAAACATGGTTAATATGAAACTAAAGCTAGGGTTTTGTAGTTGTAGGCTTATGTAGTCAAATACTTAGGCCATTTGAAGGATGTAATGCATGTGGAATTAAGTTGGTAGCTTCATCCACATTGGAGCCATGCTAGCTAGCATGACTTTAGCATGGCTCAATGTGGGTACTCTTGATTTTGTTGTTTGGGATGGCTTCAGAGGTAGACTAACCAAGTTTTTAGGCTTCTAAGATCACTAGTAATGATACCTTAGGTGTTTGATTAAAAATGACTATGTTTGATGGCTATTTTTGGCAAGGCATGGTTGTACGCCCCTAAGTCATGTTGGGAAACATTGCTTCAATGTGGGTAAGGGGGTCTAGTGGGCCGTAGTTGTCAAAATAAGTTTAAATAGCTAAACAAGGTTTTGAGATCCTAGGATCTATTGGGATAGGTTTTTTACTTTTGGGAATGTTGAAGTATTGTCAGAAGTGGTAAGGCAACTTACCCATGCATGAGCCATGTTGCCTAGTGTGGCTTAGACCTTCCTTAGCATGGATACCTTAATACATTGAATTTTTTCATGTTTCTATAATAAATCAACCATGCATGTGAGCCCCTAGGGTTGCTAGTGTTGATGAGTAAGGTTTAGGATCCAAATTGGTTTTTTTGAAGGTCTTTGGATGGTTTTGAAAGTCATCCCTCTTGAAGCAACACTAGGCGATGCTGGTTAGTGTGTCCCTAGCATGGGTGAATAAGGGGAACAAATTTTTTTACCAATTTTGATTGATTTTCCTAGGTCTAAAGGCCTCTAAAGGTGTTGGCAGGATCCTAGGGTAAGGATGGTGCAAGTTAAAGTCTTTTTGATGCACCCATGAGCCTCCAATGGGCTTTCCTTTAGGTACCCATGCTAGATCCACATTGGCTAGCATGGATGAGGGGGTTCTTAGTGTGGGAATGAAAATGGTCATGAAGTATGGCTTGATTTTAGTGTGTTTTGACTTCATGAGACTTCAAGGAGGTTGAGAGATCAACACATGTTAGTTTTGAGGTCGATCTTGGCAATCTGTGATTATACCCTAGTCATCCATATTAGGGCAATGCTACCCAGCATGGATGGGGTTCCCCCCAGTGTGGCTCCATTGAGATTCATAGTTTTGGCCATTTTATCCAAATTTGACAAGGTTTCAGAGCCATTGGGGGTTATAGGGTTCAATGGCCAAGATTTGACATCAAAATTGATTGATTTGAAGGCTCCAGGATGTTTATTGTAGTCATTCCTCCTTGAGCCATGTTGGGTAGCATGACCCTAGCATGGATGGAAGGAGGGTGATAGCTTGATGCTATTTATGATCAATCTTAGGGCATCTAGTGGCTTTGGGTGGGTGTTGATAGGGTTGTGTGGTTACTACCATAGGTTTCAGGTTTATTTTTTGGTCACAAATGAGGTTTTATAGCTTATTCCCAAAGTATCCATGCTAGACCCACATTGGCTAGGGTGGGTCAGGGGTTCCCTAGCATGATCAAGGTTTTAGGTATGAATATCAACTCAAATTTAGGTAACTATTGACTATTAGAGATCATGGAGAGGTGTTTAGGCTATTGGAGTGAGTTTTAAGGTCATTTAAGATTATGAAGAGGTCTTTGTGGTTTACCCCTATGGCACCCATGCTAACTAGCATGGGTGGGGGGTTCCCTAGTGTGGAAAAGGTATATGATGCAAAATTCAACTTGTTTTTGGTTCATTCTAGGTCAGATGCTATGGGTAGGTGTTAAGGCTAATAGCTACAATCTGGATGATGAATTTTGGAGTTTTAAGATTACATCCCATCCATCCATGCTAGAGTCGCATTGGCCAGTGTAGATGAAGCTTCCCTCAGTGTTACCCCACTAGATCTTAAGGCTTTAGGCACTTTCAACTAGGTTTGATAGGGTTTTAGAGTTGTTAGAGATGGCTAGTAGGGTTTCAAGCTATGTGGTACCACCATGGGGGTGAATTAGGGCTTGGTGGGCACCAAAGAGTGGGTATGGATGTCATTCTCCCCTAGGTAATGTTGGGCTAGTATGGATGAGGCCTTGCTCAGTGTGATTGCCCAAAGTGGTAAGTTGTATGAAGGTTTTACCCCCTTTCGAGGTTTGAAGTTTGGCCATGTCAACTTCAGTTGCTAAAAATGGCAAGGGAGGTAAGGTTGTAAGGCTATGGGGTAGAGGAGGCTAGGGCCTATGCTAGATCCATGCTACGTAGTGTGCATGAAGGTGGGATATGGCTAAAAAGTGGTTGTGTGGGTTTCAAGGGGTTTAAACACTAGTGTAGAAGAGGATTCAAGGCTTGAAACCCACTTTGCATGGGAGGCATTTGGTGGGGCCCATCCCAAAATTCAAATTACTAAATCTTGGTGGTAACTCCCACTATCCTAGTGTTGGTTGTACTTTCCTCCATTTACACTAGTAATGCATCATGAATTTTAGTGCTTGGATTTGACATTTAGGGTATTGAAGGGGATGCCTAGGTTTAGATCAAGTTTTAATTATAATTTGCCAAAAATCAAACACAATACTTATTCCTATCATCATAGCACATTGGATTAGAGATCTTGCAAAGATGTTTCTTCCTTTAGTATGGTTGCTTCCTACTCTCCTTCCAAATAGTGTTGCTACCAAGAAGCTTTAGATCTCCAAGGTTTTTTTAGTGTTTTCTTAGCACCAAGAAAGGAAGAGGGAGTAGCAGCAAAAATCTGATTTTGGAAGATATAGATGCAATAGCCAAGGACATCTCTCACCTCCTAAAGCCCATGATAGGAAAATGTTTGACTACCATCACCTTGAGGTAGGCCATTTCTAGCCATTTTCTTATGTTTATGGTTGTTGGTTTTTTTTTTTTTTTGCTATTTTTCTAGTTTAGGATGAGGGTATTTTTTCAGATCTAGGCCATTGTAGTTAGTAAAATATGATTTTGGAAAAATATTACCCCATTATTTGATGGTTTCTATACTTTTTCAGGGTTACGTGGTCATTTGGGTTTTGATTTATGCAATTTTCAAATTAGGTTATGTCAAAATTTTATGTGTTTTTTACTATTTTTGGTAAAAAAAGCAACCCTACTTGTGAATTTTTTATTAAGAAAAATACTATGAGTTGTTAAAATTTAAGGTTTTTAGTTTTTAGTACTATGTTACAGGTTTCTAATGGCTATGGTTTTGTTTGATTTGGAGTTGTAATGAATTTGTTATGAAGTTTTTGGCTATGTCATACAGTTGTGGTTTTATGCCATTTTCAATTTTTCATGGAAGTTCATGAATTGTTTCTGAAACAAATAGAAAGGGTTTTACATTTTTTCTGATTATGGATATGTAGATATTGATTTAATATTTCTAAAAGTCTTTGAATCACTAGATTTGGATTTAAAATGAATTTTTGGTGAATTTTCTATGAAACTTGCACAGAAAGGGGTTCTGTCATGATAGCCTGGTTTAGGTTCGGTTGGCTACATTTTTTGCAATAGTGACTGATAATTTTTTAAATTTTCTGAACATGGATGTATAGTTCATGATTTAAGGATTTCAGTAGTGATGGAATCACTTGATTCAAAGCTGCGGTTGATTTTTAGTGATTTTTTTCGTGCGGTTGTGCAAATTCATGTTTCTAGGTTGTAGCAGTTTTACCCTTTGGAGATGGGTAGCATTGACATACTGAATGTTTTTTTTTGTCAACGTTCCATACCCTTGGGGATACTATGGGATGTTAAAAGGGGCGTAGACTTGTTTTCATGAATGTTAAAAATTGTTTTACTATTTTTTACCACTGATTTTCCCATGGTTATTTTTTAAAGTTTTAAGTGTTGTTGTATAAGGGTTATTTGAATTAAGGCATGGTTTGGCATGATGTTCTGAATGTGTTTTAATTTGTGGTTGATAATGAAAATGTGGTTATGTTTTGGCTATGATGTGTAAGGTTTTTTTAGGCCATACGCATGTTGATTTTTGAATTTTGAAAAACTTTTGAGAGTTTTTATGGTGGCTTGTTTCACCACTAACTAGGATGATGTTGAGGCAAAATTCCTAGGAAATTCTAAGTGTTAATTGGTTGTATGTTATACTTGGTTTTTTTGTTGTTTTTCTACTTTTTCTAATTTTGTTTTAAGCATTATAAACATGGTTCTAACTATGTATGTTATCTTCTATGCAAGGCTTTCCTCAAGGCCATTCTGGTTATGCTGGAGTTAGTGGTGATACTGTGCTACATCAGTCTCCACAAACCAAACACTTCCCCTACCAATATGGTCCTAGACCATGGCTCTCTATGGTTCTAATTGGTGGCAAGGGAATTCCTTGGCTACCTCCTTCATAATTTTAGTGTGATGATGTGGTACCACTTGTCTGAATATACAGTCGGAATCATATTGGAGACCCTACTGCCTCAGTCATCCAATATGATTGTAAAATTCATAATATATGACCCTAAGATGTTCACAGAAGGAGAGGTGTATGATAGTAGAGGTACCCAAGGGACTCACAAGCTTGCCCAAATCTAGAGCATGCTAGAGTTTTCTCAGTATAATGCTAATAATACTCTGATGGTGGTGCATTGGGCCCATACATTGTTCTAGAATCCTCCTGGTACAGTGTACCATTTGGCTGGGTAAGTTTGGTTGTAACTTATGGCTTATTTTGGTTTAATTGTTATACCTACATTTCCTTAGGATTATGAGTTTCTAATGTTTTGAATGCTAATTATCTTCTATGCAAGGCTTGATTATGATTTTGATAAATGCACCCAAGTCCTTGCCCTAGAGTTCAAGAGGTGAGTGGCCACCAAAATGGCCCATAGTTGGTGGATGACCCTGAAGAGCCTTCTAGTACTAGACATCGCCACCAAAACCTTCATACAACCCTCACTTAGCAAGAAGAAGAAAGGTAAGGACAATATGATTTTAGTTAAGTTGTTCTAACATTTTTATGGTTATATGATTTTATGCCATTTTTTTCTAAGTGTTTTGATGGTTTTGTTTTGTTGTTCTTGTTGTATCTTGGCTATAGAAAATGTTTTCATGCCTTAGCTAACTAGCTATTTTTGCTATCTTGCAAGGGCTTCCACCTCTTCTAGTGTCACTTTGACTATTTTAAGACATGCTAAGGAGACCCTCATCCTAAAATTTGATGAGGTGGAAGCAACACAACGTTGGTTGAGGGAGCAGGCACCTAGACATGTTCAAGCATGCATTGCTCATGCAGGCTTGCTTGATATTTTCATGGCACCTACCCCAACCATTCCTATTGCTAAGATGATGCACATCATTGATTCCTTTGATGAAGGAGCCAATAAGTTCATCAACAAAGTTTATGGTGTACCAATCACCTTGCACATTGACGAGGCTACCTTTGGTGATCTCTTTGGTATTCCCATTGAAGGGTTGAAGGTTGTCATCAAACTAGTTAAGGAGGTAGGCCACCGCGAGGAGGTAGAAGCATGGTTTAATGCTTGCTGTGGCCATTTTGGATTGGCCTTAGATGGTTGCCAAGTGCTAGAAGCAAAGGATTCTCATCCTTTATTTCAATCTCATGCTTTCCCTAAGCTATTATCATAGAAGAAGATGATTGGCATTGCCCAGGCGTGGACAATGATGAAGGTCCTAGAAGAAGTTGCTTTGTTTGACTGGGCGACTCACTTGGCTATTGGGTTACATGAGGAAATCCTCAAACTTTGTGAGGATCTCTCCATAATATGCCACATGCACTTTGCATTTTTCATAGCATATTTGAAGAGATTTGTAGAGTTCTTGGTGGTGAGGAGGGATGGATGATGGGTGTGCTAGGACCTATCCTAACTCTCTAGGTCTTGGATAAAGCACATTTATCCAACCATGTAGGCCCAAAACCCACCAAAGGATGTTGGAAAATCAATATCTATAACCACTAAGGAAGTTAGTGATAGGTGGTGTGTTTTCCTTGATAACATGAGGGTGGAGCCTTATGTTGATTGTGCTAACATTAGGAGAGCCAAAGAGCTACAGATTAAAGATGATGGGGAAGCTAAAGAAAAGTTCAAAAGGCCCATGGAAGAAGTAGAACCAACAACAAAGAAACCTTTAAAGAGAAGGTTCACATTGAAGCTTGACATGAGTCATCATGTAGTCATAGGTACATTGTTAACTCTTGGCTATGTGTTGTTCTTTTCTATGTTGTAAGTTCTCAGGTTATAAGGTTATTACTTTGCTAAGTTGTTTTAACACTTTTAATATATGGCCTTGTAGAAAAGTGGAAAGACTTGGTAGCCCAAGCCATCATAGTAGTAGAGGAGTAGAGGCATGCGGAGAAGGCTCTCCTACAACAGCATGAGGAGGAAGGGTTGGCCAATGTGGTGTTGGATGACCTAGACACCTTGTTTGGTGAGTTGTTACTAGGGGAACCCCCCATTGTCATCCCTTAATAGGAGGAGCTAGGTAAGCATAAGCCTTAGTATGGTTTGTGGTTTTTTATTTAGTTTTTTGTTCTAACTGTTCGATGATTGTTATGCTTGTCATAGTTCTTGAGCTACAGGTAGAGGCCTCTACCCTCATGAAACCATGGGTAGAGGTCCCAGACAAGATGGAGTTCATGCAGAGAGTGACTAAGGACATCATTGATTGGTTGTAATAAGTTGCTTTTGAGATTGGTAAGAACTTTGTTTTATCATGCCTTAGATGATTTATTTGGTTTTTTAGAGGGATATTTGGTTATAAGTTTTTTTACTTATGGCTATTCATGTTGTACATTGTTCTTATCGTTATATTTGATGGTTATATTATTTACAGTTCCTTTAGTTGCATGGGACCCTAGCCATGACATGGAGCTTGAACCCTAATTAAAGCTTCCTCCTGAGGAACCCTAACTACTATTGATCTTACAATTTTATGTGCAAGAACTTCAAGGAAATTGCAATGGTCCAACAAATCCCTATGGGGGCAAGTTGTGGCCTTAAAGGAGAAGAATAAGAGGCAGATGATCACTAATCTTCAAGATTATAAGCCTTTGTGGAAGCTCAAGTAACAACATAGAGAGCTTATGAACCAAGGAGATCATGTGGGCCCACTACTAGAATGCAATCTATAACAAGCTTACCCTTGCATCAGAGATGGTAAAGCCATGGTTATAGCTAGACCTCATCACCTGCAAAACCAAGGATTGGAAGGATTATTATGCCTAGGTCCTTGAGTAGGGCCAGGTACAAAAGGACCATAAAATAAAGTATAAGGCTTATCATGAGGCATATCTAAAGTGCCTTAAAGAGGAGAGTACTAAACAATGCAAGATGGAGTTGTTCATCAAGGGGATTCAAGTTGAGAGTATCTACAAACTCTTTGAATGCACTCTCATGGTAGCTAAATCTCCTACTCCTCAGGCTTCTATAGCTACAGGTGAGGTTTTTATGGCCATGGTGTCATGAGAGCACCCCACATGGACAAACATTGATAATAACAACATCCTCATGGGAATTAATCTTGGGGATGTGGATTGGGCCCACATGATAGAGGATCAAATCCTCCATCGCTAGGAGGTTGGTCTTCAACATCTTCCCTTGGAATTCATCAAGCCAGATTTCTTGTAAGTTTGATTATTTTTATGTCATTCTAGTTTTGCTTAATTTATCAACTTGTTTTTGTTATGCATTGATTACTGATTGGTTTTATGTTGTTATGTTATAGGTATCATGTGATATTAGTAGCTTCAGTGGCAAGGGTGGGAATGACCCATTACTTCCTTCTTCAGATGCCCCTTAGCATCACTAGTTGCCCATCTTAGTTGTTTCCTATTGATGGTCACATGATTAGTTTGATGTTGATGTTGATGGCTAGTGTTAGTCAATGTCTTGGTTGGAGATGGTTTATGTTTTATATTTATTATTTAAACATTTTTCCACATAGTGTGGCTATGGCTATTGATTTTGTAAATGTTTTAAATTTATTTTAAGTTTTAGTTTTGGCTATATCATTCTAGTGTTATGGTTTTGTTATGGATTTATGGTTTTAATGCTATAAACGTTGTTCAAAGTTACAATGGCTATCTTGGTTATAATGTTATAAAAGGTTGAAATGGTGAGATAATAAGACTGTAGGCTAACACTAGAATAAGGTAAAATGATGTTTACTTATTTAAGGCCATGGTGGGCCCATGTTATATAAAGGAAACATATTTTTGTCTATTTTATGTTTTATAATTTTTATAGGTTTTCCAGTGTTAAAGTTTTTATGAAGTTTTTTGCATTTATATCATGCTAAAAGGAAAGAAAGAAGAGGCTTTAACAAATAAAATGCACACAAAGGTAAACTCTTAGGTTACATTCAAAAGAAAGTTTAACATAAAGCAAACAAAATGACATAAACAGGAAAAATGTAAACTAGGCTAACAGGCTATAGGTACATATGGTTATAAGGTCATAAGTGAGTAGAGTGGGAGGATTAGGGATGCACATCACTTGTGTAAGTGCTTCATAATCTTTAAGAGATTAGGAAGCATGTATGGCTTGTTTTGCATAAGCTTGTACTTCCCATCCCCTTCACTAATGATGTTAAAGGAAAGCTCTCCCCATAGTGTGTCTCCTGGTCCATCATTATTATTTTTGGCCTTCTCCACTCCCTTGAGTTGCTTAACTTTGTGGCTAGGAGTTTCTTCCTGAAACTCCAATTTAGACACTTCCTCTATATCTACATTGTTAATTGATAGAGGAACCACATTATCACCATGTATGATAATTTCACCTCCCCTATAAGCTAGGTGAATTTCTTGGTGGATAAGTGAAGATATAGCTTGTAGTTGAGCCAAACAAGGCCTTTCTAGGATGAGATTGAATCCTAGGATTTCCTTACCAACAAGAAATTAGCATTTACGGGGAACTACTTCCCTATCATGAAGTCCAAGGAGATAGACCCTTAGTAGTAGCATGTGATCCATTGAAGGATTTGAGAGCTGATGTTAACATATGTTGTATATGTTCTGTCAGGCCTAAACATTCAACTATGGTGTATAGGATGACATTTGTTGTAGCCCCATTGTCTACGTGCACTTTATGCACTTTGTACTATCCTACTCGTATTTTTATGAAAAGAGAAGCCTTGATCACTTCATTACTTTGAGGGCTAGTTTTGATTTTGCTATTGCAAAACACTAGTAATGTTGACTTTGTGACCATGGATATAGGTTGTACAACTTTAACTTGATGAAATCATTAACTACTTCCTTGAATATACCTAAAAGGTAAGTTTCAACTATAGGTTCCAGTATCTCATTGAGCAAACCATTCCATTGTTGGATGAACTTTTGCACTAGTTCTAAAGGTCCTTGCATGACCTTTATTAGTTAGTCAAGGGTAGTATTAGGCTTCAAGTTGTACTTGAAGTGGTTAATGAATTGTGAAATCAAGTCTTCTAAAGAGGATATGGATCCTCTTGATAGGGCATGGTACCAGTCAAGGGCCTTCCTCGTAAAAGACATAGGAAATATTCTTGTTATTATGTGTGGCCTAGCTTGTAACAAAAAGCACTAAGAGTAGAGGGTTATGAGATGAGAGTTCAAGTTACCTTTTTTATTATACTTTGTAAACTACAGTATGGGGATACTAGGGGGAGAGTTAGAGGTAGGACCATGATGAGTGGTGAGGTACCCCTACACTCAACCATACGAAACGAGGTAGCACGCACGATCTGGTCAAACTCCATAGACTAAGTGCCTACATGGCCCATGGAACACTTGGGGTTAATCATTTGTTGTCTTCCCAAACTTACTTGTGGTTGTCATGGTGTGTGGTTAAGTAAGTTCGAGGTATATGATTTTTATGGTCTTTTATGTGTTTTTCTCCTATGCTATTGAGGTGAAGGGTTGAGAAAGCTAACTAACTATAACTAAGGACTAAGTCTAAATTAACTAGCGTCAGCATCCATTCCCACTTACTGTACACACCCTGAACTATGCAACTGTGGCTACCAAATGCTAATTGTTACTGGGATCACCACATGTAATGCACGTGCTCGAAGTGGTCATATTGAGGCACTTAACTAGCCTAAATGTGATAAGCATATATTCCTTGGCTATCTGTACACATCCTTGAATGCTCGTAACCAAGTCATACTTATCCCACGTTCTAGGAGATAAGGGTGAGAGAATCTAATCGTGATGAGCAGCCGATTTCTTGATTAGCCATACACATTTGTCAATGCTCGTAATCAAGTCGTACTCATGCCGTGCTACTGCAGGTAATAAATAATAGGTAAGAAATAACAAATAATAAATCCTATTCCATGCACTGCAAGGTTTATTCACAAAGCTCATCTTTATTGCCGTACACAACTTGCGTTTAGGTACAAAGCTGCTCGAATAAAGATTTGTTCACTTGGGGACTCCTACTGTGGGCACATGGAAAATATTCTATCTCTGGAGTGATCAATCTGCCAGAGTTTCCCTACTTTAAGCCTAGGATGAGGAATAAGGGGAGTGCCGCCTCTTATTTATAGATTTGGTGGTGGACCACGATATTGCATACACTACATAGCGGCTCATGCGAATCATGTCTCATCATACCCCCATGACTGAATGAAAACTTGTCCTCGAGTTCCTTACAATAATATCAAGAAGGTATGGAATTATTGAGGGAAATGGAACTAATGGGATGACATGTGAACAGATCATCATTACAAGACTTGAAAAAACTGGTGTTCATGACAACAAGGATGAACACCTTATTACAATGGCATTAGGCCTTAGTTGGCAGCTGAGAAAGAGAGAGAAAGAAGTGCTGTTGTTGCCAACACCAAGATTGCACCTTCGTTGTTCATCTGTAAGCATGCCATCAATCTTGCTCCTTGCATAGCTACTTCAGCACTGCTCCATTCCAAGTGTTTGCTCCAGATCCAATCCGTTGTTTGTATGATCGCCATCTGCACACACAACACAATCTTATATTAGCAAGGGTAAATGAATCATCATGTAATTGATACCTTGCTTCAGTGTAGGTCCATTAGATAGGTTGTGGTATGGCTAATACCGATCTGGAGATATCTTAATAATGACTATCGAAGGTGTAGGGGTTAGGAAAGAATTGAAAAATTTGGGGCTAAGAGAAAATTGAAAAAATAGCCCTGTACCCCCATGACTAATCGCGAACCTCTGGTAGCATTAGAATGGAGAAGGAAAAGGATTAAGAAAGATAGATAAAAAGGGACAACTATGGCATCGATGAAGTGGATGTCAAGATGGAAATGAACAAAATAAAATTAATTATAAAATGTTAAGGGAAAGAATTTACTAATGCTCCAAATAGGAATGTTAGTGGGTCCTCTCCAAAGCAGGCTCATGTCGTTAATGCCCTAACAAACCCACATTCAAAGAGTCCATAGGCTCTGGGAATGTCATTTGAAATAAGAGTTAAAGTCTTGACCACAAGAATTTACCGAAATGAAAACAATGCATCAACCAAAATATATACACTAATGATACAACTGGCAATGAGGTGAACGATGGAGAGAAGGATGGAGAGAAGAGAATGGAATGGAATCCCAAGAACAAGATGGTGTACAGCCCCTTGTGTGTTTGATGATTAATGTGACTTGGCAAATCTCATTCCAACTTCGGCCTCAAACCAACCACGTCCAGTGACTTCACATCAATGCATTCAGTTAAACCATCCACTTGGATAACAAGAATGCACTCTCAAAGAGTCACCCTTCACATCAAGAAACAAAGGAGAGAATGGGAAGCGAGAAGGGCCTGAGTTAGAGGAAACACTTTTGGTTCCATAACTAGTGCTTGTAGCCCAATTTTATTCGTCTAAGGGGTGTGCTTTGAATTCTCACTTGGTTTTTTTTTTTTGTGTTTTGTGTTTTTATGCGTGAGAACCACACCATGCAAAGACTTGATTATTTTTATTGTCTCAGCTTCCAATAATTGGGTAACATGGGAATGGCAAGAAAACTCAAGAAGAAACATTCAAGCACCCAAGAGAATGACCAACACAAAAACATCAAGTTCGTTTGAAGTCACACCCTTTTCAATCCTTGAGTCCTTCTTTAGTTTGAGAAATACCCAGTCACCTATTCGTTAAAGTTCTTATTAGAAGGGGATTGTACATTTCCAAGCCGAGAGAAACCATAGAAATTGGTGGATGGATGGATGAAGTGGTCTCATTGCCTGCCATATCAAAAGAAACATACCTTAGTATCAACATTGTGACTTAAAGGTAAAAACCAAACATTAGCAACCAATATGAAAATAGTTCATACCATCATGAAGAATGCTTATTATGGGACAAACTTACATGGTGGAATACACACACACACACACACACAAAGGAAAAAGTATATCAATGTTGTAAAACAAAAACTAGAAAAGTTAAAGAAATTTGTAAAACAAAAA
>MNCI01021293.1:16347-60099 GCA_015680685.1 Gnetum montanum | reverse complement strand
CTAACTAACTCTAACTAAGGACTAAGTCTAAATTAACTAGCATCAGCATCCATTCCCACTTACCGTACACACCCTGAACTATGCAACTGTGGCTACCAAATGCTAATCATTACTGAGATCACCACGTGTAACGCACGTGCTCGAAGTGGTCATACTGAGGCACTTAACTAGCCTATATGTGATAAGAATCCATTCCTTGGCTATCCGTACACATCCTTGAATGCTCATAACCAAGTCGTACTTATTCCGTGTTCTAGGAGATAAGGGTGAGAGAATCTAATTGCGATGAGCAGCCGATTCCTTGATTAGTTGTACACATTCGTCAATGCTTGTAATTAAGTCGTACTCATGCCATGCTATTGCAGGTAATAAATAATAGGTAGGAAATGACAGGTAATAAATAACAAGTAATAAATCCTATTCCATGCACTGCAAGGTTTATCCACAAAGCTCATCTTTATTACCATACACAACTTGCGTTTAGGTACAAAGCTGCTTGAATAAAGATCCATTCACTCAGGGACTCCTACTGTGGGCACATGGAAAATATTCTATCTCTAGAGTGATCAATCTGCCAAAGTTTCCCTACTTTAAGCCTAGGATGAGGAATAAGGGGAGTGTCGCCTCTTATTTATAGATTTGGCGACGATCTGTGATATCATGTACGCGATATTGCAGGGGACGACGCGATATCGCATGGGATACGATATCATGACTCATGCGAATCGCATCTCATCAGACCACATGATTGATGGGATCATCTTTATAGAAGTCCATAATCTTGACAGTTTGGGATGTAGAGGTTTTGAGCCTCTTTAACTCTTTAGTTAGATCTTGGATCATTAGGAAGGCTTGATCCAAGCATTGGTGTGCCCTTGTTAATTGTGGGGTCTATAAAAAAGGTTGAAACATTTGTTAGAAGGCTTGTGACCTTTCTATTAATTGTTGCATTAAGGGGATAGGTTGTGTCATCATAGTAGCTAGTGTGTTGAATAGAGATAAAGATGTTTGTGTTGATGCCTGGGCCACAAATGAAATAAAAGGGATGTGTGACTATTGGGTTACTTGGGGTCCCATAGTGGGCTTAATTTGGGTAGATAAGGGGTTGGTGGCGATGAAAACCATTGATGATGGCCACATAGATTAAGGTTGGGTAGTGAACGACATGGAAAAATGGAAAGTTGTGGGCTATGGCATCGATTGTGTTTGGTGCACTATGATGATGGGCTTGGGTCCAAACATGGTAGGGTAGGAAGGGGTGGAGGACTAGGAAATTTCTCCCATGGAAGAGGTGAGGGAGGTGGAGGTAGGCACTATGGACTTAGGTGTTGTTTGTTGGAAAAGCCCACCTATGATGTTCTCATGTTCAGATACCATTCCAAAGTCATACTCTTCCTCTTGTTGCTCATCTGAGCTAGCCTTACCAGCTTCCTCATCCATCTCAATTAATTGAGATATCATGTGTACATAGGTTTCAATGAGGGATATTTGGTTATATGGAAAAGGAATATACTCCTTCCCATCACAATGTATGAGTTCATACTTCCTCTTGACTTCTGCTTCCATTCATGGAATTAGCATGCCAGCTTGGATATTGGCATAAACAAAGTTATAATGATCTTCATTTATGATTGAGAACTAAGGAATTTACTCCCTAAGTCTCAAGGATTTCCTACATTCAACCACAATGGGGTCCTTAGGGTCATAGACCCTTATGGCCTATTGGATAGAAGTAGTCTTAGTGAAGTTAAAGGGCAACACAGTTGATTGGCTGAACGACATGTTGAAATGCTTATGTTGGCTTGATAAAGATGATAAATTAATGGATAAAAATGAAAATTCCAGTAAGTGGAATTGATAGAATGTCCAAAAGGGGTATGGCTGATAAGGTTATGGGCTACAAAGTGTAGATGGTTGTCAAAGGGGGCATACCCCTTTACTTAAGAAAATGCAAAAACATTATATATCAAACCTCAATCACACTAAGCTTGATGGCCACACCAATGCTAGAAATGAAAAGGGTGGGGGGAGAAGGAGGGTAAGATGAAAAATATTACATCCTTCTACATAGCACTAGAGGGGGAGGGGTTGTTTACTTTTGGTAGGTATGGTTTTGGCTTAAAAAATTTGGAAACTTTGATTTTTTAAAGATATGGATTTTAACAAGCTACCAATGCTAAACTTGTTGGAAAATTTTTACAGTAGGGGGGTAAAGGTCTTGGAAAGATGCTAACATTGGCTTTCAAATTTCTAGTAACTATTGTGAAATTTTACAAAACCCAAATCTTCTGCAACTTCCATGCTGGGTTTTGGTGGTAGGGGGGTATGGATGTTAGCAATGGTTTTGGCAACCAAAAAAGGGTTAACAAAATTTGCAAATAAATATTTTTGAGATTTCAAAATTTTTAGGTTACAAGCAACATTGGCACATAGGCAATAGGTTTGTACATAGAATTTGGATGTAGGCCCTCCTTTTAATGGCAAAAAACTTTAGCGATTGAAAAATTCAATTGCTGGAAAATTGAAAGTTCTAATGTAGTAGTCTTAATCTCAAATCCTAAGGACCTCCATAAAAAAATAGGATTTGAGATGCCTTGTATGATTTGGCAAATCACCCAAGGACTTAAGGAGGATCAATTAGGGGTAACAAAAATGAAATCATAATGTAGATTTGGAAAATAAATGTACAAAATAGGAAAAAAAGCTATGCTCTAACTTGCATACAAAAATAATTGTAAACTTTATTTTGATAGAAATAAAGGGGGTTTAGAGAATGTGTATAATATGTACCTAAGGAAGCAGGTGATTCACTTTGAAGGGGGTTTGGAATTTATTGAAACTAGTGGCTTTGAATGTCATAGTCAACTCCACAATCTAGATGTTCCATAACTCCCAATGCTATTGAACCTTACAGTTCTCCTCCACATATCTACAATGTTGATGATGAAGGGGGTGAGATGTGGGGGGATTTTTGGCTACCAAGAAGAGCAATGCTAGGAGTCTCAAAATCCAAGGTTCTCAAAATTGGTACCAAAGTTCATACAATCTCAAGTGGGTGCAACAATGACTGTGATGGCTATAGGTTCCATGATGGGGATGATTCAAGAGTTTTGTATTTATAGGTTTTCCAAAGCTCTTGAATGCAAAAATATGGAAAAAAATGAAAAAGAGTGAAACCTTTCTTTGATGCATAGGGTTGGGTTATATAGGTTTCAATGGCCATGAATCTAGTTGCAAATTTTTGCCTAATTTCTAATAGATTTCTACAATGTACAAGTGTTGTAGGTGTACAAACTTAGCTAGGTTACTATGTATGGTAAGTTTTGATATCCCCATAGCATCAAAACCATTCTATTTACTGAAAATAGTAAACGAGAATTTCTCCCATGCTGGACTCTTCCACCCATGTTGGGCCTTGCAATAGTAATGTTGAAATGCATGGTCAACATTAGAGTTAGAGCAATGCTAAAGTTGGTGCCATGTTAGAGCAATGCTAGTGGGGAAGGTGCAATGCTAGGGGGTAAAGGAGTTATAACCCCCAATGCTAGGCATAGGTGGATCATACCTCCCAATAGGTATCTCTAGTGTAGCAAATGCTATAACCCCCACAAAACCCATTAAAGTACTAATTTTAGGAATTTTTAATCCCCCCAAGCCCTAATATGGACATAATATAACTTTTTTTCACTTGGTGGTTGAGGTTGTGACCACTTATAAAGCACTTTTTTAGCCTCAAAAGCTAAAGTATGTAAAATTACGTCTCATGGATTACAATCTTCACATTTTAAAATGAAATTTCAGCATTTGGTCTTGTGGGGTGAGGATTACAAGGCTAGAAGGTTACAACATGCATTTTCTTAGTGGTGTTTCACTGTACTCCTTACGGTATACTCCATAGCAATGTTGGATTCATTCATTTTTGGCTTTGGGGTCTACTTGGATTAAGATTTCCATCAACTTTGTCCTAGTGTCAAGAAAACTGAGTACCTCTATGATGGCCTCAATTGAGTATGATATAGTGATGTCCTTGATTTTTATGGATGTATCTTCCTATCAATTGTTCCACAACAAGTAGATCTCCCCCATGTATCATTTTTTAGTAGTGGAAAGAATGGACCACATGGGAGACCCCTATAATTGGATGCAAACATCTTTAGGTGAAAAATCTAAGAAGGATCCAAATTCTAGTTCTTGGAGAACATAACTTTGAACCTCCTTGGACCTTATGTTCTTTATGTAGGCCTCTATGAGGGTAACTTTGAGATTAGGCCTTGGACTAGGAGCTTCATCCTGTCTAGACTAGCCAGCTTTGGTGGTAGGAATTTGTTAGAAAAATTCCACTTCAAGCTCCTTCTAAAGAGATCCCATCACATGGGTTGCTTTAGCTACTTGCTCTTAGGTAGCTATGGTTGTTGTTGGTAGTCCCTTCCTTCTCATGGTTGTTTTATCCTAGGCTAGGAAGGCCCTCTCACTTGTGGTCCTCTCTTTGGTGCCATTTGTGATCACAAATGTAATCCAAGATTAGGTTTTTACTTTATAACCCTTAATTCTTTTGATATATTTTTTGATTAGGTTAGGTTATAGTTAGAATTGTTTGTGATCTCAGTAGGTATTATTATTTTAATGATTGGTTACAAGAGTTTGTTTATTAAGTTTAATCCACTTAGGTTGAATAATTTAATATTATTTCAATGGATAAACCTTGGGGAGTTAGAAAAATTCTAAAAACTTTTTTGAAAAGAAAAAATCAAAGGTTTATGACTCCCATGATTAAAAGATTATCTTTGATAGCTAGGGGGTCAAAAAATGGGTGGAATTGGGTTAGCAGTTTGAAAGTTATGATGCTTGGAAGGTCCTTGGGCTCTAAAAAATTCCAAAACTTCTCTTGTGTTTGTGAGAAAATGGTGAAAAATTGGCTAAGTGTTGTGGGTATATATAGTGTTTTTCTACTATGTCAATGGGGATGCATCGATGGGGTTGTATCGATAAATTTTCTACATCGACAAGGATGTATTGATGTAGTTGTAAAAATCAATTATTCACATAAAGAAAATGATGAATTTTTAAAGAGTTTGGGAATGAAACAAGAGTCCATAGAAAAATAGAAAAGCATTGAAGGATGGGAAAAACATGGAAAAGGATTGTAGATTCATTGGAAAAGGAGTTGGATTTTATTTGGATGAATAATTAATGCCAAAAGAAAGCAAAATTGAATGTTTAGAAGGTAAAGTTATAAGAATAATTATAAAAATGACCAAGGAATAGAAAGTTTAACTTGAAAAGACTAAGGGGTATGCAGGTGGATCCTACCCAAAGTAGGCTCATGCCATTAATGCCCTTGCATGCTCTCATTCTAAGGAGTATGTTGGCACAAAGGATGATTAATGGTCTTTGAAAGTTAGAAATTGAATCCATGTGAGAGATCATTGAAGGATTATGATACATGGAATAATAGACACATTGCTTGACCATGATAGGAGGCAGTGAGGTGATTAATGATCAGGTTAGAATGATGAAAGAGAGAGAAAGTGGTAAGAGATTCTCTCATCTGGGTCACATGAAGTCCTTGTGAAACTTGTGATTAATATGATTTGATACCATTCCATTCTTAGTTAGGACAAAATCCATACACATTTAGTGACTTTACATTGCCATACATACACCCTTTGACAATTCAGAGTTCATGAAAAACCCTAAAGAATAATCATCACTCCAAAAAAAGAAGAAAAGAAAAGCAGGAAGATAGGAAGGACCTTAGTTAAAGGGGTGCCTTAAGGCATAGGTAACATGTGTGTCCAGCCTCATAACTAGTGTTTGTAGCTTGTTATTTTATCAAAGGGATGTTCTTTGAATTCCCATATTTTGTTTTTTAATCATGGAAACCACATCATGCAAAGACATGCTTCTTTTTATAGTCAATAGTAGGAGTGGTAAGAGACCAATGGAGAAAGTCAAAAAACTCTAGAAACAAGTTGGGAATAAAAGATGATAAATTCCCTTGAAGTCACACCCTTGTCCATTCCCACTTGGTCCATTCCAAGTCTATTAATTAACAAGATCATAAATTACTTTAAGTTTTAATTATGAAAGGACCTCATGCTTCCAAGATGAAGATTCTCATAGAGTTGGATGGAATGGGTGGATGTTGTGGACTCACTACTTGACATCATTAGAAAATTAATATTCCTATTAATTAAGGACATAATTCCAAGATGAAATATGGTCTTTAACAATTAATAAGAACATCAAATACTATATTAATAAACTTCTAGGAGTAGTAGCAACTATGGAAAAAACTCAAGATTCCTTACGAATGAACAACATGAAAGAAAATAACACATGAGAGAATATAAACAAGGTAACATATATAAAAGAAGTTGTAAGATATTCAAGAAAATTTAAAACATATAAATAATAGTGTAAAAAAAATTGGATAGCCATCATAGAATGTTAACATGGGTGGCCATCTCTCCCATGACTATGTTGAAAAGAGGTGATATGAAAAATAGAACATGCCTATCTATCCATTAAGGTGTTCATGTCATTAGTTATGCAAGTTTCTAGGAAGGGATTTATTTGTTGGATGTTGACTAGTGGTCTTTTCTCTAGGCTTGAAGGGTGGTAAATTATCATGGTTGTGGAAGGAAAATTTGTATGAATGATATAAGGCCCTTTTCGTAGTGTTTGAATTTTTTTTCCATTGTGGTATGTGCATGGGATTCCAATAAAGAACCTTATCTTTTGGTTAGAATTTAACTTTTCTTATGCATGAGTCATGGTGTTGTTTGACATGTGCTGTATGCATCTCATTCATTAATAGGGCTACCCATTAGTTTTCATCTAGCACATTTAATGTCATCAAATGGTCTTTTTGTACTAGACTCAAATTAAGGTCAAGTTCACAAGTTGTTGAAAGTGTATGAAGCTCCACTTGAATTGAAAGGGTCAATAATTTTCCATACACTAACTCATAGGGGGAATAATTGATAAGAAATGGGTATCCCCTACACCCAACCATACAAATCACAAGCATTCATGTGCAATCTGGTCAAATTCCATAGATGGAACTAGTGTGATATCTAGATTGTTAAGCATTGATCATAGGTCATTATCTTCTCACTTGGACTAGTGGTAGCATTATCACATATGGTTTATTCTAAAGTGAGGCATATGATTATTGATGTTGTGTAGCTAAGGCTAAGTTATATAAAAGTATGAAAATTAATTATTTAATTTAATTAATAATAAGAAGATAAATCCTAGACTATGCTAAGGGTGATGAGTGTCTGTTTCTAGCTTACCATACATGTCTTAAACTCATGTATCCACTACTAGGATTACCAAGTGTTATGCGATTGGGTGAACCAAGCAATAACACTATTGGAATTACTAAGTGAATATGTGTTTCCACTTAAAAATGGTTGTGCTCATTCTATCGGTTGATTAACATGCATGGAATTGTAAATATTAACTAAATACATAAAAAGTAAATTGTATTGAAAGTAAATCTATTCTAACTCAAAGTGATACAATGAATATGAATCAATCTTGATCTTATTTCCATTCAAAGAATGTGTCTAGGTACAATTCCACTCAAATAAGATGTCATACAATTGACTCAAATCAATGATATGGGCCCTCACTAACTGTTTGCTAAGATTATGAAATAAAATTAAAAGAGTCTGGTTACTCTACTAACTAAATGATGTTAAAAATTCAGTTAATGCATTTGGCTTCATCAACAAGGATGTGTTGATAGGGATGCATCGACAAGGATGCATTGATGTAGCTAAGTTATAGTAAATGTAATATAATATCACATCTATGATATAGTAGCCAACTGAGATTCATTGACATAGATGCTACAACATAGATTTGATAGCATCTATGATGTAACATCTTTGATATCTCAACCAACCAATACACTTAAAAAAATGATGCTTCATCATGTTTTAACAACTTAGCTACCTAACATATCAGGTCTCATCATACCTCCATGATTGACTAAAAGCTTGTTCTCAAGTTATATATAAATGGATGAAGTTTCATTACAAAAAATATGGGGTGATTAATACCAAATTGTCTTCCATTATAAAATTGGAGTGTCACATTACAAAATTTCATTCGAGTTGATGTATTAGAAAATGAAAAAACAACTAGATAGACATTAAATTTTATAGAATTGTAGAGGTATTCAAAATTCCACCAAAGATGAATCTTCTTATTATTGCTAGTGGTGGTAGACTTTCGAATCTTTATTTTTATGTTGGTGCTCTTTTTATGTAGAATGTTTTTGAAGGCTGAAATTTCTCCTCATAATTCCATGGGTCTAGCAACCATGTGATGTTTGAGCTTTAATCCTTATGTATGCTATCATTTGTCCATGGGCATATCCTCCTTTATCCTCCTCTTGGCCTCTTTCCTTATCGTGTAAAAGACCTTAAACCTTAGATATTTTGTTTATAGTCATTTGAAATCATCAAAGGATCAACATTAGTTTTAATAATTTTTCCTTAATGATTAACCATTCTTAAATCCTTAGTTAGCTTAAAATTTGAAAAAAAATTAGCATTTAAGCTTAAGGTAATTTCATAAAAATATTCTTCAAGGTTCTAAGGTAACTAAAATCATCAAGTTATTTAATTCATTTTGGTTATTGTTACTATTAGTTACCATAATGTTCAAAAATGGGGTGTTAGAAAAAATTTTAAAAATTACATCCTTAGCCTCCATGATGAATGAGCTTAATTCCAAAAGCTCACAAGTTTTTGAACAACAAAAACCAAAGGTCCAGTTCATAAGATGACTAAGGAATATTGAATTTGAAAGATATTTCAATATAAAGGTAGTAAAAATTAATTGAAATTGATGAGAAGTAGTTCCAAAATCATGCATAAAATTTGAGAGGTTTTCCATGATGTCCTCAAATATGTGATGTTTTAGTTCAAAGCCATGATCAAAAAAATTCATGCAAGTGGATCCTCCCCAAAGTAGGCTCTTGCCATAGTGCCCTTGCATAACCACTTCTATAGATGTCCATGGATACCTTAGAAGCTAAATGTAGATTATGACTTTGTTTCAAACAAAAAAAAATTTCCTTGCTTAGGATCCTACATTACACTATTCAAAACCATTAGGTTCATAATTGCATGTAGCAATGAGGTGAATAATGGAATGAGAAGGGATTGTAGAGATTGGGACATGAGGTACCTTACCATGTTCATAATAGGTTCTATGTCAATTATGATTAAGATGATCATCATATCTATCCATCTATGTTTTAGATCAAGTCCATACCATTAATAGTGGCCTTGCATTTATGTGTCCCTTCATGCCTACCAACATGAGTCCATAACAACCACAAAGAATGAGCATCACTCCAAAAAGAAAAGAAGGAAGACAAGGAGGGATTTAGTTAGAGGGATGCCTTCAGGTATGGATAACATGTCTTTATAGCCTTATAACTAGTGTTGATAACTCATTATTGTGTCTAAGGGATGTGCTCTAGATTCCCATATATATATATATTTCTTCTCTTTTTTTCTCTCTTCTTTTTTTGTGTTTTTTATTTTTTATGTTTGTACTTTTTTTCATGGGAACTACACCATGTAAAGACATGCTTCATGTTTATTGGTTGAAGATAGGAGTGATGATATGTTCCATGAGGAGTCATAGCCCCAAGAAGGAAGTTAGGAAGAGAACCCAACAAATCCCTTTGAGGCCATACCCTTTTCCATTCCCGCTTGGTATTTCCCCCTTTCGTCAAGGCACAATGAGCAGTATTTAATTTTAGTTTTGTGTGAGAAGAACCATATTTCTTTCATTGTAAAGACCTTTTGTTTAGAGAAATTGGAGGGATGGATGATGCGGTCTCATTGCTTTACACAATTATTATCTAATTGACTTGATAGCATAAGACAAACATCCAAAACATGGCATTAACTTTTGCATCATGAATGAAAACATTGTTATTAACAAAATAAAGTAAACATCCATAAAACATACAGAAAATGACTCAATAAAAGAGAAAATTATAAAGAAAACAAAAATAACAAGAAAATGGAAAACATATTAAGAATTGAAAATTTTTTAAAGAAATAAAAAAATGATAAAAAATTATAAAACAAAGAGTTAAAAACACTTATTAGTCCTTGATTCAAGATGGGGCATCTCCCCCACAACTAAACTAATGGATGAGCATTTGGAAAATGGATTGCACATTCCCTTGGTTATACACCATAAGTTTTTGATTTATCATCTTTAGTAATTTAAGTTTTTACTTGGCAGCACATTTAACATTAATGATAATTAAGTTTCAATCATTTGGAGACATATCTTTAGTTGGACTAGAAGGTGTTTTCTTTTTAGAGGATCCATACATGTTCTCTTTTTGATTTTCTATTTTAGTTTTTGGGTCTCCTTATTTAACATCTTCTTTTGGTGTATAGTCAAAGTGTAAGATGTCCTTTTCTAAGTTCTCTATTTGGTTCATTTTCTTAGGACTAGAACTAAAAAGTGGATTGGTTGTTTTCATGCATCTTTTGAGCTATTTGGTATTTTGATTTTTGAGCCATCAAGTGTCTTTTGGTTTAGTGGCTATTGTGTAGACTTGGTTTTGCACACACACTTGTTTCTCAAGTTTGTTATGGGTTGGTATAGGGATCATGTTATCATTTTGAACTTTCAGCCCACAACTACACCCTTTATCATTATTATTAATGCATGGAATTTTCTGTCTCTCCACAATGATATGTTCATCTTTTATGTTTTATATTGGAGTGGTGATGGTTGTTGGCTTTTACGTAGAGTTAGGAAACATTATTTCTGTGAGGAAGGGAGTTGCACCAGATTGTCCTTATGTTAATTCTGATGAGCTTGTAGATCTACTACTTTTATTTACATGTGTGAGAATATTCATAAAGAAAGGAAGTTTTTGAGATTTTTGATGAGATCTACTAACATTATCATTCACTTGTATGCTCACAGCACAAGTGGCATTTTTCTGTTGAGACTGTGGTGCTAGTCCTTCCTACATTATTGGTGGTGAAATATGTTAAAGGAAAGTATGAGAGTATTGAGGATGTGATAGATGATAAGAGGCATGAGATGGTGATCCCATAGGAGATGTTATGGGTTAATGGTATTCAGGAGAGTAGTAGTAGTGATTTGAGGCAAGGAAAGTAAAACCATTTGGAGAAATAGGTTGTTGAACATAGTATCTATAAGGATCTGGATAATGATAGGGATATTGCTAGTTTATTAATGACATCTTCCATGATTGTGGATTTTACCACTATGGTTGATAGTAGTATCGAGGTTGATACGAGGTTTCAATGAGATAGTATTGTTGGTTATAGGACTATCTATAATTTCCTTGTGGGTAAGGCAATCTCCTTGGCATTTTCTTTTCTACAAACTTAGGATTCAAAGGAAAAGCCCTAAACTCTTGTAGATGTAACATAACTAGGCAATAGCCTTTTGGATATTCATATTGATAGATGTCACATCCATCATCCTACTTTGTATCTAAGTCTGCAACCTCTTCTACTACAACTGTTTTTCCTTTTTTTTATTAGTGTCCTAACCTGTTTCTTTGTTCTTTTTTCTGTTCTTGTTTTGATTACTTGATCCTATATTCTTTACCTTCTCCTCTATTATTTTCAAGTTGTTTGTAACTTTTTTAGTTATCAACTCCCACATCTTATCTACCCTTACTTCAATCTCAGTGATAGAATTTTGTATTGGAAAGATTTTGTGTGAAATAAACTCATCAAGAACTACCTCTTTTTCTTGATCATAAATATGAACCTCTTTATGTGAAGATTTGAATCTTAGTTATATTCCTCTACACTCTCCCTTTTATAAAGCTCTTTTTCTTTTTCCACCTATTCAACTAGCCTTTGTATTTGATGAGATCTTAGTTTTGATAATTGTCCTTGGGAATATGTCCCAAGGGTCTCCCTTGATTTGTTATGATGCCCATCTATGATGTGATGAGGCTAATTTTTTTTTTGAGAAAGTCCATGGCCTAAGAATTTATGCACTAAAGAATAGTATCTACCCAAGGTTGCATCAAGGGATTCATGGTTCTCTTGCTTCCATCCTTGGATTTGTTTTCTTAGATTGAACACTTTTGAATAAGTTTGATATTTTTCATTAAAGAGCTCAAGTATTGTGGACCATGGGTGGATTGAATTTGGTTTCAATGATCTATACCAACTTTTGGCTTCTTCTATTAGTGTCCTAAGAAAGAGCTTAAGATTTTGCCACTTACTTTCAATGTTTTGTAGGGTGCTGGCATCATGGAAGGCTTGTAAATGATGTTGTGGATTAGAATTATAGCCTCCCTTAAATTTAGAAATGTTATTAATATTAATCCATTTGATGTGGCTTTCCCTTTGATGCCTATGGGGTATTCTAACTACCTTCTGGATTTGTATCATGCTTCTAGTAGCAAAAAAAGGGTTCATCAACATCAAACATGTCATGGTGATAATGTCTATTTCTATTTATTTGATTATGATGATCTCATATATGCTCCATTTGATACCATGTATCTTGTCTTTGATTTCCATTTTTATCTTCATCTTGACCCCATAGTGTATCTCTATCTCTATACCTATGTTCATCTTCATTAGAAATAGACATTAAAGATGAAAAGGAAGATGGTAAAATAGGAGAATCACCATGGATTCTATATATTACCCTATGATCCCTTAATTAATCTTTTCTAGGTTTTGAAAAGGTCCTTGGTCTTGAGGCTATTCTTATTCTAGGATTCATTTTCTTTCTTTTAAGGTTGTTTTCAATAATTGAACATAGTCCTTGAATATAGTAAGGGTTAGAATGATCATATAAGACATTTTCTTATAGTGTTTCACTTCAATTATCTTTAATATATATTCTATCATTACTACTATCAATGTTCTCATTGTGTGATGGACTATAGGACCTATGTGAATTAGACATGTTTTTATTTGATAATGTGTTTGACTTAAAATATTAATGTTTTCAAAAAGATAAATCATTAATGATTTAATAGTGATCATTTGCAATATAACTAAGTTAGATCACTAGCACCATCCCTAGCAATGGCGCCAATGAGGAGTGGTGGGTATACCTTACACCCAACCATACGAATCACAAGCATTCATGTGTAATCTAGCCAAATTGTATGGATGGAACTAGTGTGGTATCTAGATTGTTAAGCATTGATTATAGGTCCTTGTCTTCTCACTTGGACTAGTGGTAGCTTTATCATGTATGATTTAGTCCAAAGTGAGGGATATGATTATTGATGTTGTGTGGCTAAGGCTAAGTGATATGAAAGTATGAAAATTAATTATTTAGTATAATTAATAACATGAAGATAAATCCTAGACTATCCTAAGGGTGATGAGTATCTATTCCCAGCTTATCGTAAATATCCTAAACAAATGTAGCCACTGTTAGGATTACCAAGTGTTATATTATTGGGCAAACTAAGCAATAACACTACTAGGATTACTAAGTGAATACATGTTTTCGCCCAAACTAGCTATGCTCATTCCACCCATTGATTAACATGCATGGAATTGTAAATATTAGATAAGTACATAAAAAGTAAATTGCATTGAAAGTAAATCTATTCTAAGTTGAAGTACTGCAATGAATATGAATTAAGCTTAATTTTATTATTGTTCATGAAATGTGTTTAGGTACAATGATAGTAGAATAAGACAATGTACAACTAACTTAAATGCACATTGTGGGTACTCACTAACTATTTGCTATGATTATGAAATAAAACTACTAGATTTTGGCCACTCTACTAACCAAATGACACCAAATATGGGGTGGTTGCTTGCATATTTATAGGAAAATATAGGCATTGCATCGATGCAGATGCATTACTGCATTTGGTTACATCGATAGGGATGCATCAATGCATTTAGTTGCATCAACAGGGATGCATTGATGGGGATGTGTTGATGAGGATGCAACAACATAGCTATGTTATAGCACATGTGATATAGCATCTATGATATTACAGATGCAATATAGCATTTATGATGTAGCAGCTAATTGAGACATACCAATAGGGATGCTACAACACAAATGTGATGTAGGATCTATGATATAGCATATGCAATATTTTAGCTAATTGATACACTTGATAGAATTATGCTTCAACTTGTTCCAAAAAATAAACTACTTGACATATCAAGTCTCATCAATAACCAATAGAAAATTTCCAAGTGGATCGATAAGCCCATAGAACATTGTTGGGTTATGTACTCCAATCTTTCTTATATTTACTAATGATGCATGTTAGTATTCTAGTTATATTCCTATTAGTGACTTTGGCTTGATTGTTAGTGTGGGGATGATAAGGGGTTGTTAATTTATGTTCTACCCCTAAGCATTGCATTAGTTTCCAAAAGGTAGCACTTGTGAAATGAGTTTCATTATAAAAAATAATTGTCCTTAGCATGCAAAACCTATTTACAACATTTTGTTACCCAAACCATGCTATAGTAGAGGATGAAAATTTGGTAAAATTTTTAGCTTTGGCTAACTTGGTGTAGTAGTCAATAACTACAATGATGTATGCCTTTCCATTAAACAATGGGCCCCATGAAGCCAATTCCTCAAAGATAAAAAGACTCTAGTGGTTGGATTCATTGTTGGAACCCTTCCATCTATATGGTCATCTGTCCATCTCATTAGAAGTACTCACATGACCAAAAAAAATAATGTACATCCCTTAAAGATTGTTGGCTAGTAGTATCCTACCATGAGGATTTTTATGACAATCCTCTTTCATGCGTAATGGCTCCCATAGGGACCCTCATGAGCATCCTAAAGGATCTACAATTGATAAACATTGGTGTAAAACTTGTAAATGTTACCCCTGATTTCTATGTAATTCTTGGCTTGATGAAGAAACTATTATTTCTTCCTATTATGACATTCTTGAGGTGTCTCCTAAGTGAGTAGATAGGGAAGGAATTCCTTGTACTAGTTAGAACCTTTGAAATTTTGAACTTCAAGAGATTTTGTGAAGAAGAGTTCATTTGGAAATTGATCAGATAGAGGTCTCTCATCCTCTTTGTTATTCCATCGTAACTAAGACAAGTGATTGGTGACCATGTTCTCAATTTTCTTTCTATCCACCATTGTGAGATCAAACTCCTATAGAATTACTAGCCATCATATGACATAGGGACTCACCATTGGTTCATTCATGAGGAACCTGATGACATTGTGGTATGTGTGTACAAAAATTTCATATCCAAGCAAATAGTACTTGAATTTTTCTAAGGCATACACCATCATCATGAGCTCCTTCTTCATGGTGGTTTAGTTCAACTGTGTTCCTACAATTCTTCTTCTTGCATAATGAATGTAGTAGGGACATTTCTGAGCATCCAATTATGTAAGAATAGCTCCAAAAGCATACTTGGATGCATCCGTCATAGTGTGGAAGGATCTAGATCAATTAGGAGAATGTAGAATGGAAGCATCTATGAGCTTTTACTTTAACTATTAGAATTCTAACTTACATTCTTTGGACTTTTTTAATGGTGCATCCTTTATTATGAGCTTAATTAACAACTTAGCAATTTTTGAGAAGTTCTCGATGAAGCATTGGTAATAACCAGCGTGTCCAAGGAATGACTTTACATCTATTACTATTTTAGGTTATCTAGTGATTCCTTGGATGACTCATACCATTTTTTAGATCCACCTCAATTCCTTTTTTCAAAATTTTATGTCCCAACACTATGTCTTCTTGGATCATTTGATGGATTTTTTACAAGTTGAGCTTCAAGTTAGTCTCCACACATCATTGAAGCAGTTGCTTAAGATAATTCAAGGCTTGCTCAAATGTGGTATCATAGGCAGAGAAGTTATCCATGAAGACTTCTATCCCACTACCAATATGTTATTGAAAAATGCTAAGAACCAAATGTTGAAAGGTAGCAAAATCATTGCACAAGCCAAAGAACATCTTCCTGTATGCAAAAGTTCCCTAGGGACTTGTGAATGTGGTTTTAGCCTAGTCCTATAATGTAATTTGGATTTGGTTATATGCTTTATAATTTTCCAAAAAGATGTAATAGTAATGTCCTAATATGGTGTCCAATACTTGGTTAACAAATGACAATGGAAAATGATCCTTAAAATTTGCCATGTTCAATAGTAGGAAATCTATGCAGACTCTCCACTTCTCTCCTTTCTTGGGTACAATCATGAGTGGACTAACCAATTTTTTATTCACAATTCAATAGATGAACTTGACCTTGAGAAGTTCTTCTATTTCCTCTTTGACAACTTCCTTTAGTTTTGGGTTCAACCTTTGCTGGGGCTTCCTCTTCAACTTTATGGAAGAGTTTGTAGAGATTTTGTGCTACCATATCTATGGATCTATCTTAGTAAGTTCATGATATAACCAAGAAAATATTATTGGCAACTTATTCACCACCCTTAATTGCTTCTATTTTTGATATGGAGCAAGGTTGGCATTACTAGCTTATCATTTTTGAGAAAAGCATATTTCAAAGTTGTCAGTAAAGATTTTAGTTCAAGGGGCTCATGTTGAAAGTGATTGGGGATTTTCAACTCCCCCTAATCTATTTCACTTTATGTGTGGGAGAGTTGATGATGGAGTTACTCCATTTCATCCATGTTCTTAATGTAAGCACTTGTGAGGCTCTCCAATGATTCCATGCATATGGTGGATTCAAGTTGATGATCTATTATCAACCACTAGGTACCTTCTTTTGACCTTTTGGTATGTCAAAACCTTAAGGAAAATGGATTAAATAGAAAGTTATGGAGTGTGTTGCTTTGTAGGGCTTGAAGAAGAGCTCAAGGGATGACATCTATGAAGAGATTTCATAGTGGAGACTACAAGGGCTTACCAAACATGAATGAAGAATTAAGGTTGGAGAGCTACAATGACATGTTAAAGAGAAGACTACAAGAACTCAATAGAGCCTAGACAATTTCTTAATTAGAGAAGTGGAAGCAAGGATGAAGATGAAAACTATAACAAACTAAAGAAGACGAAATCAATGAAAGCAAGCCTTGGGAAGTAAAGCGAAAAAGCTGAGAAGACGTATCCTAGACGTAGAAGATGTCTTGACCAAAGTGAAGAAGAATCAAAGAAGACGTCTTGTTGAAATAGTAGATGTCTTCTATCTAGAAAAGATGTCTACATGAAGATGTATCCTTTGGTGAGGAGACATCTCCCATGAATTGAGGTCTATATAGTGAGACATTCCAATCTTGAAGAAGATGTCTCCCTTGAATTGAGGTCTTTGTAGTGAGACATCCCAATCTTGAAGAAAATGTCTCCCTTAGCCATTAGATAGTTGCATGAATTTTGAGGTGATTTTGAAAACATCAAGCCTATAAAAAGACTTCATTCTCTTAGGTTTTGTACAAGTCTTATGTATGAATATTCACTATCAAAGAAATCATTGCATACTATACTAATGTATCTAATTTTTCATATCATTTAGTTGTGTATTATGTACTTCATTGTATTATCGATTATACTATTGTAAGCTATCAATTGTGTTGTACCTTAAAGTACAAGGATCAACAAATTAATTACATCCTTTCCTTATAATTTTTGTTTCTCTTTTGTTATCCCACTAGGGTTGCTATGCTTCTTTCTAGAAGGCATTGTCTTTGAGCTTGTTGGGATCCTACGAGATTGTGTGTTGGTGTAGTGCCACAATACTTTAGAGAAGAGTGAAATACCACCAAATTTGGGCCACTAGGTCTTGACTACGAATTTTTCTAAGTGTCAACTCAAGGTAAAGTTTTTCTAAGTGTTGGGCCTACACTCCCCACTATTGGGACTATGCTCTAGAGTGTAGTTAGCATAGTCTACAACATAGGTTTAGATTTGCAAGATTTTTCTAAGTGTCAACAATAGCTGCAAATTTTTCTAGGTATGAAGGCTACACTCTCACTACCAAGGCTACGCTCTAGAGCATAGTTAGCATAGTCAGCACACCAATGGCTAGTCTTGTAGATTTGCCTAAGTGCCAAGCTAGGAGCTTTCAAGCTTACTTAGCATGGAAAAAATAGTTTGGCCAATTTTCTAACTACTGTGACTACACTCTAGAGTGTAGTCAACATAGTCAGCATAGAAATGGCTAGTGTTTTGCAAATTTTCCTAAGCATCAAGCTCGAAGCTATTAGGTTTTTTGGGGATGGACAAAATAGTTTGGCAAATTTTCTAACTCTTGAGATTGCACTTCCTACTATGCTTTATAGTGTAGTCAACATAGTTTGTAGGAAGACATAAATTTTTCATAGATTTTTCTAGGTGTCAAAGCTACGCTCTCACTATCGGGACTATGCTCTAGAGTGTAGTCAACATAGTCATGCAAAACTGCCTCCAAAAGCCTCTAAAATGCAGCACTGGTCTTCATCTTAGCTCTAACATACCTTTGGTAAGTAGGATCAACAATTTACATTTCTTTTGCATCCCCCATGTGTCCCAAAATTGTACCTATGTTTGAAACCACTTGAGAGGGTGGAAAACATAGTCTTGGAGTGTAGTTTCCAAAAATGCACTATTTTGCATTATTTTAG
Organism: Gnetum montanum; assembly: GCA_015680685.1. Classification (NCBI taxonomy): domain Eukaryota; kingdom Viridiplantae; phylum Streptophyta; class Gnetopsida; order Gnetales; family Gnetaceae; genus Gnetum; species Gnetum montanum. The sequence goes on along the minus strand of MNCI01021293.1, from coordinate 41,502 downwards.
GTACATTGCAGTTTATTCGGCACTTGCATATGTAGTCTTGGCAGCATAGTCACAGTTTGGCAGTCTCATGGGGTTCATTGGAGCACACTAGTAGAACACTATTTACTTCAGTGGAGAGTGTAGTTAGGGTTAGCGTAGTCCCAACTACCCCTATACCACATGGTGCTTGATCTGCAATTCACAACAACCCTAACCCTATAAATACCCCAACATTTCACATTTTAGGGGATTGACATTTGAAGCATTTGATTGGCGATTCTTGCATTCAGTTGGAAATTTTCATTTTGAGCATTGTTGCATTTGAGCGCACTTGGCATCTTAGCAAACTTTGAGCTAGCATTTAGCATCGTTGCACACCATCCGGGACACCGTAGACCACTACAGCCCATGGGATGCCATGGCAATCAACTCGATAGGCACAAACTTCATGGCAGACATTAGTCCTTGTAGCCCAAACACCCTGAGACTGACTACACTACCTACTATGCCTATTTATACACTGAGTACCTCATCATCTTTCTTTGCAGTTAACTACATGCCCCCATTTGGGGTGGTGCCACTTTCTCTCTTGCTCATTTCCTATGCATTTTTAGCATTTTCTCTCACATTCTAGCATTTTATTTGCATTTTCACTATTTTTTGCACATATTCATGTGTTTACACCTTTGTTTTGCATCAGAAACCTCAACTATGCTCACCCTAGTTGACATTGTGGATGCTAAAAACACCACACAAACCCCCAACATTTGTTTTGACATAACACTCTATAAGTCCTAGTTCAATCGATAGGACTATTATGGGCACCCCATCTCTACTTCTAGTAGGCCCTCACATGGACGTGGGGTCAAGCTGTATGACCACAAACCTCTTAGTATACTATTCCAACCTTTGATGTTTTTGATTGCTATAGTTTTTTTATGCTTGAAGGAGGGCCAGTACCATTTCCTTTTGTGGTTTCTCTTGGCTATTACCTTGCATGCTCTCTCCACCACCATTACTAGCTCTAGGCTAGTGTAGACCTTACATCCTTATGGACCTGCCATGGAAGTAGTTGGATCTTTGGCTAGCACAGGTGTTGTCTGCAAATCGTTGGAGTAGATTGGACCCCATTGTCGGTTCCTCTAAAACCCTACTTGACAACTAGAAAGCATATATCCAACACTTAGCCAAATTCTAGACACTTAGCAGAGCGTAGCTGGCACTCAATGTAGAGAGCATAGTTGGCTCTAGTGTAGTGAGTGTAGTCCTAGAGTTAGACATTTTTTAGTAGTTTACACTTAGTCATTTTTTCTGCATTTTTTATACTTAGCCATTTTTTCTACATTTTTGCACTTAGTCATTTTTCTAGTTAGCAAATTTAGCCTTTTTTCTACCTTTTGCAAATAGAAACTTTTGCATTTTTTCTTTTTTGCATCATGAACACTGAGCAGCCTTTGACATCTACTTCAAGTGTACTTGTTGTTCAGCTTGTTCAGTAAGAGAACCAAATTGACCATCCTCTCAGTCCTATCATAGTAGAATAGAGGCAATCCTTTAGGTTGCGCAACCTAAATCCCAAGTACATGGTGCTGAATGACGAGTAGCATAACTTCATTTGCATGAAGCTCCATGTGAGTTTGTATGTAGACCACCTAGAAATGGAGGCCAAATGAAGTTTTGATCTCATACACCGAAACAAGAGGGAATACTTTCCCTTTTCTGTGGAATTCATTCCACTCATAGAGCTCTACCAGTGTATGCTTGATAACCTCATCTGAAACCTTAGCTGTGAGGTAGGGACCGACTATGAGGAATCCATGTAGGAGGAGTAGGATGAGTTTGAAGCTTGATTCAAGCATAATGACTTGTTCCACACCTTATTCTAGTAGACAACCTCTACTTTTGTTCCTCCATAGTTCCATCCATCTATCTTTTTGGAGATAGTCATAAGTTCGGTGTCACCGCCTAGGTTAATGCCCATGGTGGCAACTCACCAAGCACAACACATGCACCAGGATGTTACACATCCTTTTAGCCTACCCTTTGTCTTACAATCACAACCTATTCTATCATCCATGCTAGCAACTATTATGCCTGTGCAACCTTCCATGCACATCGTGCACATTTTGCCACCGCATATGACTCAAGTGTCCTACATCTCACATATTGTATTAGTGCCCTTCATAACAATCCAACCCACAAGCACGTGGTGGGGCCCAGAAAATGTGTCCATGGCATAGCCCATGCAACAAGTATCACACATGGTTGCACAACCTACAACTAGGTCATGGGCCATCCAAATAACATAGCGGGTAGCACAACCCATGCAACCTGTTGTAACCTCATCGAGCTTGGATTAAGCATTCCAGCTCATTCAGACTTTAACCGAAGAGGGCAAGCAGCTTAAGGTCACCTCCTCTAAAATGGTCCCTGTGATGGATTTCTACCAAGATGATCTAATTAGTCATGTAGTTCCACCATTGACATTGCTTGCTAGGTTCCCATTACCCCAATTCATCACATATAATGGTGAAGGGAACACCAATGCCTAGCTAGTAACCTTTTGGTCTGAATGCCTCTTACTACAAGTGTGGCCACATGCAATTATCTGAGTGTTTATCATGTCCCTAATTGGTAAGGCAGTAGATTTGTACCATGCACTCCCCAGGGCCTCCATCTCTTAGCTAGTTCATCACATGCTTCAAGTATAATTTGAAGCTTGAGGCAACCCTAGACCAGTTGATGCAAATTAAGTAGGGCCACTTAGAGCCTATGAAAAAAATTCATTCAACACTCTAGTGCATTGCTTAACAAAATCTATGAGCCCATCATGGAAACACATTTGCTAGCCATTTTTGAAGGTGTTGTGAATGACTTCATTAAGTCAAAGCTATATTACATTACCTTGCAATCCTTAAGCCAAGCATTTGCTCAAACAAAGAGTATTCAAGATGTAGTGGAGGCTAGCAAGGAGTTAGCCTATGTGGCCTATAAAAATTTACACACCAAAAGAACAAGAAATAGGGTAAACAAGAAACCACAATAGTGGCAATAGTGGCCAATGAGGCCAAGCCAACCAACACCAAACCAATGGCCATGCCACCCAAGGCCCTGGTTAACAATAAGGCTTATAGCTTTGGCACTGTGGCAAGTAACTAGCCTACATTGTTGGCAGCCATGGCACCATCTCCCCAAGGTCAAACTTTAAGTGCAAGGATCACTCAAAGTACACACTATTGCCCATCAAGTTGTTAGAGCTCTTGGAACAATTGCTTCACATTGGACTCATCCACTATAAGGAGATGTTGATGATGCTCGCATATGTCATGATAGACATTATGAGCTCCTTAAGAATTCCTCAATTGCATTATCGAATGAGCTTTTGGTCCCTAAGCATTTTAGACTTGACTATTTTTACCATTATCACCAATTTCCTGGTCATGATACAGATTTTTGCATGGACTTATAGAATGATTTACAACACATGATTGATCAGAGTGAGCTGGTCCTTGATGCAATCAATCTAGTTTTCCCTCAGAATCAATCAATCAGGGTCTACAAGTACCCTCTTAGTGCAAGTAGTGTAGGGTACACCATCAATTCTATTAGTGTTGATGACAACTTAGAACCAGTGTAGGAGCCATTTGTGGTTCATGTGCCCTCTGGCAGCACTAGGGCCCCCTTTCTTTTGTTGTTAGAGCACCACCTTGGACACCCATAACACCCTTTGTGGTCAGGGTCTTGCAGCATGTTCCAGCAACAATAGCCTAGTCATCCTTCATTGTCAAGGTGCCACAACATGCAAACTCCATACCTGTTAGGAGTCTAGTGATGGGAAATGCATTAGTCCCTGCTCACCTGAGGCCCCATCCTACAAGTGACACCAATAGGCAATCGAGGTGGAAACTTGGGAGGCCCAACGAGTGCCTCATCAATAAAATGATTAGGCAGAACCTAGAGCAAAGGGCACTAGGCCCACCAAAGCTTGTCCCCTTGTTCTCTATTTCCATGGCGAAATCAACTAAGAAGGCCACCATAAGCAACCAACAATAGAGTACTGATGCTCCAAAACAAATAAGGCAAGCAAAGCCCAAGTCTCCTCCATGAGAGATTTGTCTCTTGGGCTGCATCAAGGGAATGAAGGCCAATAAGATAGCAGATAGTAGCAAAGACTTTCTTGACGCATTGGCCTAGGTTAAATAGGCTTTAAAATAAAAGAACACAATATGACTTAATCATGACCTCCTCCACTCACCACAAAGTACTAGTTCATATGTTGACCTTCATTCCTATTACGAAGGAAATCCTAGTAGATGAATAATCCATCCATGCTATGATCCTACCCCTTGCATCACAGGAGTTGAGTTCAATGCCCTTAGCATTCCATGATGAGGCAATCAAGGTTGACCTTGAGAAGAGTCAGGTCATTACTACACCAATGTTTATCACAATCCATGTGGGGCAGTGCAAATCTATAGGAAGCATGTCGATGATGGGATGGAAACAAACGTCATCCCATACACCATCTTCAAAAAGCTAGGTCTTGGTGACCAAATTAAATTCACAAAGACACCATGCTTAAAATCCTTCAATGGGTTGCATGTTGTTGTAAGGGGAACTATCATGATAGCATTTGTGGTAGGGGAATAATTCCCCATCATCGAAGAATTCATTATTATTGAGGAGATGCCTAGATTCAACCTGATCCTAGGTAGGCCCTAGCTTTCCCAACTACGAGCTTTCTCCTCCCCAATCCATCAAGAAATCTACCTTCCATACAAAGGTGGAGAGGTTATCATCTATAGTGACAATGCAACCCCTTTGATTGTTAGCAACATTGACATTGAATAATGGTCAAAGGTGGAGTTCCCCAATGACACATCTCTCATGAAGGATGAGGGTGAAATGTGTGAGGTAGACCAACCTGAGGGGTCAAAGGGAGCCAATGACCTTCCAGAGAATGCTTTGTAGGCAGAATTACCCTCAACATAGTTGACAAAGGTTAAGGCAAGTATTGCATTATAACGTCCAGACCCTACATGCCCCTTAATCCACATCAGGTTAGGAAGGAACTATGTGATTAAGGCATGTCCTTAGTCCAATGTATGTTAAGTGCCTACCTACCCCTCATTGCTGTGTACCCCTCTTGCTTGCATTTTGTTTACACATTACATTTTGTTTGGTTGGTTTCATTTTGCATTGTTTACTTTATTATGCATTTATTTCTTTTGTTTATGCATTTTTGCTTAGTTTACACCCTCACTTGTTAAGTTTATTTTTTCAGCAGTCTACAAAACATCAAAATACATAAAAATCATAAATTTTAAAGCTACAAAAATACATGGCCTGCCATGACCTAAAACTAGTAATTTCCCATAGATTCACATGGCTTGAAAAGGCCTTAAATTAGTGCATGGCCTACCATGGCCTAAAACTGGCAACACTTTTCCTTCCAACGCATGGCTTGAAATGGCCTTAAATTACCATTGGGGCCTGGGATGACCTAAAACTACCAACACACGTTGTCTACACATGTGGCTTGAAATCGCCTAAAACTAACAATCGCATAGCTTGAAATGACCTTAAACTAGCATTGGCTTGCAGTGGCCTCATTGCGTCAGTTCATCACAATATTAGCATCAAACACATGGTAAATAAATGCAAAAATATAANAAGAATGGAAGAATTTTAGTGCTAAGGTGTACAAGTGGGGGCACACACAAAAGAATCAAAAACACCACTATAAGCATGAGTGAGATGCATATCTTCAGCAATTCAAGGAAGAGTCCGNCAACAATAGGGTTACATTAGGATGTGCTCAACTAGTGGTACTAGGTGGGTATGGAGGTCTCTCCTCCTCTTAACATGCAAAAAAATAGGAAACCTATGAGCAAATGTACAATACACAAACTAACATGAAAAGTATAAAGTCAACACAAAAACTAACCTAAGAGGGTCTTGCATCAATCATGTCTAAAGGAAATCTATCAAGGCTCTCCTCCAAGTGCTAGAGGATCTTGACCTTAAATAGTCACATCCAGTCCTCTTGGCCAAAGTCAACTCCCATAAGGGTCTTATCTTTGTCCATGGTGGTCCATGCAGGTGACTCCATAGAGAATGTAGTAGATAAAGCCTCCCCTAAGAGCATGACAATCTACCTCTATGGGAAGCCACTCACAATGATATGATGAGCAAACAACTCATAGGCTTGTCTCCTACTGATTTCCTCAAGGAATATCTCAAGGCAACAACATTCGACGGACTCTTCCTTGAATTGCTGAAGATATGCATCTCGCTCATGCTTATAGTGGTGTTTTTGATTCTTTTGTGTGTGCCCCCACTTGTACACCTTAGCACTAAAATTCTTCCATTCTTGGTTCTTTTGGGCAAGCAGATCCATTTGTAACCACTGCTTAATGATCTCTCGAGTGGCCTCGTTCTTGGACCAAATGGCCGACTAGTACCTAGTGTAATCGATCTCTATAGTTTGCTAGGTACTATCCCCCCATGACCAAGTGACCAAGAATTCATATCGAGACTGATGATCCTTGATCTTTGTGTCTTGGCTCATCACTGTCTCCTAAAGTTTGTGAATGCACTTCCACAAGTGCTTGTTCAAGCACCTATAGATCCATAATGCTTTTGCATAGAAAAGCGTGCACTTGCTAACTACCTCGTACACATGATGAGGCACCTAGTCCACTTTAGGTGGGAACTCAGGGACAACATCTACTTCAACCACCCTACTCAAATCCCAGTGAAGCTTTGAACTTGTTGGCATACAATAAGCAAATCAATCTTAGCCATAGACTAAGCATTAGAATTGGCAAAGCAACATAAGCAAAGCAACATTATATGCATACCGAGCTTAGGATTCATTTACTGTAGGTGGTCAACCATGTCCTCCATGATGCCCTCTATGAAAGTAAACTTGTCTGATGTTTCTACCCATGACTTCTATGGTAGGTAGACATGGATGATGGACTGCTAGTAGGCTCATCTAGGGTTGTAGCATAACTATGCAATGAGCAATAATCAAATAGCCAAGGATGTTAGAGCAAAAGCGCAACAATAGATGACAATCTAAGGTACTTACCTAGCAAGACCTCAGGAATAAGAGTAGATGGGTCTCCCAGCTACACACCATCAAAGAGGCTAGCAAAATCACCCCCATTGGGGTGGAATAGCCCCTCTGCCTCCAACTGTTGGACGATCTCTATGGCCTTGTGCAACTCTTCCCTATGTGCTTCTCCCTCTTCAGTTTGAGGAGGGGCCTCCTCTGCTACTGCTGCCATTGCTACTTTGGTAGCCATCTCCTCTAATTTACAAATATGACATGTTAGCATTAATATAGCATGGAAAAAAATAAAAATAAAAATATAAAAAATACAAAATGAAGGCATCTAGCAACATACATATACTAGCCTACAACATCTATGTGCAAACTAGGGATCTTAAGGAAGATCTTCTCGATGCCTGCCCATCCAACCTTAGGAGTAGCCTCCTCTATAGAGCGTGGCCTCTTGTTCTTCACCTTCGATGGCCCCACCATTTTCACAATATAGTAGTTAGCCTTGTTCATGTCCCTAATAATAATTAGGGGACACTTGCCTACACTATCACATGAATAATATGACCATCCTTGGAGACCTTTGGTCATCATTGAATATAACTCATCGATCCCCTCTAGGGGTCTTGTGAGTGAGTGGTTGTGAACATGTGCTTAATCCAAGGCTTTAATAGATGCTCATCGTCTTGCATAGCCCATCGTCCACTGTCTCAAACCACCAGGAGCTCCACAAACGTTCCTAGATACCCTATGAAAAATGTGAAGTGTACGTGGGGCCTCACTTGGAGGTTGAAGCGTAGCTTGGTGATCTCTATGTGTAGGATGGTAATGATGTAGGAGGCCCAGTTGAACCTTATGCCCTCTTGTAATATCTCCTTTAGCCCCTGCACTTGCTCCATCCTAAGGACTTTTCCTTGGGAGAGCAATTTTGGGAATGCATGGGCACGAAAGAGATGGTAGAGCTCCTATTGCTTAGGTACATGCATATCTCTAATCGGGATGCCTTTGTGAGACCAAGTGGCCCCCAAGCAGTCCTTGAGCTCTCTTCTGCGGTCCACTTCCTTATTGAACTTATCAATGACTAACGGGCCATCATTGGGAAGGCCAAAGAGGTCAATGAAGAAGGCCTTGTTGAGGTCTAGGACTACCCTCACACTGCTTACGTTGGTGACGAAGTGGCAAACATCATTGTTGAAAGAGTCTATGATGGTGACCATTTCAACCACTAGAATGCTTGGGCTAAGGGAAAAAAATAGGTCCATCAACCTAGCACATGTAAGCCTACTGGTTAGCGCCTCTGAGGCCTAGTGGCACAACTAATGCTACGGCCCCTCCACATCACCATATTTCATGATGAGGATGGCTTTAGTGCAACTTGTGATGACCATTGTCACCTCTCCTGAAGTAACTGTAGCTATAATTGTAGTGATTGAAGACATCAGTGGCTGGAACACCAAGGGGTTCGCAGGTGCATAGCCTTGACCCTACCTTTGCATGAGGGCCTTTACTTAGAAACANGGTTGTGAGATAATGCTAAGCATTTTAATAACATTCTTAGTAGTACTGAGGCTAGCTAAGTTTGAGCATAGCAAGGTTTCCTGGCATGAGAATGGCGATGCAAGTGTGCAGAAAAGTGTAAGTAGCAAAAAATGCAAATGTGGTATTGAATGTCAAAGAAAATTCTTAAAATGCAATAAAGTTTGAGATAAAGAAAGAATGGTACCACCCTAGATGGGGAACGTAGCAATTACAAATGAGCGTTGAGGAGGTATGCGGTGGACAAACAAGCATAGTAGCAGTGTAGCCATAGTCTTTGGGGTGTCCCAAGGTGAAGATTGACATCCGTTGCAAATTTTGTGCCTATTAGGTTGGATAGCATAGTGTCTTGTAGGCTACAACGCACTACAATGTTGAATGTGATGCAAAGGTGTTGCCAAGATATTGATACACTCCAGTGTGCAGGGTGTCCAACGTGCCTTGAGTGCCAAGTGGTAGTCTAAAAATGCCAAATTTTACTTGGATTTGCTAATCAAATGCTTTAAATGCCCACTACAAGAATGAATTGCCAACCTCTAGAGTGTGGAATGCATGGGTACTTATAGGCTTAGGATTAGCATGAAGTGTGGATCAAGCACCACGTGGCAAAGGGGTAGGTGGGGCTACGCTGACCTCTACTATGCTCCCACTGGAGCAATTGGTGCTATGCTTTGGTGTGCTCTAGTGGATCCCAAGAAATTGCCAGGCTCTAACTATGCTGCCAAAATTGCATGTGCCAAAGTTGAAAAATACTACAATGTACCTACAAATAGTGCAAAACAGTGTAACTTGAAGGCTACGCTTTGAGACTACGCTCTACCCTCTTTCAAGTGGGATCAAGTGTAGGTACAATTTTGGGACATAGGGGGGGGTGTGGAAAGAGAGTGCAAGTTGTTAATCCTACTTGCTGGAAGAGTGCTGGAGCTAGAATGAAGGCCTATGCTGAGCTCTAGAAGCTTTTGGAGGTAGTTCCATGTTGCTACACTAGCTACACTCTGGAGCGTAGCCTAGCAGTTAGGCAAATTTTGGAAAAAACTGAAGTCCAGTGCTACTACATTTGCTACACTTGTGAGTGTAGCAAGATGGGACAAGGAGTAGCATGGACACTTACAAAAATATGGCAAAAATTTTAGTCCTTGTTTTTGCTACACCAAATACGCTTGAGAGCATAGCAAGAGGGGTAGCTTTAGGAGTTAGAAAATTTGCCAAATGCCTCTTCCATGCGAAGCTAGCTTCACAACTTGTGGCTTGACACTCATGCAAATTGGCAACTAGAGTGTTGATATGCTTACTACACTCAAGAGTGTAGCAGGAGGAATGGGAGCATAGCAAAACTCATAGAACAATTTCTGTAGCTGTTGTCAACACTTAGAAAATTTTGTAGATTTGGTCATGAGCTCCATGTTACACTAGCTATGCTTTGGAGCATAGTAGGCATAATGAGAGCATAGCACAACACTTGAAAAAAAAAACTTATCTTGTGTTGACACTTAGAAAAATTTGTAGTTGAAGTGCTATTGCCCAAATTTGGTGGTGTTTCACTAACCCCTCTTTGTTGATGTTTGGAGGAGTGGCCTGAGAGACATCGACAAAGAACCTAAAACATCATAGTAGGTAGGGCACCAATATCGCTCATCGATACTTGATTGGATGGTGCTTCACCAAGCTCAAGAGTGCTAAAGGTCATGACATGTTGTAGGTAATGGGTGTAGGGTGTAGGGCTTGGGGATAGCAAGGGAGGGATGAGATGTAAATGATGTATCATGTTGCAATATGCAGAGTCAGCACGACTGACTATGATCATGGCACTAGGGTGGCTTGTCACCAAATGATGGCCTCTCATCAGAGTGCTTGTGAGAGAGCCTTCACCCATAGCACTAGAATGACTTACCCTTGACATGTTGGCCTCTCGTCAGAGTGTTGATGAAAAGGCCATTACTAATTCAAGGTTGGACTAGTTACAAAATTGCAGCTTTGCTAGATTTTTCTTGGGGATATTTTTTAACTTCCCTTTTTTTATTTTTATTTTTGTGTTTTATGCTTTTTTTTTTTACCTTTTTGACTTTTTTCTTTATGAAATGCTAGCTGCAAGATGCTTATCATCGAGTGGACTACATGCCACCCAATGGGCTTTGCCTAGAGGCAACTGCATCATGTCTATAGCATAAGTGTTTTCTCCCCAACATGAGTTGTGTTACATCTGCTTGGGCTTTGACCATCCCACAAAGGCTTTCCATGGAACAAGTTGCATTATGTTTGTCACAAGTTTTGTAGTTAATTGAAAGAAGGGTGCCACGTACATCAAAGAAGCTTGCAAGAAAAGCAAGGAAATGTCAGGTAAAGGAGCAAATATGAGTGGGTTATAGCAAGGTAATAGGGATGTGCACTCTTGAATAGCTTGGTGAGTGTGACCAACCACATCGAAGCAATGTGATGCCTTGTTGCTGTGATGAAACATGCCTCTGAATGACTACCTTTGAGGCTTCATCTTGCAAATAGAATGCAGAGAAGACAAGAAAACAATCACATAACATGAGATAAGGGCAAATTGCTGGTTGCGAGGGCATTGCAAGTGTTGCAAGTGCTAGACTAGTTGCAAGAGCTTGCAGTGCCAAAGTAGGAAGGCCAATGCAGATGCTGGAGCTAGAAAGTTGCAAAAGCTTTAGTAGCCACACTAGAAGTAGACTACCACAACCTATCATTGTCTGCAAGGGAAGGGAAGAGAGAGGGATGTCACTACTATTTGCTCTAGGAGAGACTGTCACTACTATTCGCTCTACTAATGCCCCAACATCGCCTGCCGCATGTGCCCCTACACAAGAAAAGAGGGAAGGTTGTCCACTGCAGCACCAGAAGAGGAAGAAGGAAACTTCTGCCTATTGGTTTCCTTGGTTAGCTCATTTGATTCCCAACATGTGGTTGCTGTGACGTGTAGTGCACAGCTTGAAGCAAGCGTTGCTTTTTTTCTATATGCACGTTGACTGCACTACCTACCATTGCCACATGCTGTGCATCTTATATCTGCCACCATTTGCAACTCTGACGGTGTTTAGTACGCATGCATGCTATCATCGTCGACCGCGTTAGGCTATCATGCATTAGTGGTGTCCACTACGACCCTATGCATTCACTACCATCTGCCTATGGTTGGAAGAGAGGAGGCTGCCTGATGTGCCTACAACCATGATCGTTTGTCGATGCTACTGCTTCTACCTCTACCTATCATGGAGAGAGAGACGAGTCCCTAGCGAACGGGAGAAGAGGAAGCCCGATGTACCCTCTGCTAATTTCCTGCCTAACCGATTCCTCCTAGTTGCTACCACAAAGTCCCTTTTATAGCCGTTGGTTGCCACCACTTCCATCGCTTTAGTTATGTTTGGCACGTAACTGCACACCACCAACGGTTACAACGTAACCACCCCCACTTTGTCCACCACGTGCCCACTCCACACATCCTGCATAATGCATGCCAATGTCAATTACGATCACCCTTCATGTGGAAGTGTGCATGCTTCGTGTTTGTGCAACCAGCCAACCACAAATTTTGTAGATTTTATTATTCATTTCAAATAACATCATCTTGTGCATGCACATTTATTGTAAATGCCACCTAGAAAAATACAAAGAACATTCTAAATTAACAAGATTTGAAATAGATGTTGATTTTTGTCAATGTTATCATCATCATCTTGTTAGTAAGAGCATTCAAAATCAAAATTAACATGATTTGAAACAATCAAATAGATGCTTTCAAATGGAACATTTTACAAAGTATTTAATGTTTTCTCGAATATGTAAGCTCACAATAATGTTTTATCAATCTCTTTGAAAAGTATTTATTAGGTAAAAAGATAAAAGCCATACCCATGTAACTTTCATTGTATGTTCACAATGGCTGAATCTGAGGGTCTGCTGGAAAATGGAAGAACAGAGGGAGCCTCTGTTACTTCTAGTGACATTTGGTTAGATCTTTTCCTAGTAGCTGTTTTAGTTTGTGTTCTTCTCGGCGTTTTGTCTGTTTCTCTACAAGGGTTTGGGGAAACATAAGCAACGGTGATGGATAAACACTACCACTCAGACCGATCGGATGGTTCAAGACGTCACGCCCTGTGAAAAGTAGGTTTATTTATTTCTCTGGATCAAACCTACTTTTATAAAAAAAAACCATTGATAGGAAACGTAAGAGAAAAGTGCTGTCTGCTGAAATCTGTAAGTTATACCAAAACCAGAACGAACAACAAAATAAATGAATTGATCAGATATTTTTTCAACGAAACCAACTCGAATTGAAAAATGGTTGTCGTAGAACAAACGAATGTATATTCTTGCTGTAATCCGTCAGAAAGCTTAAAAAACGTGCTTCAGTTTTTACTTTTGACAGCAAACACCAAAACTAAACCAAATAAACAAGTGAATGAACTGCCCAGAAAAGAAATTTTTTAAAAAATGCATCTAATTAATCTCACAAGATTTTGGAATTCATCCCACATAAACAAAATATTTGAAATTCATTTGATAATAAACAAGTGAATGAACTGCCCAGAAAAGAAAATTTTTTAAAAATGCATCTAATTAATCTCACAAGATTTTGGAATTCATCGCACATAAACAAAATATTTGAAATTCATTTGATAATTGAACAGAACATACTAAAATGGGACATCAATTATACTTGTCTACCCACAACTACTTGCTCATAATCAGAATAGCTCCCAATAGGCATTTGTATCATTTCAAAGGGCGTGACGTCTTGAACCATGCGATTGGTCTGAGTGGCAGTGTTTATCTATCTCTAATTATGTTTCCCCAAACTCTCGCAGAGAAACGAGAAGAACACAGACTAAAACAGCTACTAGGAAAAGATCTAACCAAATGTCACCGAAAGTAACAGTTCTTCCATTTTCCAGACCCTCAGATTCAGCAATTGTGAAATATTTCTCTGAAACCATATCTTGTTCATGCTTGACGACTTCTCCAGAAACAGTGAATCCGTCCTCATTCTCCTCTTCAATTTCCCTGTCAAGTTGTGAATTACCTGGAGTGGTTTTTTCAAAGCCTGCTGGATGATCGTCAACTCCTGAAGCGCCTTCTTGAGATTCCACCCAAGAGGTCTCCCCCTGGCCCTGCAGGAGCCAGCAGCAAGTAGCACATGCAGTTTCCGGGCACGTAGCATGACCCAGAAAAGCGAAAACGAGAATAGAATCATCATGCCTAGCAAAGGAGGTTGCAGGATCATTCTTGGTCCTATCAGTTGCAAGATCATCGTCACTTTTGTTGCTGATGCTGCTAATTTTTTGTTTGTGGGTTTGATGCTGCTAATTTTTTGTTTGTGACCCACAAACAAAAAATTAGCAGCAGCAGCAACAAAAGTGTTCACGGATGCACGCAAAATCTGGAAATGTTCTTGAGCAGAAACGGCAGAAGAATCATACCAGTCGTCGGGCAAAACAATCTTTCTTGAAAATCGTTTGGCCAGTTTAGCGGCACCGGGGAAATTTATCCTGGTAGACCAGAAATGTGCAGCGAAGAGCCTGCCCCATTTTTCTGTAGCCCCCGAGGAACAATTCCTTGGGAACTCTGAAATCCTTAAAACTCCAGTGTGCGAATGGAATGTTCACCAAGAAAATGCTTGTGCAGGGAATACCGTCACTGATGGTGGCGCTCAGAGGCTTCACCTGTGCCACAAAGGAATTGGCAGAAGCGATGGCCACGCAACTCACCAGAACCATGATTATCAGCGCAAATACCCCCCAGACCACAATCCTGTGTCTGCTCTTAACCTCTGGTGCAGAGATGGCGGTTTCAGCTTCACTTATCTTTGTCACTGGAAAATCAGCAGAAATGCGACTCGAAGCAACACTCAAGTGGGGGTAATTCTGCAGCGGTAACTGAAGCTTGGGTAGTCACGTCAATTCGTCGTTCAGGGCATTGCAAGAACCGCCATGGATCTCAGCTTCGGTGGCGGAATTCATATGCGAGGCAGAGCATCGCAAGAACCGCCGTGGATCTAAGCTTCGGTGGCGGAATTCATATGCGAGGCAGAGAAAGAACCGGCATGAATCTGAGCTTCGTTGGTGCAATTCAGGTGCGAGGCAGAGCAAGAAGCGATATGAAATCGAGCGTCAGCGGAATCCAGGGTAGCTGCTGATTCATGGGGATTTTAAAATTGAAAATCAAGATTAACTTACATTTGCAAATGGTAGTAGTAGCCATGATTTTTTAAAATTGGTTAATGATAGGTTGTTCTACTGGTTAGCTCATCTTCTTCAAGAAGTTGCTAGTAGCAGCTAACTCATTGTCTTCAAGAAGTTGCTGGTTGAAGTTATAATTTTAAATTTGAAAATCAATATTAACTTATGTATAAAGATGGTTGTAGTAGTCATGATTTTTTTCTAGTCATTAGTAATGATTTTTTAAAATTGGCTAATGATAGATTGTTCTAGTAGTTAGCTCATTATTTTCTTAGGCAAGAAATTGCTAGTTCGAGTCATGCTTAAGGTATCATTATATTTCTCTATAATTCTTCTAAATTCTCTAAGTTGCTAGTTCAAGTCATGCATTCCTCTATAATTCTTCTAAAGTTTTTGTTGGCTATATGTCTTGAGGTGTACAAACAATTTTCTATATGTGAATTTCAAGTGAAAATATAAACTTTTTATGATATCTTACTTCTAGAAGCAAATTTGCTTTATCTTAAAGTTGACTTACATATGAAAATGGTTGTAGTAGTCATGGAGGATTTTGCAATCAAGGCTACATCATTTGCCAAAAGAAGAATATTCAAAAAAAATTTATTGTATGTGAATTTCAAGTAAAAATATAGACGTCTTATAATATCTTTACTTCTAGAAGCAAATTTGCTTCCTCTTGAAGTTGAAGCCCTTTTTCATTTTATTTCTTATACTTAGAAGTTAAATCACATAAAGAACTTAATTATGCTAATGAGATAATAAATGCTACACAAGAAAATAAATATTTACTTAAGAAAAAGTATGGGTTTAATCATAGAATATTATAATGGAGGATCTTCTTTTAAACAAAAGGCTCTTTTCGAAAACTTTAAGAGAAAAAGTCTTGGCTAAAGTTTGGTTGAACATGTTGGAAAAAAAAAACAATTCTATTTACTCTCTATTAGAGGAGGTTTGTTATCTACTACTCAAAAGTATATACTCACAGTTATTCCTATTCATTTAAGGAATCAAATTGCTAGAGCAAGAATGAGCTCTCATCATCTCCTTGTTGAGACAAATTGTTGAATCAATTTACCAAGAGAAGAGTGTATTTGCAAGGTAGGTAAACAAAGAAAAAAGGATGAAGAGCATATCTTTTTATATTGCTCATGTTTGACTCACATTCAAATTAATTATAATATTAACTGCAATCTTCCAGTTGTTTTCTTTTAAATTGACCCTATCTACTTAGGGCATTACATTAACGATGTTTTCAACTTTCTTCAAAAATGTGTTGAGGCTTTAAAACTATCCAAAAAATCCTTTGTGATTTCCTAGACTTAATAAAAAATTTAGATTTCCAATTTCCACATTTACTAATAAGGTGATATCTAGTATTTCAATTTGAAAGTTAGAACCAAAACTAATTTTATGTGTGAGGTGTTAGACTCCAAATAAATGTTAATAATAAGCAAAAAAAATTCAAAGTACATTACATACTTAAACACTAGGTTAGAAAAACCAAAAATAACATGAAAATAAAAACTTTAAATTTTGGAGAGGGGTGGGGGATGGATAATATTAATAATAATAAAAAAATTAGAGTATATTACATGCTTAACACCAAGTTATTTAAATAAAAAAAATGAATACTTCAAATTTTAAGGGAGGGGGGTTGGGGGATGAGTGAGGACTATTGAAACCTAAAAGAATGACTATAAGTACATTCCAAATGTTTCGAACCTTTAGAGATCTTATGTTTCTCAAGAAAATCTAAAGTTTCTCTCTTGGATTTTCTCCAGCAGATTTGATATCTCTTAAATTCTTATATGAGGATTTTAAATTACCTCCAATTTCTTCAACTAATGCCAACAATTTGCTTCTTCTATTGATGTATAAATTTTTGTTAATTATGAGAATGCAGATTTACAAGCTAGCAAGCAAAAATTTGAGATGCCTTCTTCTAGTGATATTGATATAGCTAAGACACTTGATTTCATTCTTTTGATTATGTATTCAAGTTACTTGTAGTTGATTTTATATCATGATATGTGTTCATTCAAATTTTGATTACATGCTTCATAATCAAAGTTTTGCTTTCTATTTAAATAATGTGATGAAAAATATGATATTTAAGTCATTCATGCTAGGTATTATTTTCATTATTTTCTACTTGTTTAGCTAAGCATTGCTTCAATGGTGTAGCATGCTCTAGATATAAGATCTTTCATACATAACCATATAGTGTTGATTATTTGTAAGTGGAATTTAGTTTTTGATGTTCAATCTACAAAATATTTTAAAGTTTTAGGTTTTGTCGAGCTATTTAACCTTTCATTAATTTTTTAAAAAGATGAGTAGGAAATTGTTAGTTTTCTCGATTCCATTAAGCATATAGAATCTATTTCCATGTCATTTTATTTTTATAGAGATTTTTTTGTTGAAATTAATCTTCTTAATTATAAAAAGGAATTTGTATTGCAATCAGACAAAAAAAACTTACATTCAACCAATTACATATTATAATCTTTGATTCTTGTAATTATTATCTTTGTGAAGGATATTTGTTTAATGTTTGTCCTCTTTTGTTTAAGAAAGAAGGTGCTGAGGAAAAGAAGAATATGTTAAAACTAAGAATGAAAAATAAAGAAAACAATTTGAAGCTAAATAGATGAAAAATCAAGTTTCTATTAATAACAAGATTGATCAAAAGACAATAAAGAAACTAGACAAGATAGAGGCTTGTATGAATACTTGTATTACATGAAGTATTGATTAGTCTAAATTAAACATGTGTAAGGAAATTTTTTTCCTATATAACAAGGTTACTTGTACTCAAATATTAAATCTTTTGTTGATGAGAGGGATGTTGTTAAATGTCAACAAGTCTAAACATAGAGTTAATCATGATGGATAACACGGGATATTAGAACCCTAAAATAATGGTCATATAGGTACACCCCAAGATATGCTATCTAATTAGAATGTTATCACTTAGCATTACCCACTAGAATCAAATATAAAGAGAACTCCAAATCAACAAAGATGAAATGCCTAATAGTTTTAAGAATGCCTTTTCAGGTTTTCATCCTTATAACCAATCTTGAAAACCCTGTTCTTTAGGGTAGGAAATTGAATATTTTATAAAAGGATTAACATTGGGTAGAAGAAAAGGACACCCCCCACCTTATTAATAGAATAAACATTATTAAAAAACATTATCTTCATATGTTGACCAATAGCTGTAAACAAATTGGTAAGAATTAAAATATCTTGAACTTACTGTCCATTCTAAAGATTTAGTATATAATCATTGATAGATAGACTTGTTTGATGTTTTTTTATTATGAAGAACCATTTTGAAACCATGCAAATCACCAACACATTTCTATGAGATCTTAGGAATAAATATGTTTTTCCTTAATCATTAAAGAATTTTTTGAAATTGATTTAACTACAACATTCCTCAAAGGTACATTTTTCTAAACATTAGTAAAAGAAAAGGGTGGAATAACTGTTGAAACATTACCAAAAGAAATCATTTTAGGATCTACAACATTTGAAGAAAAAATCTTAGTAAAATCTACAATATTTGTAGAAGAAACCTTAATAATTTTTATCGTAGCTTGATATTGATATGCTTACATAACCTTTTTTGTAGCATAAAAGGACATGAATCAAATAGATGACCCTTTCATAGTGACATAAATTTGGAAGACTATATTAAACAATCATCTATACATATTTAATTTTGTTAAGACATAGAAGAATTTCTTACTTAAGTGAATTAAGATTTACCTTAATCATTTATCAAATTCTATGAAGCCTACTAATTTTAGCTAGGATTTTAACATGCTTTCTTGGCCCACTTCGAGAGATCATATCACTTTTAAACTTTTTAAAAATTAATGGAAGATTTGACAATTCAAAAAAACAAGGAACCCTTCAAAATTAAGAAAGTGTTGAATTAAAAGAAGGAGTCTACTTTTAAATAATTAATAAAATATAATGATAATTAAAAACACCAATATCAAGGACCTTAGAAATCATCACCTAATCACAAAATTCTACTAGCAAAAATAAGTTTGATAGATAACGTGCATGGATAATATCCAATCTTCAATCTTTTCAAACCAAATTTAAATGATGCAAAAAACTTAAGAAATGAGGTAAATAACCAAAAATTTGCATGAAAACATAAATTCCATAAATTTTCTAAGTAATAGATTCATATAAATCATCATGTAACTTGTAGAATGACAAAGAAGCAATGGATCTACTTGAAGGATCACATATTAAATTTATCAACATTGCATGTAGTTTCCAATTCTCCAAAATGAAAAAGTTAATATTTTGTCAATGCATTTTGTAGAGGGTGATGGTGATGTAGGTGCTTGAGACTCCACACTAAGCACAGGAACTTGGAAATCTAGCAAGATGGTGAGGAGCCACGCTATTGGATGTACTTTCAAGCCTAGGCAATGGTGAGGGCTAGAGAATGATAGTGTTGTGGTTGGGCCACAATGCTATTGGAACTCCAGCAGCTGGTGCTAATGGTGAGAGCTTCAACCAATAATAAAACACCCAACATTGGCGATGTTGTCGACATAGCTTGACAATGGTACTACTGGCGATGGTGGTGGTAGCTTCGGAAGGTCAAAAAAATGCCTAAGGGCATCTTCGAAGGATTAGTAAAATGCTAAGGGTAGTCATGCTACAAATGTTCCAAAGGCTTTTCCTTGATGACATGAACTTCATCTTGGAACTACAACACCCCACACCGCTTGGCCCATTGAGATGTGGGTAGATGATGGAGGATTGGAAGTATTTGTGCTTGCTTGCTTGTAGAAATGTGTGTGTTGAGCTATGTGTGTTGAATTGTGAACCCAGTTTAAGGTCCTAGTAGACCACATGCTATGCTAGTTTAAGGTCCTAGTAGACTGTGAACCCAATTTAAGGTTCTAGTAGATCATGATGAGCTAGTTTATAGTCCTAGTAGATTGTTGCATGCTAGTTTAATATTGTGGCAGATGGTGGATGTTGTGCCAGTTTAATGTCATGATGCAAGGATGAGATGCACTAGTTTATAGTCATAGTAAACTTGCTGTGCTAATTTAACATCATAGTAGATGGGTGTGTTGTGGATGCTAGTTTAACGTTGTAGCCCAAGGATGCTCTGTGCTAGTTTATAGTCATAGCGAACTTGCTATGCCAGCTTAATGTCATAGCAGACGCTCTGTGCCAGTTTATAGTCATAGTGGACTAGGCTGTGCTAGTTTAATGTCATAGCAGATGGGTGTGATGTGGATGCTAGTTTAATGTCATAGCCCAAGGACACTCTGTGCCAGTTTATAGTCATAGCGGACTTGCTATGTCAGTTTAACGTCATAGCAAATGCTCTATGCTAGTTTATAATCATAGTGGACTATTGCTTACCTTGCTTTGTCATTGATGTGACACTACGTATTAGGCATAGTATGGCTTTAGGTACGAATGGTTGATCAAATTGGAAAAATCATTTCTTTCTAGATCATCAAGCTTGAATGCTTCATTTTCATAGGTCTTGGTGACCAAGAAAGGCCCTTCCTAGTTGGCTTAGAATTTTTTCATGGGTTCACAAATGACCTTGAGGACTAGGTCCCCTCCCTTGATTGGGCATTGATGTTGATTATGGTGGTGCTCTTGTCGTTGCCTGTCTTGTTACCATTTGATGTGATCAAGCATCTACATGCACTCCTCCTCTATAGAGTCGAGGTCAATGGTTCTCAACTCATCATTCTGAGCCTCATCAATGAAGCTTGAGAGGATCATACAGAGTGATGGGACATACAATTCAAGAGGAAAAATTGCTTTAGATTCATACACAAGTCTATATGGCATCTTATTTGTTGTTGTTCTGCTTGTTATGTAGTAAGTCCATAGTGTGTAGACTAGTTGCTCATCCCATCATTGTTTATTGCTACTAAGCATCTTTTTCAAAAGGTTGATAATGACCTTATTTGTGGCCTCCACCTAGCCATTTGCCTATGGGTAGTATGGCAATGAGAAGGAATGCTTGATGCCAAGGTGTTCGCAGAAGGCTTTGGTCTCTACACTGGTAAACTATGGCCTATTGTCCATGACAATGGTCATGGGTAGACCAAATTGAGTCACTATGTTATCAAGTATGATTTTGCAAACCTATTGTTATGTTGTCTTCCTAAGAGGAATAGCTTCAACCCATTTGGTAAAATATTTAGTTGTGGTTATGATGAAGCTATGTCATGCAGAGGACCTAGGTGTGATGGGCCCTATGATATCTAACCCCCAACGTTGGAACAACCACGTGATTTGTGTGGTGTCCAATTTAGTGGGTGGTACATGCATTAAGTTGTAATGCCTTTAACACATGTTGCACATCTTGACCTTGGAAACAAAATCATGATCCATGTAAGGCCAATAGTAGCCTAAGCATCTGATCTTCACTGCCATTGCCCTAGGTGCTATGTGGCCTCCACATAGTCCCTCATGGATTTGTTCAATGATTTTTTGCACTTCGCTATTGCTTACAGAGGTTAATAGTATGCCATTGTAGGATCTGTGGCATAGTGTGCTATCACCCAAAATGATGTACTACTATAATTGTTTTTGTATTGCATCCTTTTGGACAGTGATGAGATGTTGTAGAGGTTCATCCTATAGAAGTTATGCCTTAATTTCAGCGTACCATTCTACTACGTGGTTTGTGCCAATTGTGGCTATGGATGTAATGTCAGTAGTTTATGTGATAGGCATAGTGCAGTCTACCACCAAGTTTGGCAATGTGTGAGACATGTCAGGTGCACTACTTAAGGTTAATGTTGCTAATGCATTGGCAATGGTGTCCTCATTGTAAGGGATATGTTGAACATCAGTAGTTGCACATTGTTTGAGCAAGTGCTTCACTAGGTCATAATAATGTTGTAAGTATTAGGCTTTACAAGAATATACCTAAGTAACCTAGTTGAAAACTAATTATGAATTGCCTTGGATTGCTAGGTTTTGTATTCCTAGGTCATGAGCTGCTAAGATGCCCCAGAGGATACCTTCATACTCGATCATGTTGTTAGTGCACAGGAATGCAAAATGGTATATGAAGGGTCAATTCTCCCCAGAGAGAAATGTGGTTATGGTAGTACTCATACCTCCTTGAGAGGTTGAAGCACCATCAAAGTATAAGAGTGCCTCAAAGTTATCAAGCACTTGACTTATGCTAGTGACATGTCCATCCAAAAAATCTGGATCTATCATTGCTTGATCATCGATTGGAGAAGCTGTAAGTTATGTGGCTATTGCTTAACCTTTCATTAATGTTTGTGTAATGTAATGTAGGTCAAACCCTACTATTATTACTTTACAATGTGTAATGTGATTGCTCTTGTAGGTATTTGTGGTAATCACTCAGAGTACATTGCTCTTACAGATGATGTTGACTTGACTGTGGAAAAGATAATGCCTTCACTTCTTGAGTGCGAAGACCAAGGTAAGGCAATTATTTTCCACATCATTATACTTTGCTTCATAGGCAACCAATGCATGGCTTAGGTAGTATACTAGGACCTCTGTGCCATCATCTTGCTTTTGGCAAAGAAAGGAAGTAATGGACATGTCAGAGGTAGTGAGGTAGATGTAGAAAGGTTTATCTCCTTGTGGAGGGTAGACCATTGGAAGTTGAGCCAACTTCTGTTTAAGGTTGTCAAATGCCTCTTGGCATTGGGCCATCCACTCAAAGTGGATCCATTTTTTGAGCAAGTGTTGCATTGGCAACAACTTCTTAGTCAACTATGCGATAAACTTGCATATAAACTGCAATCTACCATACAACCCTTGTAGCTCCTTAAGGTTAGTTGATGGTGCTAAGTCGATAATGGCCTTAACCTTATTAGGGTCTACATGTATGCTTGCTTTGGATACTACAAAACCTACCATGTATCCCGTCTTGATGTTGAAAATACTTTTCTTAGGATTTAGCCTAAGTTCATGCCTCAAACAACATTTGAGCACAAGGTCCAAGTCATTTGCATGGTTGTGTGCTGCTTTGGACTTAATTGCTATGTTGTCAATGTAATCATTAAGCAAACTTAACATGTAATCAAAGATGTATGTCATGACTCATGGATAAGTTGCTCTTGCATTCTTAAGTCCAAAGGGCATCATAGTGTAACAAAATGTGCTTTAAGGGGTCATGAAGATAGTATTGAGTTGGTGCTTTGGGTTGATCTAAATCTAGTTGTACCCAGAGAACCCATCTATGAAGGACAACAAGGCATAACTAGCTGTGGTATCGATCAATTGGTCAATACTAGGTAATGAAAAATTATCTATAATGGTTACCTTGTTTAGGTCTTAAAGTCTATGCAAATGCATATACTTTCATTTTTTCTTGGGTACAACCATGATGTTGGAGATCCAATATGCATAGTCAATGGCCTGGATGAAGCCAACTTTGTAAAGCTTAGTGATTTCATCATGGATTGCCAATGCCACCTTAGGCCTAACCTTGTGAACTTTCTACTTAACTAGTTTTATGCTAGGATTGAGGATTATGTTATGTTGCACTACGTGAGGATCTAGGCTTGGCATGTCTTCATAAGACCATGCAAATGCCTTAATGTTTTCATTAATTACTTTTGTAATGTTTTGGGCATGTTGAGGCTCTAAAAAAGAACTAAGTTTCAATGCCTTTACCTTACCACTAGGTGTTGGGACAAGGATTTCAATGAGGGGATCCTTAGTGATGACACCTATGTCTAGATCTAGAGCCTTAACTAGATGGTTTGGCCAATGTAGTAGTGCCTCTATGGATGTTATGTATTCATCATAGGTTATGGGCTCAAGGTCTAGGCATTGTTGATCAATACATTGCATGAGATCACCATGGGATTTGGTGAGGACTAGAGGTGAGTGAAGATGCTCATATGTAGCCATGTTGTATTCCTATAAAAAATCTTTAAAAAAAAACTAGAAAAACATTAAGCCACACCTATCTTAATGAGAGTAATATGCATAAAATGAAGGAAAGCAATACGTTCACCAAACCAAGAATATTGTTTCCTACTGAACCAAGAATATAGAATGTGGATTAACCATTAACATTGAAGATTTGCCTATTCAAACCCTATACCCTCACTAAGATGAATAATTGAGGAATTTTATGAACACATAGTACCTAAGAAGTCTCATCATAATCTAGGAAGAAAAACTTATCATGTAAACCAAAAAAATCCTAGATTCTCAAATATAGATTCTTTCCTAGAAATGGGAGAATCTAGTAAGAGAATTCTTCTTCCCATAAAGAATCCTTCCAATTTAATCCCTTTAAGGAGATCTTTTATTCTTCATAGAATAGTGTTGGCACATTTGGCCATTACATGGAACAGTTGGAATATTTTGATCAAAATTAGCACAATCCTTGGTTGTAAATTTGCTGTTTAGTATTGTGAGTTGATGGGTATTCTTGGAGAAGCAAGCCAATGGTAAATAATGTTGATGTTGAAGCCTTCTTGGAAAGTAAAATTAAAATGCTAAGTTATTTTCTTGAGTGAAGATTGGAATAACAAAAAAAAAGGAGGTGATTATTTACCATAAGAAAGCATACTCCCTGTTAATATTGGCAAAACAGACAACACCGTGGGTAATGGATTATCAAGAATTGGTTAAGAGTTGGAAGCAAGTGAAGGACCTAACGGACTACCAAAAGGTTTTGAATTTTTTAAATTTAAATTATCAAAGGATGTAAAGGCTTCTGAACCCAAATTCCCGTAAGTCCAAGGGCCCATTGTTAACGCTGCTAGAGAAAAAACAGAAAATCAGAAAAATAAAACTGAATGCCATGGTTTTTGGGCAAATCAATTGGCTTGCTGTTTAGGATTGCGCCCACGCATCGGCTGAATTTACGTTGCTGACTCGCCAGATGCCAAAAATAGTGAACCCGAGCTCATGGAGCACGTGGGAGGCCCTTCTTTCACCACTGAGCCGAGTTAAAGGGGGTTTCGGGCAACAATCGCGTGCAGGCTTTGCAGAAAGAACTGAGGCTAGTTTAGGGTAGAACACAATGGGCATATCATCGATTTCAGCAGAGACACTTGTGGATTTCAAAAGAATGGACGCCTATTTCGCACGATGAACAAATCTGGGTTTTCATCTGCAACAACGGAAAATGCCTTTAAAACCCTGGTGGACGTTGCTTGAAGAATCTACACCAAATGTTGGAAGAAAACTTTGAAAGCCAGACAGTTTACCAGTTATCATAGATGGAAGGAAGAGAAAATCTATGAAGCAAGGATTAAATCATATAATCATCAAAACTTGCAGGGCATTTTCGAGAGGCAGAGGTTACAATAGTTGTAGATCCTTACGGAACACACGGTGACATTTCCTAAC